>QEPC01009106.1:666244-699310 GCA_003113815.1 Sphenodon punctatus | reverse complement strand
AAAAAAAATATAAAAAACAAAAAAAACACCCATAACATTTCCCGAACGGCTGAACCAAATGGCCGAACGGCCGAACCGAACAGCAGAACAGCAGAACCGAACGGCCGAACCGAATGGTCGAACCCGAACCCAGCGAACTAACTGAACTGCCGAACCGAATGGATGAACCAAACGCAGCCGAACTGAACGGCTGAACCGAACGGGCAAACCGAACGCAGCCGAACTGAACATCCGAATCCGAACTGCGATCTGTTTGCCCATCCCTACGGAAAATATCATAATGCCACTATATAAATCTATGGTGTGACCACATCTTCAATATTTTTGGTGCAGGGAAGCAGGCAGCAGTGGCTGGGGAATTGAGGGCAGGAAGAGGGCTAACGGGAAGCCAAGGGAAGCCGGGCGCACTGCTCTAAGTTTGGACTCTGCTGCTGTGCATTTCACTTTTGCTTTATGCTGTATGGAGATAGCAAATCAAATATCCCTCTAGAATGTAGATATTAGGCAATCTGAAATGGAAGTTTGAGCATCATCAGTCTGACATTGGTTATGCATATGTAGAAGTGTAAAAAAAAAGCGGGGAGAGGGGGACAGGGCAGACATATCCTAAACTAAGCTTGGACGTGGGGGGCAGTCCCCTGCAACAGTGGCAACCATCACTATCTCATTTCTGCTTCAGTCCCTGCTCTGAGTTTTTGGAATTGATGCTACTCCACCTACTTCTGGTGAAGCAGGCTCCCTCAATGGCTGGTGGTGAATGTGTATGTGTAAGAGAGTGTATATGGTTTAATGTGGGAATGAGATAGCATTTATCTTGGGCATGTGGTGAAAACTGGTGACAGTGCTGAGTGGTTGAGGGTTGTAGAGTCAGGGAGAGGGTCTTTAGGATGTTAAGGAATCAGACTTCTCCCATTCAGTTTGGGCAATTGTTATTGCCCCAATAGGGCAAGGTTATTGAGCGGGTAGTGGCTTGTCAGCTTCAGGAGCATCTGAACCAGATCAGTTTTCTAGATTCCTCACATTCTAGCTTTCATCCTGGTTATGGCACTGAAACTGCACTTGTTGGCCGACGACCTCTCCTGTGAGCTGGACCAGGGTCGTTCGACCTAGTTGATCCTATTAGATCTCTTGGCTGCATTTGATACGATTGATCATGAGTTGCTGGTGACTCAGTTGCGGGACCGAGCCAGAGTGGGTGGTACTGTTCTTGAATGGTGCCACTCTTTCCTGGCCAGGAGAACTCAACGTGTGGTGCTGGGTGATTGTTCATCTTCTCCCCGGGACCTCACGTGTGGAGTCCCAAAATCTTCCATCTTATTCCCTCTCTTGTTCAACGTGTATATGAAATCTTTGGGGGTAGTTATCAGAGGGTTTGGCAGAAGGTGTCATCAATATGCTGATTACACCCAACTGTATCTCCCTGTTTCATCAGACCAAGACCCAACAGTCTCGTGCTTACCCGGTGTTTGTCAGCTGTGGGGGACTGGATAAGGGCAAGCCGCCTGAAGTTGAATCCCGACAAGATGGAGGTGATGGTTGTGGGAAAAGCCAGGGGAGTGATGGCCTCCATCGTAAGTGGGGTCTATCCCCCCCTGGTGTCACAGTTCCATAGTTTGGGAGTGGTCCTAGACCCACAGCTCCACCTGGATATCCAGATGGCGACTGTGGTGAAGGGCGCATTTTGCCCATTACATCTGGTGCGATGGCTTCAGCTGTATATCTCAGACACGGACCTTGCTACTATCATCCATGCTTTTATTACTTCAAGTTTGGATTACTGTAATGCACTCTATGTGGGGCTTCCCTTGGTGATGGTCCGGAGACTACAGCTGGTGCAGAATGCGGCAGCTCGCCTCCTTAGGAGGACGAGTCATCGTGATCACATTACACCAGTGCTCTGTTCTCTGCACTGGCTGCCGATAGTGTTCCAGGCCCAATTCAAGGTGTTGGTTTTGACCTTTAAAGCCCTGAATGGCCTGGGCCTCGCTTATCTGAAGGACCACCTCACCCTCCGGGTCCTGGGTCGGCTACTGCAGTCAACTGGGAGCATCCTCCTTGATGTCCTCTGGGTTTCAACTATGAGGAGGGTGTCCTTGGTTGCGCAGCGCAGCTGTGGAACTCCCTCCCGCTGGAAGTCTGCCTGTTCTTAGACCTCCCTTCTTTTCGTAGACAGTGTAAGATCTGGCTGTTCCGTTGGGCCTTTGGTGAGGATGATGGGTAATGGTTGGGGAGGGTTAGGTTAGGGCTGCAAATTTTTTGTTTTTTTCTGCCAGCATTATTTTAATGTTTAATGGTTTTATTGTTTTATTATAGTGATTTATTTTAAGATGTTTTTAGCCACCCTGAGATGCGTGAGCAGGAAGGGGTGGCATAAAAATACGAGTCAATAAATAAATAAATAAATAAATAAATAAGATAATTCCACTGAATCCATATCATTCTAGGTTTAAATAAAAGCAACACAAGTGTAGTCACCAGAAACATCATAAAAGTGTAAATGAGCATAATTTGACCCAAAGTTGAACACACCCAAAACGTGGAGTTTTTAAAATATTATGTTATTTAGCTGACAGTTTCCCCCACCTCTGAGGATCGAGATGCAGATACATCCAACTTGGGGTAAACAAGGACACGACTTTATTAACTTTAATTGTAACAGAATCCAAACTAATTTGGGGTCCAGTGATATAATTCATCTGGGACTTCCCAGCTACAGGCTGGTAGAAAAGTGCCTAATCATTTTGTGGAGATCGCCTCTAGAAGGGGTTCCCCAGGAATAAGCGCTGTCTGTTTTATGCCACCAACACAGGACTACAAATATCCTCCTTGCCTTCATCCACTTTGATGGCTTGTGGACACATGTAACATCTTGGGATGCAACATCAGTGAGCCCACCTTCAAGCCACATATATGGCCCACCTCTTATGGAGGCCCCGCTTTTTTTTACTTGCTTATTTTTAATTTTCTCTATTGCCTCCCTCCATGCATTGGACCTGCCACCTAGTTGGCTCAAAAACAAATTATTACCTACAGCCAACTCAGGCTTAAATGAGCCCTGGTATTGCTCAATGTACATTTTTACACACACCTTAAAGTTCAAGATTTTTCAGTCTTCTGGGTTTACAAGTCCACAAGTAAGTTTCAGATACACACACACTGCCTTGTGACTGTTCCTGGATGCATTCTTCACACAAACACTGTCCTGAGGCAACCTAAAATAGCCACAGCTGTAGATGTGACAGGCTGCCATGGAAACGAAGTGACCACAGCTGCCTGGAGCAAAGCAGTTTACCAGGAGAACATTTTATACACAAAGGTTCTGGGATAAGTTCTACGCAGAAGTTCAAAGAGTCAGATGTTTAAGATCTGGGTGAGTGATTTAGACACACAGAAAGTTCAGGATGTAACATCAAACATGCAGGAGAAATGTGTGTGTAAAAACATAAAATATTCTCTCCATAGGGCGAAAGCACTGCAAGGAAGGGGGGTGGGAGAAACAAAAAAAAGAAACCAAGATTACATAGGCCATTCACCACCTGAGGAAAAACTCCTTCCCAGCTCCACACAAATTGCATCAACCAGCTTGCGCCTACAGTTTTAACATGGTTGGGTGGGTGCTCACTCATACAGTCTTGAAGCACCTACTGGCTCCCTGGTCAGCCCTGTGTCCACTGCAGGAGCTTGGGAAGCCCTGGATGTTCACAGGACTTCCTCACCCCACGTGTTGGAGTCCTCACCTAGCAACATGAAGAACCACAACTGGGGTCTGACTAGGTCTGAATTGAGAATCAGTTGGTTATGATCCTCGCGAGAATCTCACTAGAATTGAGAACCATCTTTGAGATCTCAAAAAGATCTCACTAACGGTTCGAGATCTTGTAAGTTTCTTGGGGGGGGAAATGCTTTGTGCATGTGAAAAATGGCAGCCACAGCTGTTCTGCATATGCACATACCTTTTCTAAGATGGCATGGGCGACATCGGTGCCATTTTGGAAAAGGGCAGCTGGTCTGCATATGTGTAGAACTGGCTGCCCTTTTCCAAAATGGCACTGAGGCAACCCATGCCATCTTTGAAAAGGGCTGTGCATGCACAGAATGGCCGCAGCAGCCTCCTCTCCCCCTTGTCCCATTTCTCTTTCAGTGAAAGCAGTGGCAAAAGCCCATTGACTCCCCCCCTCCCCCAAAGGGGGGAGGGGTCTGGGAATTATTATTAATATTTTACTGATATTTTGTAACCAAATAAGGAATGCATTTATTACATGAAATAACCATCAGCATAATTTTATTAACATATACGTCCATATGCTGTAATTATTATAAGTTCAGCCCACAGAAGGTGCTGAGTACCTATTGTGAGCTGTATTTCACCTTCCATTTCTATTGAAGCCAGTGGGTGCTGAGATCTCTTGACCTAATTTGCAATTCTCTGAAAAGCAACTGAAATTGGACACTGTCAGATACAGGATATATTGGATTAGATGGACCTGGTCTGTTCCAGTATGGCCCTTCTTATGTTCTTAACAGTTTCTTTCTGATGGAGGCTGCTCAGCTTCTTATATTCAATCTCAGAAAGAAGATTAAAGGTTTGAGGAGAATAATTACCAGTTAACACAACAGCCAATAAGAAGTACAATGAGAAACATTCTTTAAAATGACTGATAGAGAATAGTGCCAGACCCAGGGAAGCTGGAGTCCTGTGGAAAATGTTGGTGTGGGCCTCCTCCTAAGATAGGAATGTTTGATGGCCATACACTTACTCAATTACTAGAGAGAGGAAAATGTTTCTGGAATCAATTTTTGATGTTCAGTTAAACATAACATCTCCCCCTCCATTCCCTTCAAGATTTGGGGGAGCAAGTGGGGGTGTCCCTGCATTGTGGGCACTTGTGGGTGTGTATGTTGTGTATATGCTGCTGTTTCTGGTTTACTCATGTGTTGATGATGCCCCTTCTGTAGGCTGGAAGTCACCACCTTTGAGGCTGTACTGACCTTTATTTTATGCCAGTGCTTTTCACACTGATCTTGTCATTTCAAGAACCCATGTCTAGACCCTAGAGTACCCGGGACCACGTGTGGTCCCACAGTCTTCACTTGCCTGATGCAAAATCAGCAGTAACTAATATAACTGAGCCATTAGAATTCAGAAAATATATGTGTAATAATGTAGTTTAACACTGAATCAAATCTAAATTCTGTTCATAACTCAGCAGATTTAGTTCACTTAATCTGAAGAACTGCCAAGGCAGCTGAAGACAGAAATGGAAAGAAAAACAAAGATAATTTCTCTTCTTTGCCATTCTGACTTTTTTTCCTCCTAAAACCAAATGCAGATTGTCTCTTTAAACCCTTTCTGTTCTTTCTATAACCTTTCTGTTTCTGCATTGCAAATGAGATGATGATGTAATTCATACCTGTAAGTAAGGAGGGCTAGAAGAAGACTAATGCTTTACTTAACTCATGCTTAAGCAATGGCATAATGGTTCTGAATTGGGAGACTGCCCTGTTGATCAGAGACACCATCTCGTCACCCTGTGCAAACCCTATTGGATATAATTGGCTGCGTTGACAGAAGTCTCTACCTCCCTCTGCTGCAAGATTTCTTCTCTCCACCACCACCTCCTGCTCTCTCATGCATGCATTGTCAGGACTTTCCCTCTCCTCCCTCACTCTACTATCAGGTCCACCCTAACGTTTCCCTCTACTGCTGCTTCTCACCCACCCACGCGCACTTCTTTGCCAGGTCTCTCCATTTGTTTCTCTCTAACATCAGACATTGCTCTGCTTCAACAAATGTTCCTGTCTTCAGCTCTTCCTGTGTGTCACTCCACCACTCCTTCTGAACTAGGGAAGCGGGGAGAGAGGGTTTGAGTAGCCACGGAAGTGGCTTCCTTGCCATTGCTCTACTGCATAGGTGGCCAGGGGTTTGCCAGCTACTGAAAAGTTTCATATTCAAGAAGCAACTACTGATCAAAACAACTAAAGCATAACTGCAATGTACACTGTATTGAAGTTAACAGAAGCGTGTTAATAAAGTGTGAATGCGTGATTTTCACATTTCTTTTAACTACCCATTAAGGCTGTGTAGGGAGTCAAGTATTTGTATCTGTATTTGTGTTTTTAGTATTTGCATTTATTTGTATATTTACCCATGTTTACTGCATGTTCTTCATCGTTGCCAATGTGGAAATCACTGTGAACAAAGGTCCATGAGTATGGGTTGTTTTGGAATAGAAATACAGTAAGAATCTGTCAACTTGACAGGCCTTTAAGGAAAAGAAAATGCAGTCAAAACTGTTGCTAGGTCTGCTACCAGTTTTAAAAGGGGGACACTGATTGTGGGAGAGTGGAGAATATGCTTTGATGACGACAATTATTATATAGCGCAGCAATGTATCTGGTGCTTTACAACTGTTGAAAATAGACAGGGTCCCTGCCACTGTGGGCTTATAATCTAAGAGAGACAAGGGAGGGGAGATGAGGAATGGGGGAAACAGAGGGAGAGTTGTGAATACATTCATGAAGGCATGAGGTTACAGGTATACATCCTTAGCTTAGTTACACAGGGGAAGGTGATGATGGAAAAATCAGGAAGGGGACTAAGCAGATGAGGAGCTAGGGAAGGTCTGATGGAAGAGGTAGACTTTCAGGAGGGATTTGAAGGTTGGGAGGGAAGGAGAGGAGAGAATGTGTTACAGAAGGGAGTTTCAGGCAAAGATGGGCAGCAAGGGAGAACAGGCAAATACCCTTTGAGCAGCAGCAGAGGCATGAGCCAGCAAGGATGCTGGTAGAGAAGGAGCAGAGCTTTCAGATGGACGTGTAGTAGTGGGAGACAAGTGTGGTGAGTTGGGGGGGGGGGAGGCCATGAATACCCTTGAAGGTAAAAACAAGCAGTTTGTGCTGAATGCATTCAGGCAGAGGGAGCTAATGGACAGAGGAGAAGGGCCTCACATGATCAAAGCATCGGGTGAGGTGGATGATCTTGGCATCAGATTTTTGAATAGAGGAGAGAGGGCAAGGTGAAAGTGGGTATGGCCAGTGTGGATTGCCTCCACCATCACCCCTGCTGGGGGTGGGTGGGTGGTGGGAGGCCCCTTTCCTCACCCTCTTAAGAGGAGGGCACGATGACTGGGCTGTTTCCCACCTCGGGGCTGCTGCAGAACCTCAGACGATAGGTTAGATGACAGGCACGTGGGCCTCGCCCGATGGACAGGGCCCACGCACAGTGAAAACATGACTCCAGTCCCACTTACAGCTTGGAGCCCAATGAGAACAGCAGCAGTGGGAGCCGCTTCAGCAACTGGATCTGAGGCCTTTGATCCCCAAGGTATCCAGGGCAGAGCAGGTAAGGGAAAGGCCCTGTACCTTTCCTTTTTTGTGTGGAATAACCTTCCCCCACACAGATGGGGAAGGACAAAAAGAAAGCAGACGCCGCAGCAGAAAAAAAGCGGCGGTGTGAGGCCCGGCAGGCGGGTGACACCCCCCCAGTCGAGGGGACCCCTGTAGGTAGCTGGGTGCCCTTGGCTGGCCCAGGGAGCGTGGATCCTCTGCCACCTGCAGCGGTGAGGTGCTCAGATGGAGGGATGGCTACTATCCTTGTACAGGACCGGTTCGTGGGGTGCGAGGCCCTGTTGTGGGAACTCATGGGGGGCTCTGGGGAAGGGCCCCCCTCAGATCCGTGGACCAGGGTTATACTCCATTTTCTGGGCTAAGCTGGTGACCCCAGTGAGGAGCCTGACCCATCCACGGCTGCCCCGTGTCCACGACGGGGGCGGCATAGAGTTAACTCCCCGGCATGATTCCTCGAGCGGGCGGGTGGGGCCACAGGGGTGCTGCCATGCAGAGGTACTCGGGCCCTGCAGGGCACTCCTGTGGAGCCTGTCTCTCCTCCCCCCCCCCATGCTGACCCCCCCTCTGTCGGTGGTTCCGACGGCCGATGCCATGGGAGTGGGGTTGGTGCGGGGTGGGTAAAACCCACAGGGGTGGGTCTTGTCACCCATTGGGAGTCCTTGGGGTGGGCCTATCCAGCTCAGCCTCCCAGGTCCCGCCCACGCTGTGGCCAGGTGGGTGCAAACGGCTGGGGCAGTCCCCTTTTAGGGCTGGGCCGGGGAGCACCTTCCCCCCTTTCTATTAGCCAGGGATGAGCCCCCAGCTGCAGAAACCCACGGGCAGGAGAGGATTGAAAGGATCAAACGTGCAATCCAAGTACTGGCCCAGCAACGCATCCAGCCACCAGGAGCCCAGCAGGAGGTGCTGCCTCTGGCCATTCACAACAGAGGTGAGGCAGGGGCTCACTCATGGGGGGTGGACATTGGGGGCACAGGGGTAATCCCCCAGGCCTGGCCTGTAGCAGCAGAAATGCTCGGAAGGGCCAGTGGATTGGCGGCTGTCCCCCACTAGGGCCAGACAGGAGCCGTCGGAAGGTCCCAGTTGGTCTGGTAGAATGGGACTCAGGTACCAGTAGCCCCCCGCCTTCTCCTTTGCCTGTGGTCAGCGGTGGGGCATGCCTGCTGGGGCAATTACCCATCCTGGTTCACTGGCCAAGCGCTGCTCCCCTTGAAGGGAAGGCACTTCAGGTTTGGGCTCCCCCATCAGTTTTCTCCCTGCCACCAAACAATTGGGCAGGGATGACCCAGCCCCCAGATAGGAACCTTAGGCAGCACTCCCCAGTGGGTGGGGGGGGTACTCTGAGGTCTCTTCCCCAATTGGGGACCACCTTCTCCCAGCTACTAGAGAGAGAATTTGGAGGGGGGAGTACATTGACATATTTTTCTCCTGTTCAGCGATCCCATAGTGGACCCTTCTGAACAGGATGACAAGAATGAAAGGGAATGCTTAAAATGCCCCAAGGCAGAAAGGAACTGGTCGAACTAGACCGTGGCCTTTTCTATATATCAAGGGGTGATGATACATGCCTACCCCAGCCAGGCCGCTGATCTACTCAAATACGCCAACATAGTGCGGCGCACATATGAGGCGGGTCCATCGGGGGCCTGGCTACGATATGATGAAGCGTTCAGGCATTGTGCAGCTTACACCCCGGGCCTTAGGTGGGACCTTCATGCAAAAGACCTTTGGCTCAATTGCATGAGTGGGATGGGCAATATACCCAGGTCAGACAGTGGCCATCTGCTAGCAAGGGGGGGGCCCTCATCTGCCACTGATTCCTTTCATTTGGAGGGGGAAAAGGTGGTGGGAACCTCCACAGGGCAGTGTTGGGAATTCAGCCATTCTGGAAGATGTTCCCATGTGGCTTGCAGGTTTTGTCATGCCTACCCCACCTGTTCTGGGCACCATGCAACCTCTGTATGCCCCTGTGCAAGACCGAGACCTAGAGGTAAACCCTGTCCCAGGGAAACAGAAAAAGGAGGGCAGGAAAACAGCAGTTCAAGTGCCACTGGTAAAACCCCCAACGCGAGTTAAGGCCAGACATCTCAAACTGGCCCTTCACGGGCATCCTGATCAAGCAGAGGTGAATTATGTTGTAACAGGTTTCTGACAGGGTTTTAAGATCCCTGCGCTCGAAGTCCAGCAGCAGTGGGTGGCCCCAGCTTGAAGTCCGTGCTTGGGATGGAGAGGGTGGTATAGGTCAAAATTGAGAAGGAGCGAACAGAGGGGAGGGTGGCTGACCCTTTCTTGCCCCCCCCAACATGGTGGTTTTCCCCCTAGGCATGGTCCCCAAAAAGGTCCTGGGGGAGTTTCAACTGATCCACCACATATCCCACCCTCGGGGTGGCTCAGTCAATGATGCTATACCCAGGGAACTTACTTCAGTCTGGTATGCTTCATTTGACTTAGCAGTGTCCTTAGTTAGACTTTTTGGGCCCCATGCCATACTGGGGAAGTGTGATATTAAGTCTGCCTTCAGACTACTCCCAGTTCACCTGGAGAGTTTCCCTTTGCTTGACTTCCATTTTGACAGCTGGTACTATTATGACAAGGCCATGCCGATGGGGTGCTCCATCTCTTGTTCAGAGTTCAAGAGGTTCAGCTCCCTTGTTGAATGGATTGTAAGGCAATGAGCTGGTGCAGGGGGGGAGTCACAAAATATTTGGATGATTTCCTCTTCATTGGGTGGGCAGACACAGAGGAATGCTCAGCCCTGATGGAGACGTTTCACTGGGTAGCGGAGGAATTGGGCATCCCCTGATGCCCCAAAAGATGGAAGTACCAGCCACTAGTTTGACTTATATCGGGATTGACAGGGTATCCTGGGAAACCCGGGGGGAATACCCAATGAATTTAAAGAGGGTGCAACAGTACCCTGGGCCCCCAATCTGGTGTTAAAATCCCCCCATGTATAATGGGAACCGTTGGAAAAAGTTGCTGTACTTCCTGCACCCTCTGAGTAAGTTCCTCCTATATATCGGGGCTAAAGTACTCAGAGGAAGCAGGAGGGATATAAATATTCCCCAAAATTATGACCGCACCAGAGGGAAAAGAACAGTGATAGAATCTGATGTAGGATTTAAATGAGTTTATTGACTCCACTTTAAAATTACTAGAGACTGATACCACTAGGGCCAAGCCTCCGCTTGCCCTACCCAAGGCCCGTGAAGTTGGTGCCTTAAGTGAAAAAATACAAAACCCTTCCATCTCCAAATCCTCCACGGACCAGGTCTCCTGTAACAGACATATATCCACCCCCCTGAGGAATAACCTGAAATCGGGATCCTTAGTACAAGCCTTCCATCCCGAAATGTTCCAGGAGGCTAGTCTTACCGGGGCATTCATATCTAGTCACAGGCTCTGCCTCACTAAGGGGGATGTAATCGGCCCACTCCTTAACTCCTCCACCCCCCCTTGTAAACTTCCTTGGGCTACCAACTCTGGAGTTACTTCAGAATCTAGATCAGTCCCCTCAACCAGGGGAGGGCTGGACCCCTGGGGGGTAAACACTACCCAGGGGTGCTGCCCTCATTCCTCCTCTCCCAAAGTCTCCAAACCCCCTCCCATAGCCGGGATCTCTGACAATTGACCCATGAGAACTATCCATACCCACCGTCAAGGGCGGGCCAAGGGCCGCACCCTGGTCCTGCTCCCCACTCAAGGGGGCCACAGAACCCCCCCCTGGCAACAGAGTGGTGTCCAATCTAATTCCCTGGGTAGGATAACCAAAATGGGGATCGTTTCTAGCACAATTCAATTTCCCCGGCTTGCTTTTCACTCGCCTAGTCTTTATGGGGGGGGGGGGGCAAAGATCTCAAATGATTAAGTTGGAGGCACAAGGAGTCTAATTTAGATACCAAATGGAGTTGGGGCTGCCTCTCCTGCCCCCCACACCTTNAAATGATTAAGTTGGAGGCACAAGGAGTCTAATTTAGATACCAAATGGAGTTGGGGCTGCCTCTCCTGCCCCCCACACCTTGGCCAAGAAACTTGAGCCTGCACTTGTTGCACTTGCTGTGTCTCGGCCTCCATAGGGGATGCCAGCAGTATTGATTTTTTATCCCCACCTTGCTGGCATCTCACTTCCTGCATTTGGCACTGAACAGGGGTAACAATCTCGGTTGGTGGGAGGGGCAAAGACCGCCAACATGTTGGAGGGGGACCCGGGGGATCAGGCACTGGGGGTATCCCTATGTTGGCATCCGCGGTTACTCTCAAAAGGCCTGACTTTGACCCAAATGCCCTAGAAATAAAAACTTCTTGTTCCTTGAGGTGCCCTTTCTGTGCCCAAATTGATCTTACAGTCTTCAGGGAGTTACATTTTACGTTGACCACTTGTCTGGTTTTAGATACAGATAGTTGGTCAACCATGGCTATATCATGTCTTGTAATAGGGAGGCGGAGTAACACCTTCAGATGCTCAGCCACATCCAGAATAAAGTTCCAGCGGGGGAACCATCTTCCCTGAAAGGGAAGTATTAGAAAGATCAAATTCAAGGGAAGGGGAAAAAATTTATCAAGTTCACCCCTAGAAGGGAGATTGGCAGAATTTCTTAGAACAAGCTCGTCATCTGGGTTTTCTCCCCGTCAAATAGAAATGCGGCCCCCATGCTTAGGTTGTTGGAAGATCTTGAATTTGCCATCTTGAATGGGCGAACTGAGGGGGACCAGGAAGGATTTTTTACTTTCCATGCACCCCAGGGTTCCAGTGTGATTGATTTCTTTTTAGTCCCTTTGTACTTTTTCCCAAATGTTAAAAAATGTATGGTACACAGTGCAAATTCAGGCCACTTTCCGATTTCCCTTATCTGCCAGCTGCCTGGAGGAGGGGTAGGTAATCCAATAGGCCTTAGTGGCTTCCAAGGTAAACCTACCCTCTTCTTTAAGAGACCTAAGTGGAAGGCTGATCTAGTCTTGGCCCTAGTTGCTTTCCAGCAGGAGCCTAAGATTCAGGCCCTTTGGCAGGCAGTGAGAACCGGGGTAATGGATGCCTTGTTGGGGTATGAAGAGTTAATGTTCCACTTAACGCTTAAGATAAAACAGGAAGATCAGGGGAGTCAGACCCATACGGAAATGCCCCAATGGTTTAACTTGGCCTGCCGTAATAAATGTGCAGCCCTCAGACACGCAGCAAAAATCTGAGGGCTAACCCATTAAGATCTGTCAGGGGAATTTTTTTGCATATTCACTCGGAATACCGCAAACTACTAACTGAGAGACGTACAATCTTTCAAAAACACCAATGGGCCTTCCTGCAAAAAGCTGCGAGAGCAGGGGATTCTAAGAAATTCTGGGCTTTAATCTGACAGGCTAGGATAGGGGGCAGGAGTGTTCCTATGGTGTCGCTACACCCAGTAGTCTGGGAAGAGTTCTATAGGGTTGTGTTTTCAACTCCTCGGGGGATCTTTTATGGTCCCTCAGTGGCTTTGGAAGACAGTGTCCCCCAATAGGCTTCTGTGTCCCCGGAAGAAATCACCCGTTTAATTGGGAAATTGCAATCTGGCAAGATCCCTGGCGAGGACTTAATTACAACTGATCAGCTGAAAACCTCTCCTGAATGGTGGGCCGCTTTTTTAGCCCCAATTTTTACAAATATTAACGTAACTGGGAAGATCCCTAAAACATGGACCAGTAGCATCGTGGTCCCGATCTTCAAAAAATGTGATCCCTTTACCCCCGAGAATTACCGGCAGATAAGCCTACTCAGTGTGGTAGGGAAATTATATACTCGGTATCTTTTGGGAAAGTTGCAGGGATGGATTGAGGGAAATTATATTATAGCCCCAGAGCAGGCAGGATTTCAAAAGGGCAAGTCCACAGTGGACCATGCCCTGGTGCTCGCCAAATTGATTGAAAGGGGTGTTACCCGCTCCGGAAGAGCGTATTTATGTTTTGTGGATCTTAAAATGGCCTTTGATTCCATCTGCAGGGAGTGGCTTTGGAGTAAGTTTAACTCCCTGCAGATGGAACCTAGACTTTTGTTCCTTCTTACCCAACTTCATAGGGAGAATACTCTTCAGATGAGATATAGCCAGGAGGGCGGCCTTACGGGGAGGGTTCTGTGTAAATAAGGGGGTGAGGCAAGGATGTCTATTGGTTCCGGCCTTGTTTAACCTTTTTTTAAATGATCTCCCCTCTGCCTTAGTGGCAATAGATTCTCACCCTCCGCAGGTAGGGGACAAGAATATTTATTCATTTATTTATTTATTTATTTAATAGATTTATACCCCACCCCTCCTGCTAAAGCAGCCCGGGGCAGAAGAAGATCCCCTTACTTTTGTACGAGGACGATGCTGTGCTTATAGCACAATCCCCAGTAGGCCTGAGGAGGGCTATGCAGTGTATGGGTGATTATGCTTCTAAGGAGGGCCTTGTTGTAAATTTCTCCAAAACGAAGGTTATGATAATTGGAGGCAGGAAGCACAGAGAGACCCATAAGTGGCAGATTGGGATGAATGAAATTTCCCAAGTGAACCAGTTCAAATACTTGGGGGTAAATTTTTCCAGCTTTTTGAGCTGGCAAGCCCATGAGACAGCTGCAAAGTGTCAAGCCTCCCATGCGGCTGGTGCCATCATTAAATTCTTTTTGGGGAAAGGTGGGANCGGCTACCTGGCTGTTTAGAGTGAATGTTATCACTCAGTACCTTTATGCTTTCCCTGTTTGGGGTTTGGCCTTCATTGATAAGCTGGAAATTGTCCAGAATGGGTTTATGCCATGGGCATACTCGGCTACCTGGCTGTTTAGAGTGAATGTTATCACTCAGTACCTTTATGCTTTCCCTGTTTGGCGTTTGGCCTTCATTGATAAGCTGGAAATTGTCCAGAATGGGTTTATGCCAGAATGGGTTTATGCATGCAGTGCTGGGGGTTCCGAGGGGAACACCCCAGGTTATATTAAGATCAGAACTGGGATGCCGGTCCCTCCGCCTATTGGCTACCCAGTTGATAATTAAATACTGGCTCAAAGTTGTCCTACTACCAACTGGAGATAATTCCCTTTTGAGAATGGCAAGGGACCAAGGCCTCTTCACTGCTTTGCAGGAAGGAGTAGAGGGGGTGATTAGGAGGTTGGGATTTAACACCCCGGAGTTGGCACTATTTGGGCCTAAACTAGCTATGTTTCTAGTTAAAGAGTGGCTTATTGACCAACAGGCCCAACTGGACTCTGAACAAGTACAGTTACAATGAATAGCTAGGGATTATGTTCCCCCCAGGACTCCCCTAGCGGATACCTCTTATTTGATAGCCTGAAAAAACTTTCAAATTAGACCAGTCTTTTCAAGGTTACGATGTGAGGTTTATCCCTCGGCCATTGTTGAGGGTCATTACCTGGGACTACCATGGGAGGATAGACTATGCCGCTCGTGTGGTTTGCAGGCTCTGGACACTAATGCTCATCTAATTTTTGACTGTCCAGCGCTGAGCCATATTAGGGATCGGATACTGTCTCCTCTCCAGGAGCTGGCAGAAAGGAACTCAATTGGAAAAAATTATGAAGTTATATTTCTGCCCTACTGCCTCGGAACTCACAAAGGCAGTGGCAGTGGCAGTATTTGCCAACCTGGCCATGCACTATACCATAACCTGAGGATGATGGATCACAAGAAGTTCCTAAATCTCCCTTCCCCGAATTGATTAATTCTCTACTGCTATGAGCTTGTTATGAACCTGTATGCTGAATTATATCTGTGATTTTTGATGTTGTGGGATTTATTAATTATGCATTATCTATGCTTACGTCCATCAACCTTGCAATGTGGTTGTTGAAGGGCACAGGTAAGGATGAAATGGGTTGCTAAATGATTAAAACTAAATGCCTGCGGAGTAAGGTGCTGGAGAAAATTCAGGCAGATTTAGTTCGGTTGCTGAATGGGTGTTAAATAAGGTCCTAGGGAATAGGATAGAACTGTAGGGAAATGAGTTGTTTTTAACCCTTAGTGGGATTCTAATTTTACTTTTACCAATTCTGTGTTATATATTGTATGTATTGTGTACGATGGTTTCATAATTGGATTATGGCGGAAGCTAATATCAAAAATAAATTTACTACTACTACTATCTCAGGACTGAGCTGGACACTGTCACGGCCATTTCCTGCTCCCCCAGGATAAGTTGATATCCCTTCAGGCCAAGGTAGATGAGTGCTCGGGGTCGGTGAAGGTTACGGTTCGCCGCTTCCAGTCATTACTGGGGAGCCTTAATTTCACATGCGTGGGGGGTGGCGCCGGGGCAGGCCTTCCTGTCCCACCTCTATGTCAAGCTTGCAGGTAATCCACCCTCCCATCATCATATCAGGGTCACCAAGGAGATGAAGGAGGATCTCCAGACTTGGGCCACCTTTCTTACAAATTTCAATGGGACTAGCTTTTGGAGTGACAAGCTTTTGTTGGAAAAAGAGCTCCAGGTGCACTCTGACGTGGCCGACGGTTTTGGATTTGGGTTATTCTTTAGGAACAGGTGGGCAGCGGCACTCTGGCCACTCGAACGGAATGAACTAGGGATCACCAGGGATCTTACCTTCCTGGAACTTTTTCCTATTGTGTTAGCTGTTTACCTTTGGCCGAACGAGCTAGCGAACCATTCAGTATTGTTCTGGTGTGACAACCAAGCTGTTGTCCACATCATTAACACCCAATTTTTCCTGTCCCCGATGGTTATGAAGCTTTTTAGGACTTTTGTGCTCATCTGTTTGAAATTCAACATACTGTTTCAAGCCAGGCACATTCCTGGTATTGACAATGGTGTAGCCGACACCCTATCTCGCTTCCAGATGGAGTGTTTCTGCTCATTGGTGCCACAAGCCTGGGCAACCCCAGAGCCGCTGCCACCATCAGTGTGGAACCTGATGGTGGGTCATAGAGCTGTACACTGCTGTTCGGGGTTCCCTGGCACCTATAACAGAGCCTTCCATGAATTTCAGAAATACTGGTTGTTGTGAGGATGGGATCTTGGTTTCCCAATCCAGGAGCCCCAGATGCTCCAATTTGCCCTCCATTTGAGGCATAGGGGGTCGGCCCCGGGAACCATAGTCGGGAAATTGTCGTCACTAGGGTTACCTTACAGGGCACGCACACACAACTGACCAAGGCTTTTTCACCAGACGCCTTTTGGAGAGCTGGTCCAATGACCAGGGCTGGACCATGGACCAAAGGGCCCATATTATCCCATCTTTGCTGTTGGACATGTGTGGGACACTTCCCCGGATCTGTTTCAATGGTTATAAAGTTTCACTGATTAATTCATTATTTAAGATAGCATTCCTCGGGGCATTTCAAGTGAGCAAACTCATAGCNCCTCCCTGGGAGGGGTGTCGAGCGAGGGCAGTAGAGACAGGTACAGTCCCCCATCAGCAGGTGCCCTCATCCTTCCTCAATTTCTGAAGGATTTGGTCCTCCTCACCCATGGCAGGGACCACAGAGAGGGGGAGACGTGTTCACAATTGAGGTGGTAATCAAGGGTACACCGAAACCACCCCTGAGTTACTGTTCGGTTGACAAAGTTCAAGTACTGGACCCATATCGCAATAAGTGATTTCCCCCACCTAATTTAATTATAATTTGATTTAATAAAGAGTGCAACCATTAAAAACCCAGTACTTGTGTCCTGTCTCCTTCGGTGTGTCAACAAGGAGGTTGCAGTAGTCAAGGCGAGAGATAACCAGAGCATGGATTAGAGTTTTAGCAGTGGATACAGTGAGGAAAGGACAGATCTTAATGATGATGTGCAGGAAGAGGTGACAGGATTTAGCAACTGATTTGATTTGTGGTTTAAAGGAGGGAGGAGAGAACTTGGAGGGGGGTTGATAGCTTGAGGAGAGTGGAACAGAACATGGGTCTGGCTCGGGCACTGCTGACTTGATGGAGAGTGAGGCATGCAGCTGACTTGAGAGGAGGAGAATAGAACATGGGGCTGACTCATGGGGAGTTGCTTGCTTGAGGATGGGCTTGGGATGGGGCATGGATCTGGCTTGGGGACTTTCACTAACTTGAGGGAGGGGCCACTGGCTTGGGAGGAATGGGACATGGAGCTAGCTCACGGAGAGGGTCACTGGTTTGGGTAAGGGGGATGAGGTATGGTTCTGGCTTGGGGGAGTGGTTTCTGGCTCAGAGGAGTCATGGTTTGTGGAAAGTAGATTCCTAGGTGGGAATGAGGCATGGGGCTGGCTCAGAGGGGTCATTCCCTTAGGGAGTGGGAATGAGGCTGCAAAGTACTCATGATTTCTCCCTGACTGGCTGCAATGCTGGAGACTGCAGTTCTGAGATGGCAGCAGACTCTGAAGGTGGGGAGGACTCACTACAGGTTCCCCAAGCAGGTGGCTAAGCTTCTTAGGCCTCTTTTAGACGAGCACGCACATTCTTCAACGCACTGCTAGGAGAAGACGCGCAGGGTGCATTTACACGCACCAGAGTGGCCGTCCGCCATAGGAACCGGTGACGCACACAGCCTCCCACGGCTTCTTTGAAGACGCGTTCTGGAAACCTCGATATCGGGGTTTCCAGAAGGTGTCTTCAAAGAGGCCGTGGGAGGCTGCTCGCGCCATCGATTCCTATGGTGGGCAGGTGGCCACTTCCGGTGCGTGTAAATGCACCCTGCCCGGCTTCTCCTAGCAGTGCATTGAAAAATGTGCTTCCCTAGCAGCTTGTCTAAAATCTGCCTCAGAGAACATCCCAGCTCCAAGCTGAATATGTAATGTAGTGGGCGGGGGGTGGGAGGGTCCAATTTGAGACCTTGGATATTATGTTTTTGGAGAAAAGTTGGGTTCACTCAAAACCCGAATACACCGACCTAATATTCATGTTTCAAATATGGAACCCAAAGAACTTTGGGGGGGTTATTTGTGCTTTGTTGATTGAAACCCGGGTTCACAGCCCTACTACCCATAAAAGAAGTCAATCTGAAATAGGAAGTGGGGGAAAACAGAGGGGAGACACCCTTCCCTTCCTCTCCCACAGGAGAGACCATCCTTGCTCAGATTCTAGGCTATCACTGCTGCTTCCACCAGACCCCACAGCTTCTGAGTTCTACCTTTTTTTTCTAAAATGATGGCCACATCATCATGAGTAATGCACTCATCATTTAGAAAAGAAAGCAGAGCCAGACTCCTTTACACCCTTTTCAAAAGGCTTTCTGCCAGCAGAGCAGTGAGATATAGTCAGTGGGGGATTCCCTGGCTTGGCAACAGTGAAAAGAGAATGCCTGGTCTGTGGTAGCAGCGTCCCAGCCAGGGGAATTCCAAGCAGTGTTAACCTTGCCCACAGAGCAATCCAGAGTAACCTTTCTTGGCCCCTCTATTTTCTCTACATGCAGGGGCACTGCATAGCCCAAGCCATTCTGCACATGCACATTCCCTTTTCCAAAATGGTACCAGCAGCGTTGATGCCAATTTGGAAAAGGGAAGCCAGTCTGTGCATGTGCAGACTGGCTGCCCTTTCCCAAAATGGCACTGATGCTGCCGGCATCATTTTGGAAAAGGGCATGCATTCAGAGAATAGTCTGGTGGATATTTGCGCAAGCAAAGTGTGATTTTTGTTAAAAAAAATAAAAAATTAAAAAGTCACTGCATGTGCAAAAATGGGCCCCAGGGCCATTCTGCACATGCCTGTCCTTTTCCAAAGTGGCACTGATGTTGCAAGTGTCCACATGTGCAGAACTGCCCCAGAGGCCATTTTGTTCATGCACAGTTTTTTTTTATTATTTTATTTTTTATTTTTTAATGAAAACAGATGGAAGCAAATGACTATGGTTGGTTTGCATATTCATCCGTTTTCGTAACATTAGTTACAAAAACAAATCGGACTCCATTCATTTTTGTAACTAATAGAAAACAATATGGATGCATACCCCTAGCTTCAGAACAAGCAGAAGATCTGGAAGGAGACACCTGGACCCCAGGTGTAACCTTGCTGAAGGATTTCCCCACGCCCCAGCCTGGAGGGACCCTGTGTAGAATTCCCAAACCTATGTAGCATTCCTAGTGAGAGCAGCAATGAGAGGTTCCCTTGCCCAGGTCCAGCTCTACAAGAGAATTCTTGGGCCAGCAATGCGGGACTACTGGCCAGGTAGTGGTTGTCTCAGAAGGAAATGCACCAGGAGGCAGTTGACCAGCACCAGTGGCATGCGAGTCATTGTAGGGGAGGAACTTAGGAGAAGAACTTGGCAAGTGCGGACTTCTAGGGATCAGGTATTCCAAGGTTCTGGGTCCCCACCTGAGCTGAGACCCTAGTTACTTTTCTGATCATTTCTTTTAAGCCACCCTGTACTCTTGATTACATCTGTCCTGTACCTATGCATTTGTCTTGTTGCCCTCCTATCTTTTCTAAATACCCAGCCCTTCTCCATCTCTGGGACTCCACAAGTTTCTCTCCTTTTTGTTTGTTGTTTGGTTGTTTGCTGCCTTTATACTTTATGCTTGAGGAAATTGCATCCACTCTCTATGTATCCCTTACCATCACTGTGCTTCCCTATCTGCCTTCTGTTATCACCCCACACCTCCTTTTATCCAGACCCAAACTTCTGTCCCCTCATAGTGCCTCCTCGAATGGCTCACTTCCATACCAAAGTCAACATGGCAAAGCTTCATATCTCATTTTCCTTCTTCTTTCATCACACTGACAACCCTATCCTCCTCGTTGTCTCTCAGATCTGTAGTAGTATGGTTATCCTTAAGTCCCCCTTTTCCATTTCCAACAGATTGTAACTAAATCTTACTACTTGTATTTTCACATTATTGATTTTTTAAAATCAACTGTTCTTTTCTCATGGGGGGGGGAAGTCAACTTGTCAGCTACCCATATCATTCGCCTCTAGTTCACCAAAATGCCACAGCTAATGTCATCTTTAATTATCATCCAATTCTCAGACTGTGTCACTATCTTCATATCAAGTGAAAGGTGGAAATAGAAACAAAAAAAGTCTTTTAAAAACACCAATCACATCTTTTATCATGTTGACCTTTATTCTACATCTTACCTCTAGATATTAGACCTGATTGGAAAAAAAATACATAATTTCACAAAAAAGGCTAAAATTTCTAAATTTCTACTGAAATTTCAAAATTAAAAATTTGTTTTGATAGTCACAAAAATACTGAAAATGTCAAAACACTATTTAAAACAATATTTTTAAATGTTGATGTTTTTGACATTTCAGAAAATCTCAAGAATTTCAGCAAAATTCCACAAAATACCATAATTTTAAAATGAAATGTATTAAGGTGAAATTTCACCAAAAGAAGTTCAAACCAACTCTAATTTCAATCTCTTCAGAATGGTCTTGATAGCTGGATCTTGTACAGCATTAAGCATGCTGTCAATTCTTGTCAGCTACCTAATAATTATAATATACAGGTATAGAATATTTACCCATGCCTGTGCAGAGTAAATATTTAACCATGTGAAGTATTCAAAAATTAGACGTAATCACAACAGTTTTTCATAAAGGATATCTTTCTTTGCCTGTCAAACATTTGACAAGCAGAAAGAAAGCCCACCTCCAGCTTGAATGAAACTTTGACTATAATCTCCAAAGAAGCTGGGAAAGCAAATGATGTTGACTGCTTGCCAGAGGGGAGCTGTGTGGGATGTTTCCATTTTTTTTTTTTTTTAAACAAAGGAAATAAATTCCGAACTATGCTGCACTCAGAGGTGACTGTCATTCATGGTGTGGTTTTCACACATTATTCTTCCTGTTTTTTCTCTGTTTGTAATAAGGAAGCTCGCAGAGTAAATTGAGGGGGTAAGAGAAGGGGCTCTGTCAGGAATATCCTTAATGACTGCTTACTACAGCATTCTTTGCAGGATGGCTTAATTAGCTGGTACAGTGTGTATCCACTAACCTTGGTGAGCACTTGTAAAAAGAAAAGATAGTTTTTAGCACAACATTTGAGATGGAAAATCTTTTCTCCCCTTACTTTTCCTCTAAGATTTTTAGCAGACCTCTAAGCCTATTATGGTTTGTCTGCCATAGCCATCTGTATATTTTTTTCGGTGTACCATTTTGGAATTTGACATCAGCTGAATGAATATTATTTAGGAGCTGATTGTGTAAACAGTTATGCATTTGAGTAATTTTAGTGCTCATTTTAGAACATGTATGTGTGCAGTCTCTTACACAGGGCTGATTATAAAGGCTCAGACTAACCCTCAGAACACGGTCCTTCATCCATTCCATAGGAGCTGTAAGACCTGGCTGTTCCATCAGGCATTTGGTGAGGGAGAGGGGTAAGGGGTGGGTGGGGAGGGGTTGGGTGTTTGCATTTTCCCCGTTTTGTTTTTATGCTTAAAATGTTTTAAATTGTTTTATTATATTTGTATTTTATATTTTATACTTTTACTGTTGTTTGCCACTCTGGTCCACCTGTGGCGGGAAGAGAGGGGGGAGAAATATGTCAAATAAATAAATAAATAAATAAATAAATAAATAAATATGTATCTGAGGCTGCTGGGTGAGGTCATTCAGAGGTTTGGGGTAAGGTGTCATCAATATGCTGATGACATTCAGCTCTACCTCTCTTTTTAATCTGACCCAGGTCCCGCAGTCCTGGTGCTTACCCAATGCTCAGAATAGGTCATTTGGCCCTTCTAAAAATGCCCAGCTTTAAAAACAACAACAAACAACAACAACAATAAAACTTACCTGGACCCAGAGGAAGTTATACATCACCAGATCCCCTCCGGAGGGTCAGTACTCTACCCTTGAGCCCTTTCTAGGCCCCACTCTCCTAAGCACACCACCCCAGAGCCCCTGTTAGATGCCCACCCTCACTTCCCTGGCCCACCGTTGGCCTATTCTCTCCATAATCAGCAGGGGACAGGGAAGGGGGAGCAGGGGTCTAGCATTTCTGCTTGGCTGCACTCAGCTGAGGTTTTCCAAGGACTGACGTTTTGGGGTCCCATCCTCAAAACCTTGCACCTCTAGAAATTGAGGCATATACACAATTGAGACAGAATTTTGCTTCACCAGACTTTGTGTCTCTACACCAAACTCAGGTGGAAGGAGGGGGGTGGGAGGAGAACCTGAAACTTTTATGAAGAAAGGGACTGACACTAGAAAGCTGCTTTCAAGCTGCATCTGCATTAATGACTATCAAAACCTGTAAGAAAACAGAATCTCTGCATTCCTACTGCAGGCAAAGCTGAAATCCAAAGTAGGTCAAAAAGAGAGGACCACCTGACTCAGAACACAGCTCCAGGAGATCACAGCTGAGAAAGAAAACACTGATCTGTGGAACAGTCACTAATGAGAAGGTGAGCCCTAGGTGGAAAGATTCCTTGCTAGATAGAATAAACAAGAGAGATGCTTTTTTGCCAAAAAAATCTATCAGTGTGCCTGTGTTAAGTGTTTCCTATAGCTCAACGTGGATATACCTCTCGATCAATCACAACTGACATCTGCATTACATTCTAATTCCTAAGACACATCTCCTGTCATGTGAAAAGATCAAAAGGAAGACTTGGTAAGGGACAATGAAACATGTTAATGGAAATCCCTCCCCTCTGTTTGTAAATCCTATGCATGGCTGTGTGATGGTGGTTTTGAATTAATTCAATTGGTACTACTCACATAATGATATATAATGAAGTACCTTTTACTTTTATTTTGATTTTTTTATTCTACTTTTCTTTCTTTAAGATAAACATGCATTGCATTATTTTTAGGAAGCCTTTATTTCAAGGATATGCGTATGATCTTGAAGTTTTCTAGCTACAGAGCCACTGAAAGTGAAATAGACTTTCTCCCATGTGTGGACTTCATTAACATTTCATTTTCTTAACCTCCCAACAGAACGGTGAGGCTATCATTTATAAGAATTGCATAGGTAGTATAGAAAGGAGAAAGGATTGATTGATTCAGAAGGGAAATCATATTTCTTTCAGGCATATTCCTAAATTGCCTGACACACATTTGCTTAGTTGTGAAGGCTATCCCTGAAAGGAATGGGGATAGGTGAGAATGAAAAAAACAGGCTTGTGGGGTGCGATAGTGATACTGATGCTCGAGTTGTGATTCATGTGTATTAATGTGAAGTTAGAAATGTTTTGCTAACCTTGAATGGAGTAATCTTACCAGGGCCATTTTTTAAAGAAGGAAACAATCACAATCACACAATCACAATTTAATTTATATCCCTCACTTTCTCGGCATTACAGCTGACTCAAGGCGGTTCACAATGTAAATACACAAAAACCCTCACAGGGGCAACAATAATCAATATTACAATATCAAAATAACAAAATTACAATTTCCCACGCAGGGGAACTTATTATAGCTACATCACACACTACAGAACGCCCGTCCCAACCCAACTGTTCTTATCCCACTATATAAAATTAATTATTCCCTCCAAAAAACCTCCCCCTCCCCCAATTCCCACCACTGACTGGCCCTGCTGCCACCAGGACCAGCACAGTGGCAATTCCCAACCCAACCTACCACTAGGGTAGGGTCAGGGGCCCCCACCTGCTGCCACCAGGTGGTCCTCCCCCTCCAGCCCCCCCTGCTGCCACTGAGGGTCAAGCCGAAGAGAAACCTCCCCCCTTCCACTCCCCAACAACCCCAACTACAGACCCTTACCCTAACAATCTTACACAGTAACATACACCCCCATTACACCCAAATTCCTCTCACCTCTCTCCCATTTCCCTTCAACAATTTTTTATACAGTATCTCCCCCTAGTCCCCAAAGGGCCCCTAAGGGCCGCACCCTTTGGCCACGGCCCTTTGGCCCGTAGCCTGCGGCCCGCGCCTACGGCTCAGCCGTGCCAGGCTTGTTCCTGTAGCCCTTCTGGATTGGGTGTTGAGGGTGGGGGATGGGGCAGGGGTCCTGCCATGGCACCCAGGTGTGCCAATGTCCTTTGCTCTCCCCCCCCCTTCCAGCTCACAGTTTGTTGTTTTTCCTTCCCTGCAGGGACTGGAGCAGGCAGACCATCCCCCCGGCAGCAGAGCAGTGACAGCAGATGGAAAGGTGAGTTCCAGGCTCAGCTGCACTGGGCTCGTTCTTATAGCCCTTCCGGGTCAGGCATTGGGGGATGGGGCGGGAGTCCCACCATGGCACCCAGGTGTGCCAATGTTCTTTGCTCTCCCCCCACCCCCACTTCCAGCTCACAGTTTGTTGTTTTTCCTTCCCTGCAGGAACCGGAGCAGGCAGCCCCGGCAGTGGAACAGCAACAGCAGATGGAAAGGTGAGCGTGAACAGAGAATGTTTAATGTGATTTCTACCATACCACAACTTTCCCATTGTGAACTGTTTTAAAATTGATTTTATATTGTTTTGTTAACATTTTATGTGAAGTGTTCCAAGCACCATTTGGTGGGGATGGGGTGTGGGAGGTGACACTATAAAAATAAAATGAGTATTAAAGTTAAATATTAGAAGCCTGCTATGTGGTGGTTCTCAGCTTGTGAGAGTCCCCACAGGATGAGCCCCATTACTCTGGGTGATTTCAGATGTGATGGCGGCCCTACTGGCCGCATCACGGAATCACCCAAATGATTCCCCAGCAGAATCAGACCGGCCCGTCAACAGACGAGCCAGCAGATTCTGCTGGGGAATCGGGGAGGGGGCAGGGCGTTACCATGCTCAACCATGGTGAATCCCACTGTGGTTGAGCATGGTAACATCACGTCTATTAGGGGCACAAAGTGATTCCCGCCAGGTGTTCACCACCAGCGGGAATCACTTTGACCACACTTTCAGAGATGGTCCCCGAACCATCCTCAAAAGCATGGTTATTTTGATCCCCGCCGGAGGTTCGATGTGGTGAACATCTGGCGGGGATCAAACAGACATTACGGGACCATTTCCCATCAAAGGGGATTGTCTGTGTTTGAGTGTGATCTCATAACATCTGCAAATACCTTCTGTCTGTCACTGAACTCCCCATCCCGGCACTCCGAGTTCACCATCACCTTTTAATTATGATTTGCTTTTAATCTGTCTCTTCAGAGGCCTCTCCTTTTACAATAGTCCCTTCACCCTCTGGGGTCTTTTGTCTGTGCCCTTGCGAATAGCCCCTCTATCCTCAGAGTAGCCTCTGCCTTCCCTAGATTTCCTGGTGATTGACCTTTTCTTTCTCAGCCACCTTTTTTGGACTCTCTTGTTCCTTATATAGTACCTAGTTGGGATAAATTGAGCTTGTGCTTATTTAACCACACCTTGAGTAGTGGCAAGATGATAGGGGTGTACAATTCATATCATTTTAAATAATTATGAAAACACATGGAGCCGCATATGTTTTCATAACTATGGTAAGGAAAATGAATGAATAAGCAAACATTTGTTTGATTTCTTTTTTTTTTCATTTTTATTTTTGTTTTATTTTATGATTATTAATAGGCCGTTTCTTCTTCTTCTTCTTCTTCTTCTTATTATTATTATTATTATTATTATTATTATTATTATTATTATTATGTCAATAAACCAAGGCTATTTCTACGCATGCATGCCCTTTTCCAAAATGGCACCGGCAGCATTAGCACCATTTTGAAAAAGGGCTGCACACACGGAGAACTGCCATGGTAGCTAAGTTACACATGCAGTTTGCTTTTTTAATCTTATTTTTAAATTTTATTTAATAAAATAAAAAAGTAAACAAAAATGAAAATGAATTGTGTGCCTTCTGCACACCTCCACCAGTTGTGAGTGACTAAGATTTATACCCCTGGCCAGCACCCTACTGCAGGCTCCAGACTTTTATCTCGTATAAATGAGCATAATTCCAGTGAAGTCCACTGAGCTGTGCCAGTTTACCCATACAATCTTTATTCTATTAAAATGTAAGATGCAGAAATGCTACAAAGAAAAAAGGGTGTGTTTTGGGGGCATTTCTATAGCTGGCATCTGAAGAAGCATGAAAAATTGAAGCTGTTGAGCCGTAGTGTTTCACAAAAGACTTTTTGAGTGTAAAGGTAGTCAGAAGTGCTGTCTTGTGTTAAATTAGCTAAGACTTATGTAGATTCTAGCTGCAAAAGTATTATTGTTTTTTATTTCCCATGGGGAGGGAGACTGGCTCTGCCTACGTTAAAAATTTACAAGGCCAAGGTTCTCCCCCAGTTATATGGGATTGCAGTTTGTGGTCCCTCATTTATCTCAGAGTTGCACATACAGTCCAGAACCATTTTATTTGAGCTATTTTGCATATACCTAGATGTACCCCGATAGCCCTTATGAGAGCTAAATTGGGTATTTCTTCTGTGACCAAATTAAGAATTTTGAACTACTGGCTGCATCTTAATTTTACTTTGCATCCAAAACTGGCCTGTTTGGCTTTCACCTTTTTGATTTCAGAACCATGGGAAGGTTATGTTGCTGATATACTGTTTTCCTTGGGATTCTCAGACTGGGTAATTTCAGATGTTACGAGATCACGCTCAGCCACAGTCAATTCCCTGTGGTGGGGAATGCCCTCGTAATGTCTGTTGGGGAACCGGAAGTTCCCCCCCAGATGTTAGCCATGCTCAATCCCCGCCGGGAATCTCATTCACCATGCGATCGGTTGAACCCATGGGGACGGCACCAATCGCGTGGTGAATGAGATTCCCAGCGGGGATGAAGGGGCCCATCATGTCTGGGCCGTGATCACGGCCCAGAATCCCCGTCAGGATTCTGGGCCATGGTCATTTTGGATGGGCACTGCGGCCGCATTGGCCGCAGCGCCCGCCCATCTCCCCAGAGGGCGGGCGGTGGGGGAGTGTGGGGGCGTGCGGCCGCACATTGTGCCGCACGGCCCCGCCCCCTCCCTGATTCCCCACCAGGATCCCCTGGGGCATCTGTTGGTTGTGCCGGAGTTGTTTCCGTGATGGGGCAAATGTCGCCCCGTCACATCTGAAAATACCCAATGTTATTTGCTTTCTCTTTCTTACCCAAATGCTTTGGCATTAATTAAATCCCATATTGAGGACCAGGAATTGCAGTGCCTTCAAGCGAGCTTAGGGTATTTTCAGACATTACGAGATCACAGTCAACCACAGTGAACCACGCTCAATCCCTTGCAGTTGGGGAACCCTCCAGCCGCAAAGCCAGTCATCACGGCCTCCTGGTCCACCAGCTGGATCGCTTGGTCCAGGAGAACGCCCTCCACAGCCTCACAGACATCCTGGAGGATACGGGCTACGGTGCTCACCCTGACACTGAAGTGCTGGGAGACAGACCGGCAGGAGTTGGGCATTGTGAGGGCCCACAGCCCGATGGCCACCCGCTGGACCATGGGGATGGGGATCCTCATGGGGGTGTGCTGCCGCTCCAGTCAGGGAGTGAGCAGCTCTGCAAGCTGCAGTAGGGTGAACTTGTCCATCCTAAAGTGGGCCCTCTAGGTGGCCTTCTCCCACTGAGCCAGCGCTCAGAACCACCACCCCTGTGCCCACTCCGTGACCAATACCCGCCGGGCAATGGGCATAGTGAGCAGGGCAGCATGTTGCATGCTCAGATGAGATTCTCGCATGTGGTTTGGTCCACAGCGGAGACCATATCTGCCCTCTCTGTGTGCAGTCTGGCCGCCTACACGGTCTGTCTGGTGGAGGGGGACCCTGCTTTGCCCGTGTCCTACTTTGGCTGTGTCCACGGGGCTCATGGGTACCAGTGCTCTTGTGGGGCAGTGTATCACTGACTCTTGGATCTGGGTCACCTTCCGTGGCCCCCTGCTGCAGACTACTGTGTGTCTGAGCCTTCCGTGGTGGAACTGTCAGAGCTGTCTGGTATGTGGTCCCATACCGATGTGCATTTGAGGATCTCCATGAAGGATCCATTCGAGACGTACTACCTCGTCGCCCACCACGTGTCCGTGCTTGGGTACTACTGGGGCATGCTTCATTGGCCCCACTTCGTTCACCTGGCGGGGCACCCGGCCCCTGGCCCCCTCGTGGCCCCCAGCAGTTGGCTGTGAGTCTCCCAGTGCCTTCCGGGCCCCGGCTGCTGGCCCCCCTGTGGGCTCTGGCTTCTGCCCATATGCCTTGGTCCACTGCCTGCTCCCTCTGTGATGTCCCGGCCATGCTGCTGTGCTGGCTGCTTCCCAGGGTGCTGCTTCCCCTGCCTGTGGCTGCGGGCCACCTGCAGGGCCCCCACCCCCGTCTGCCTGTACACCTGGTGTTCCCGTCCATGGCTGCTGTCTCCAGTGACTCGGTCCAGCTCTCTGCATGGCCCCCCAGTTCCCCAGGTGCAACTGACCATCCTCATTTGCCTGTGCAACCTCCTGCCCCTCTGCCCCCCTCTCATGGGTGCCTGTGTTACCTCAGAGTTCTGGGGCCCCCAGACTGCACTTCCCACCTTCCTCCTGGGAGGGGGGGGCTGTGACTGTGGACCTGTTGCATGGCCATGGCTCTCCTGGCTCCCCTCCATGGCACCCTCGCCTGCATTTGAGGTCCGTGTGTGTCTCCTGGACCATTCCCAGGATGCTCCCTGTTCCGTGTGGCCTCCCCCTGTGCCTCTGCCCCGACCTTCCGGGCCCCCCCCCCCTTCTGGGACTGCCTGTGTTGCTGTGGGGGTGCCCGTGCAGACCATGCTGTTTTGGGGATTCTGGTTGCCATTGCCTGTGTCCGGTCCTACCCCCGGGCTGTTTCCCCCCCTCTTCCCTGTCCCTCACCCTCTCCCCCTCCCTCCCCTGTGCCCGTTGTGCTGTGTGTGTTGTCTGTCCCGCTGTGTCCCCCCTTCCCTCCCTTTCCCATCTGGGTGTGTGCGTGCCCGTTCGTGTGTTTGTGCTGTGCGTTCCACTGTGCACTCATTGTCTCTGTGCCTGTTGTTTGTGGTACCTTGGCGGCTCTTCTCCCTCTTCCCCCTCCCTTCCTGTTTCCCTTGTGTGGGTGTTCCTTTTTGTCCCTCCTGGTTTTGTTTGCCCTCAGGTGGCCATGTCTGTGTCCCGCCCTTCCCCGGTGCCTTGTGTGTGTTTTGACCACGGATGGCAATCGGCGTCACGTCTGTTGTGCTGCCCCGGTTTGTTATCTGGTGGCCTGATTCCCTGCCGTGGTCCTGATCCCATCATGTCTGTTTGGGGCTTTCTTTGACCATGGGGGGTGGTTGTTCAGTTCACCACCGCTGGGAATCCACTGTGGTGAATTGGGCTCCCGTAACATCTGAAATCACCCTTAGATTCACAAACAATTGCTAAGGTATATAAATACTTCCCATCCCAGGCTGGGTGTGTTGTTTATCTTTCTACCTTATCGAGCTGGGGAGGTAGGACAGCACAGCATTTACTTTGGCAAGATTTGGACTACTCCCCTCGGCAGTAACCGAGGGTAGATTTACGAAGACTTCTGATAATCAGAGATTTTGTAAATGTTGTCCCCAACAGGTGGTAGAATATTTTCCTTGATTGCACACAAAATACTGAACCTTCAGGGGAGCTATTGGCCCCAATTATTAATGAATTGAACATCTGTAGTGAATTTCAGGTTCTGGTAAGGCTGCTCAGGGACACTGACCCTGTTTTGTCAGCTTGGGTGGCTAGATTCTGTGCTATTGCTAGGAAACTGAGGGAGGATGCTCTAGAGTCTCCTTTTTAAGTTTTATGTACTTTCTGTGATATCATTTGGTACGAATTGTGTTTCGTAGATGTCCTGGGTAAATAATATTTAATTGAGAATTTTCTTAAATGGTTATGTTTTATGTTTATGATGCCGCTTTATAATAAAGAATGACTGACTGCTGTCATGTGAGAGCTATTTTCTGTGGTTGAAAAGAAGACTGTTTGAGAGTGAAGGTAGTCACAAGTGCTGTCTTGTCAGAACTATTTTCTGTGGTTGAAAAATATTCTGCCTTTCATGGAAGGATATGTAGCCTCATGCCTCAGTTTTTCCAAAAGTAATGTTATGTTAAATGGATTTCATAGATGGAAGTTTCATGAGTGAAAGTTAACTAGAGCAAAGTTCTTTTGTGGGGTCAGGTCAGAGAAGTATGTTTATATTACAATAGGTTGATAAGTGAACACTCACACCCAGATGTCTTCTATGTTCTGTAAAAACTTTCTCTTACTATGAATTAAGCGTGGGTAGAAAAGGATTTTTTGACATTATTGGGATAATGTCAAATGTGGGTGTATGCATTCCCAGTTTATGTCAACCATGAATGTAGGCATTAGAAAATGCTATATAATGGTATTCATCTTATGTTTCTTGCTACAGGCTCCAGGTCTCTTTGTTTAACTGGAAGCCTTCTTGCAAGATTGTATGTATGTTTTTGTCTCACGCTCATACCTTTGTCCTTGCAACAGAAGCATGTACTGAATGCTTCTCTTTCTTTGTTTTGTAATTGCTAAGTTTGTCTTCTTGCATAACTGAATCTATTTACTCTTTCAAGTAAAGCTTAGAAATCAATTCACTGTCTTTTTTTCTTTTTGAGTAAAAGTAAAAAGTTCCAATCAGGATCCCATACATTACAGTTTACCTTTTGAATAACATATAATCCTCCAAGTAACACATTGCTTTAGCCATGCACCCAAAATTTATCATTTAAAAAAGGAAACTTTCATTTTCTCTTCCTTTATCTAAGTGGGAAGGGAAGTGGATGACAAAATAACAAAAGATCAATATGTTTGGATATATGTTTGGAGTTTTTTTAGGAAAGGCGTTTTTTTATGACAGTTTCCAGACTGTGGGTCTGGATCCCAGGAGAGGTCACACCATTTGTGGATGACATCACGATCAACTAATATTGGATAGTCTTTACATGGTTTTGTTGCTGTCTGGAATCACGAAATTATATTTAAGTCTCAAAATGAGACCACACCATTCAAATGTTTTTCGAACCACTGGTAGGGGAGAGTCCTTTCCAAGTCCTGGTGGGAGTCTGTACAACTCTTCAGCATTCTATTTTCTCCTGTCTGATGAGTCTGCCCCCTTCCCCCAACTCTCTCTCCCATTCCCGATAATTCTCTATTGACTTTCCTCCCAGAGACTCCTCATATCCCCAGGTTCTGTCCTCCGAGCTGCCAGCCCCAGACAAAGTAAGAGAGCTGGAGAGGGGACAGGATAGCTTCCTCCCCCCCTCCCCCCCCATCAGCACTAGGTATTTTGTTTTGGTTTTTTAGGTCCTCGTGTTTCACGAGAAACCAAGAATCGAGTTTGAGCCCTAACAGGCTAACAAGGAGACCAACAAGGCTACCAATGAAAGTGTACAGACATCCCAGTGTGGATTCCCTCCCACTGAGCTCCACTGCGGGTAGATGGTGGATTTCACCATCTGCAAATGAAGTAAGACTGGAGCTGGTTATATTGTATGAATCCGTTTAAACCTCCTGCATTTCAAAAGAATTTATAAGTATCTAGAAAGCCTTTAACAACGTTTTTTACCTCCTCGGGGCTCATAAAAAGCTATGTAGTAGCAATAAAGAGCTCTTTACCACAGGGATCCCCACAATTAAGAAAAGCAGAGACTGCATAAGTTAGCTAGTTTCAAAATATTGGCTTGCCGCCTACTCAAAGCTAAACAAAGGCTTACTCTGGCTTTTAGGTCAGCCCAATACAGGCCAAGCCTGAGCTCTTATTTGCCCCATACAAGGAAATATAATGGAGTGGAAGCAACAGCTATTTAATATATGAGTTAAAATTACCCGTGACCGAAGTGAACACATCAATCAAAAGTTTTGGCGTGTAATGAGCTAGACAAACTGGTGTGGTGAGCTTGGGGGCAGGAAAAGCCTTCACTTCACATTCAACAGTTTCCAAATTACCATGACATTCCTTTGCATAAACCACCCGACTTCCAGCAGGTGGATTTTGCAGGCATTGTGCTGTCAGCACAAAGATGGATCAAATAGGAGCTTTGGAGATAGTTTCCTGTTTTGTGTTCTGACAATTGGAATTGCATGAAGCCTGCCAACATTCTCAACATTTCAGAAGGCCAAATAGGAGAGGATAAAATGAACAAAATTAAGACTGGAAAAAAGTGCCAGCTTTAAAATGTAACACAAGCAGCAGTGTTCGATTCCTGAGCCCAGAAAAATCTTCACTTTTACTGAAAAGGGTTACACTCAAATCAGAGAAAGAGGCTTTCCAACATCTAATCCATTTAACTACTTCATTCAGTGCTGTGTGCACTGATTTGCAGGGAACATGCTACACCTTGTCACACTTCCCTTCCCTCACACACCCCCTTGCTACGATCAAATTTATTCCAGTCATAAATTGGTATTGGCTAATTTACTCCAGTCATAAATAGGTTGGTAATGACCTATGAAGCCCTAAATGGTCTGAGCCCCGCCTACCTGCAGGACCGCCTCATGCTCTGGGCTGTGGTGTGACCCTTGCAGTCAGCTGGGGACACCTAACTCGAGGTCCCCTGGGTTTCTCAGGTGGCAATGATGGGGAGGGCATTCTCAGTGGCTGCGCCTAGGCTGTGTAATTCCCTCCCGATTGAGGCCTGCTTGGTCCCGGACTTCCTCTCCTTTCGGAGACAGTGTAAGACCTGGCTGTTCCGCCAGACCTTTGGGGTGGGAGACGAGTAGAGGGGATATGGGGGGCAGGGATTTCCACTCTGTTCATATATTCATGTGTTTAACATTTTTAGCTGGGATTTTCATTTATTTATTTTATTTATTTATTTGAAATGTATTTAAAATTTTATTATTGATTTTATTATTCTTGTTGATTTATTGTTTGCATATGGGAATTGTTGTATGCCACCCCGAGCTGCTATTGAGCAGAAGGGTGCAGGATAAAATGTCCCGAAATAAATAAATAAATAAATAAATA
>QEPC01009106.1:644859-662515 GCA_003113815.1 Sphenodon punctatus | reverse complement strand
CACACTGCCTGTCTGACTGCCTGCCTGCCTGTCCAGGTGACCATGATAGAACCCTTCCTCAGTCTGCCTTCTCTTCATGGCACGCAGCCTGTCTGCCCGCCCAGGTGGCCAAGATCAAAGCCTGCCTCAGTCTGACTTGCCATGCTCATGACATGCTGTCTGTTTGCCCACCTGCCTGCCCAGGTGGCCAAGATCAAACCCTGCCTCAGTCAGCCTTCCAATGCTCATGCCACACTGCCTGCCCACCTGCCCACCCAGGTTGCCAAGATCAAAGCCTGCCTCAGTCTGCCTTCCCATGCTCATGCCAAAGTGCCTGTCTACCTGCCCTGTGGGCAAAGCTGAAGTCGTGCCCCAGCCTGCCTACCTCTTATGCCAAGGTACCTGTCTGTCTGCCCTGACAATCCTGCGTGATGTGCCCCACTGGCCTGGTAATCCCGCTGCTGCTGTTTTCTGGTCCATAGGTGCTCTGCCCTGGCAAATCCAAATGTGACCACGCATTCCTGCTGCTGCTGTCTGCTGCTCTATGGGAGTTCTTCCCTGGCAAATCCTACCATCCTGGCTCCATGGGTGCTGAGCACAAGAAAATCCTGCTGCTGCCGTCTCTGATGTTCCAAGGGTTCTGTGCCCAGTCAATCCAATGCTGCTTCTGCCAATGCTACCTCTGCTGTCTGTGCCATGGGTTCTGTGCCTGGGCAATCCAATCCCACTGCTGCTGCCGATGCTGCCTCTGCTGTCTGTGCCATGGTTTCTGTACCCGGGAAATCCAATGTCTGCTGCTGCTGCCAATGCCACCTCTGCTGTCTGTGCCACAGGTTCTGCGCCTGGGAAATCCAATGTCCACTGCTGCCGCCAATGCCGCTGGCAATATAATGTCCACTGCTGCTGCCAATACTGCTGTCTGTGCCATGGGTTCTGTGCCTGGGCAATTCAATGTCATCCAGAAGCTGCCACTCCTGTCCCAGGATCCACCGTCAGGGTTCTGGGGCTGTCATTCCACTCACGGGCAGCTGTCATTCCACCACTTCAAGAATCAGCCACTCCCGCCCCAGAACCCACCCTCGGGGTTCTGGGGTCTACATTCCACCTCATCAAGAAGCAGCCAGCCACTCCAGCTCCAGCACCCACCATCAGGGTTCTGGGGCCATCATTCCACTCACAGGGAGCCATCATTCCACCGCATCAAGAAACAGCCACTCCAGCCCCAGGTCCCACACTCAGGGTTCTGGGGCCTACATTACAGGCAGGGAGTGCTGTCATTCCACCTCATCCAGACGCTGCCACTCCTGTCCCAGGACCCACCGTCAGAGTTCTGGGGCCTTCGTTCCGCTCACATGGAGCCATCATTCCACTGCATCAGGGAACAGCCATCCACTTCAGCCCCAGGTCCCACCATCAGGGTTCTGGGGCCTACATTCCAGGTAGGAAGGGCTGCCATTTCCTTCTCATCCAGAAGCTTCCACTCCTGTCCCAGGACCCTCCATCAGTGTTCTGGGGCCGTCCTTCCACTCACGGGGAGCTGTCATTCCACCACATCAAGAAGCAGTCACTCCAGTCCCAGAACCCACCCTTAGGGTTCTGGGGCCTACATTACAGGCAGGGAGGGCTGTCCATCCACATCATCCAGAAGCTGCCACTCCTGTCCCAGGACCCACCATCAGGGTTCTGGGGCCTATGTTACAGCCAAGGGAATCCATCATTCCACTGCATCAAGAAGCAGCCACTGCAGTCCCAGGACCCACCCTCAGAGTTCTGGGGCCTACATTACAGGCAGGGAGGACTGTCCATCCACGTCATCCAGAAGCAATAGGGGTGCGGCTGCTGCTTAGCCTGCTGCTGGTGCTGCTACTGCTAGGGCTGGAGGCAGTGATAGACCCCACTGGCTCATGAGCCATGGGCATGTTTGTTGGTGCACCACCATATGTTCTCCCAGGATTGCTCCCAAGCATGTCAGTGGCAATTCTGGGCTGCAATTCTGGAGACCGTTGGGATACCATTGGCCCGATCAGATCAAAGCGAGCTGCAGCATGTTATAACATTTGTTATGGCCCACCATGACCGGGCCCAGATCCCACCATGGCTAGACAACATGGCAGTCTTCATAGCAGGGGGTGGAGCACTGTGCAGTGTCTGGGGTGGCCACACATTTGTGTGACTCCCTGCCTGCTGGCACGTTTGTTGGCCTGCCTGACCCAGTCAGGACCATGTTGTTGGCGGCAGGCTCCTGACCCAGGTTCCTGACCCAGTGTGACAGTAGAATTCATTATTCTTCTGCTTTATTTTGAAACAATGGAAATGTTAGTGCACAAGTCACAACTTCAGTGGTTACTCTCACTTCTCACTCTCTTCCCTGCCTCAGAAGAAATTATTCACAACCCTTTTTCTATCTCTAAAAATCTATTCAAGAGCAGATTCAAAAACAAAAGACCTTTCATCTTTAAATTTGTTAGACAGTACATGAACTTGTAAGCTTCCAACAAAATTTTTAAAAGTACAGGAACAACTATAAAAATCTCTCCTCCCACAACATTAAAAAAGAATTAATCTACTAGGCTTATTGTTTTGTTTTTCCTAATTATCTCTTTTATTTAATCCAAAGAAGAATAAAAGGAAAATTTCATTTAAAAGATTGTATTCGTTTGAAGTCTACACTCAATGGTATGCATCTGGCTGCAGATCAAGAGGACACAAAAACTGGTCTCTCCCCCCCCCGACTTTTTAAAAAATACACCATTAATAAGATAAATGATTGTATGATGTTTTGAGTTAAAGCCAAATAATGTTTTGAATTTAGTGCTTGGTACTGTGTGACGGTAAGTCTGCTTTATTTTTCCCATAGTTGATGGCAGCTTGTTCTGTGTTACTGCATATTTCATGCAACTTGAATTGGCATCAAAATATTGTTTTAATAGAACAGTTACCACAGCTTTGGAGTTAATGATAAAGCTGTTACAGATATCTGTGTTTTGCCTTCAGTGCAGAAGTTTCCAAAATATTTGCCTGTGTGACCCCACTTTGAGACTTAAATAAACTTCTGTGACCCCAGACAGCAGAAAGACATGCAAAGAAAAGCATAGCAACTCTTAATTGGTATCACAACCCCATCTGCAAATGGTATGACCCAACTTTGGGTTCCAGTCCACAGTTTGGGAACATCTACCCTAGTGGCAAAGAAACTCCCTTCTATAATGTGTGTCCCCTACAACTTGTCCCCAGATCGAGGGACCAGCATTACATACACACACACACACACACACACACATGTGCATGGCCACGCCACATCACATCAATGAACTGGCCAAGTCCATTGCAATGGCCCATGATGACTTGCCCAGAGTGAGGATTCAGACCAGGTCACCTAGTTACAATTCAACCATTTTATCCTTGGGACCACATTAACTCTCTTTTACCCATAGAATAATCTGGGGAAAAAAAGGTCTAATAGTCTCCAGTGCAAAGTAGGGCTGAAATGAGCAACAAATCTTTTCCTTGTACGTAATTTTATTTTGCCATCTTAGGAACTAGGAGTGATTTCCTGACCATTTCTCTATACAGATACAATTCCTTGATTATTGCAACACCACAAGATACTGTCCCAGTCTACCAATTTTCTCTTTACTGCATACCACATACCATTCATTTACCACTTACTGTATTGCTGAGGGTGCTGTTTGAATTCTGGGTTTCTGCCTACTTGTTGTTTCTGCATTTCTGAGCCAATTGCTGGGTAAACAGCCCACCCTTTAGTCCCCTATGCCTGTGCAAACCGTTTTTTAAAACAGTGCCTCTATTCTAGTGGCACTGGTATTTTGTTCCTTTTACTTTGACCAGCCAATGAAGTAGAAGGGAAAATGGAGTGGAGAGAAGATAGAAGAAATGCAGAATTGTGTTGGTATTACCTCTCAGGATTTGAAACTGATGTTGAAGCAATTAACAACAAAGCAGTAGACGGGTCCTGTTAAAAAAATTCTGTAAATCAGGAAATGAAATGTCCATCAAGATATTACCAAGTGGTTCTTGATTCAACTGAGATGGTATCCTGCTGGGAATTTCCATTTTGGCAAAATCTCATTTCAGCCCTAGTACAAAGTAACATGTGAAAATGCCATAACTTGAGAAAGCTGACCTCACCAAGATTTGTCAAAGGGGGAAAATAAATGAGATGGGGGGCTCCCTGGCTCCCCTGGCTGCCCTGAGGTGGCCACTGCAGTCACCACTCTTCAAATTGGCAGGGAGGGCAGTTCACACAAACAGCCCCCCTCCCATAATTGTGGGGAGGGGCTGCCATCACAGGTGTCTCCATGACACANGAAATAAATAAATAAATAAATAAATACATAAATAAAACTTATTCCAATTTACTCCAGTCTTAAATAAATTAAATAAATAAACTGGAGTGAATTTATTCCGGTCGTGATTTGCGGGGAATTAGTATCCCTACTATATGCCTCCAAAATTATTAGCAAAAAATCCCCAAATGTGGTGATTTCAAATGCTCATTTCTTTGTGTGTCCTTACACATGCTGACAGAACATCTGACATACACAGCACAGGAAGGGATTGTGTTGACAATAAGAAGTGCCAAGCTGCTGACATTGTTACCACCACCCACAGCAGAAAGAGTGAGAATGTTTTGCCCAAGATCAGCCAGCAGGTCCAAGTCTCAAATCTAGACCTCTCAGAACCAAGACCCTGCATGGTAAATCATCAAAACACATCAGTTCCCCCCACCCTCCCATGTTTAGGGACAGAGCATAACACTCTTCAAATCCCTTTCAAATACAGGATTGTAGCAGGTTCACTATGAGGCTAGGTAACTACTACAGGAGGACCAGCCTTGTTACTCTGCTCAGTGTTGATACAAAGGCTGCTGACACCAGGTTCCCTTCACAACAGTACTCCTTTATTTACAAGACTTCGGCCTATTTACACCTCATGGGGCTGAACTCCTTTGCTCTTGTCAGCAGCCCTTATGAGCTATAGGCTTTTCTGTTTCCTTCCAAGCCCCTCTCTTGATTAGAGGTTTCGAGCACTTAAATTTGGTTTAAGTAATCTAATGCCCATTTTAGCTGCTCCTCAGTTTGATTGTTCTAAAAGGTATCAATAGCTATTATCAAGAGAAATTTTTTCATCATGTGTTTTAATGCTGTGGTCTACAACTTGGAGCTGAGTTTAGTTTCTGGCTTTGCTACCAAATGCCTACGTGATATGGTTAAGACACCTAATCTCTGTGCAGTTCAGAGATTGTGCTATTACAGTTCCGTACTACAATTGGGGAGGTTTAACTGGCTGAGAACAGAAGTGCTGAGACAATTAACCCTCGCAGGGCCAGATCTTGCATATGCTTATATAGATGGAGAGCCACTTTAGTATTATGAGTAGTGCAATTGATGCAATGGTTCGGCTCATCTAAGGATAAAATAAGTGTTTGCAGAAACATGCCTTAAGGTCCATGATTCCTCTGGTGCATGGGAGTGTCTTTGTCTAAAAGAAATCCCACATCAGTTGTTTCACATTATGTGATAAGAGCACTGCCAAGCTATCAGTTTTTGATCAAAATCAGATATTGCTATGTGTATTTACGTGTTTGTTGTATTTTGGGGTTTGCTGTTGGGCTATAGCGAGAGCTAGTTCCTAATAAAACTTAACTTGACTTGGCTATGAAGAGGCATGTCCTGTTTTAATATATGCAAGGTCTAATTCAACAGCTGGAAAATGGTCGGGGACATGGGGTTTAGGCGCCTGACTGGCTTCCTAGCCCCCCAGTTTAAGCTTCCCTCGCGCACCACCCTGAGTCGGCAGGTGGTGCCAGCCCCGTTTAAAGGAGCGGATCAGGGAGCAGCTGGCAGGGGCTGGGGGTGCCACTGTCCACTTCACCACAGACCTGAAGTCAAGCAGGAACGCACAGCATGCCTACCTGGCAGTGACGGCGCACTGGTGGCAGGACCCAGAGGCAGCATTTGGCAGTGGCAGGAGGGGGCCCGAAGCAGGGTATAGGGGGGCCCTGCTTCAGGCAGAAGTAATGGATGGCCCCCACACATCTGGAAACATCGAGGCAGCCCTGACCACCATGGTGAGGGAGTGGGTCACATCAGGTGCACCCTTCACCATGGGGTGTGTGGTGGCAGACAATGCGGCCAAAATATTTAGGGCAGTCCACGAGGGGGGCTTCACCAGCATCCCTTCACCACACCCTTCACCTGGTGGTCAGGGATGCTCTGGGCTTGAGGGAAAAGGGGATTGGGGCAGGCACCCGTAGCTCCCTGATCAAGTAGGGGAGGAAGCTGGTCGGTTTCTTTAACAGGAGCATGAAGGGCAGTGACCTCCTCCGGGTGAAGCAGGCCAAGCAAGGCTCTCCAGTGCACCAGCTGGTGCAGGATGTGTACACCAGGTGGAATTCCTCCATGTTCTTGATTCTCAAGTGGCTTCTCGAGCAGAAAGTCACCTTGCATGAGGTTCAGCTGGTGACGGACAGCGGGACACCTCCGTGGTATGATGGGGTGGAATGGGAGATCCTGGATCACATGGTCTTCGTGCTGAGATCGTTCCTGGATGTGACGGAGACCATCAGCTCCTCCATGGCCACCATCAGCCAGGTGAACCCTCTGGTCCAGAGTCTCCTCAGGAGGCTGGATGAGATTCTCCAGGGGCAGAATTGTGGCCTTCAGGGCAGGAAGCTGGCAAATAAGGCAGTTACCCTGATGTGGCAGCTGAAGGCAGGGCTGAAGGCGCAGTTCGATGAGTTCCTGAAGTGGGTGGAATATGTTTTGGCAACCATGCTGGACACCAGGGTCAAGGGCAGCATGGCACACCAGACAGCCCTCTATGGGCACTGGAAGGGTGACTTGGTGGAGAGGGTCTGGCAGGCAGGGAGGACTCTGGAGAGTGCATAGCAGCAGCAGGACTCCCCTGGGGATGGTAGCAGTGGGAGCCTCCACCCCTTTCACCTGGCGGGTCTATCCCTGCCCCCAGACCTAGCAGTAGCAGCAGCAGCAGCAGCAGCAGCAGGCTGAGCAGCAGCAGCACCCCTATTGGCAACAGCAGCAGCTCGTAAATACAGGGCACTCTGGCAAGCATGGGCTCATGCACAGCAGGGCAGGCAGCATGGCTGAGGGCACTGGTGGAGGTCGTGCCAAAGGAAAGTTACATGAGGGAGTATGACAGCGCCTCAGCAGCAGTGGAGAGCTACCTGTAGGAGGAGCCGTGCATCTATCCCAGCAGCGATCCCTTGGCCTACTGGACTGGCAAGACCAATGTGTAGCCAGCCATGTCCAAAGTGGCTAAGGGTCTGTTGTCCTGCCCACCAACAAGTGTCCCCAGCGAGCAGGTGTTCTCCATGGTGGGGGACATTTGCTCATCGCACCACCTGAGACTGGGGGCCTAGTTGGTGGAGCAGTTGCTTTTTATAAAGGTGAACCTTCCTCTGCTGGGATTCCCTGACCTGCCCCTGGACATGGATTGATGGTGCAGTGGCACATGCCATCCCATACCAGGGGCAGTCTTGGGATGAGGCTCCTCCTCAGTCTGGGCTGCTACTGCTGAGGTGCTGTCCCTCCCTCCCAATGCCTGGTGTCCGCCCTACCTCTCTCTCTCTCTGACAAAACAGCCTCAGCCGGCCTATCTGACTGACCTCATGACGCAGGGTGGTATTGGAAAGTTGTAAGTCTGCCAGCTGGCCTCTAGCTAGATGATCTCGGCCCACCTATTTGATTGGCTCTCTCGCGTGCACACTGTACAGTCTTCGCTAGCCTATCTGAGTGCCCTGCCAAGGTCCCAGTCTGCCTTCCCTACTGCCTCTCATGCCACAATGCCTGTCTGTCCGCCCACCCTCCCAGTTGGCCAAGATCAAAGCCTTCCTCAGTGTGCCTTCTTCCCATGCCATGCTTCCTGTCTGCCCACCCAGGTGGCCAAGATCAAAGTCTGCCTCAGCCAGCCTTCCGATCCTCATGCCACACTGCCTGTCTACCCACCTGCCCTCCCAGGTGTCCAAGATCAAAGCTTGCCTCAGTCTGTCTTCTTCTCATTTCACACTGCCTGTCTGACTGCCTGCCTGCCTGTCCAGGTGACCATGATAGAACCCTTCCTCAGTCTGCCTTCTCTTCATGGCACGCAGCCTGTCTGCCCGCCCAGGTGGCCAAGATCAAAGCCTGCCTCAGTCTGACTTGCCATGCTCATGACATGCTGTCTGTTTGCCCACCTGCCTGCCCAGGTGGCCAAGATCAAACCCTGCCTCAGTCAGCCTTCCAATGCTCATGCCACACTGCCTGCCCACCTGCCCACCCAGGTTGCCAAGATCAAAGCCTGCCTCAGTCTGCCTTCCCATGCTCATGCCAAAGTGCCTGTCTACCTGCCCTGTGGGCAAAGCTGAAGTCGTGCCCCAGCCTGCCTACCTCTTATGCCAAGGTACCTGTCTGTCTGCCCTGACAATCCTGCGTGATGTGCCCCACTGGCCTGGTAATCCCGCTGCTGCTGTTTTCTGGTCCATAGGTGCTCTGCCCTGGCAAATCCAAATGTGACCACGCATTCCTGCTGCTGCTGTCTGCTGCTCTATGGGAGTTCTTCCCTGGCAAATCCTACCATCCTGGCTCCATGGGTGCTGAGCACAAGAAAATCCTGCTGCTGCCGTCTCTGATGTTCCAAGGGTTCTGTGCCCAGTCAATCCAATGCTGCTTCTGCCAATGCTACCTCTGCTGTCTGTGCCATGGGTTCTGTGCCTGGGCAATCCAATCCCACTGCTGCTGCCGATGCTGCCTCTGCTGTCTGTGCCATGGTTTCTGTACCCGGGAAATCCAATGTCTGCTGCTGCTGCCAATGCCACCTCTGCTGTCTGTGCCACAGGTTCTGCGCCTGGGAAATCCAATGTCCACTGCTGCCGCCAATGCCGCTGGCAATATAATGTCCACTGCTGCTGCCAATACTGCTGTCTGTGCCATGGGTTCTGTGCCTGGGCAATTCAATGTCATCCAGAAGCTGCCACTCCTGTCCCAGGATCCACCGTCAGGGTTCTGGGGCTGTCATTCCACTCACGGGCAGCTGTCATTCCACCACTTCAAGAATCAGCCACTCCCGCCCCAGAACCCACCCTCGGGGTTCTGGGGTCTACATTCCACCTCATCAAGAAGCAGCCAGCCACTCCAGCTCCAGCACCCACCATCAGGGTTCTGGGGCCATCATTCCACTCACAGGGAGCCATCATTCCACCGCATCAAGAAACAGCCACTCCAGCCCCAGGTCCCACACTCAGGGTTCTGGGGCCTACATTACAGGCAGGGAGTGCTGTCATTCCACCTCATCCAGACGCTGCCACTCCTGTCCCAGGACCCACCGTCAGAGTTCTGGGGCCTTCGTTCCGCTCACATGGAGCCATCATTCCACTGCATCAGGGAACAGCCATCCACTTCAGCCCCAGGTCCCACCATCAGGGTTCTGGGGCCTACATTCCAGGTAGGAAGGGCTGCCATTTCCTTCTCATCCAGAAGCTTCCACTCCTGTCCCAGGACCCTCCATCAGTGTTCTGGGGCCGTCCTTCCACTCACGGGGAGCTGTCATTCCACCACATCAAGAAGCAGTCACTCCAGTCCCAGAACCCACCCTTAGGGTTCTGGGGCCTACATTACAGGCAGGGAGGGCTGTCCATCCACATCATCCAGAAGCTGCCACTCCTGTCCCAGGACCCACCATCAGGGTTCTGGGGCCTATGTTACAGCCAAGGGAATCCATCATTCCACTGCATCAAGAAGCAGCCACTGCAGTCCCAGGACCCACCCTCAGAGTTCTGGGGCCTACATTACAGGCAGGGAGGACTGTCCATCCACGTCATCCAGAAGCAATAGGGGTGCGGCTGCTGCTTAGCCTGCTGCTGGTGCTGCTACTGCTAGGGCTGGAGGCAGTGATAGACCCCACTGGCTCATGAGCCATGGGCATGTTTGTTGGTGCACCACCATATGTTCTCCCAGGATTGCTCCCAAGCATGTCAGTGGCAATTCTGGGCTGCAATTCTGGAGACCGTTGGGATACCATTGGCCCGATCAGATCAAAGCGAGCTGCAGCATGTTATAACATTTGTTATGGCCCACCATGACCGGGCCCAGATCCCACCATGGCTAGACAACATGGCAGTCTTCATAGCAGGGGGTGGAGCACTGTGCAGTGTCTGGGGTGGCCACACATTTGTGTGACTCCCTGCCTGCTGGCACGTTTGTTGGCCTGCCTGACCCAGTCAGGACCATGTTGTTGGCGGCAGGCTCCTGACCCAGGTTCCTGACCCAGTGTGACAGTAGAATTCATTATTCTTCTGCTTTATTTTGAAACAATGGAAATGTTAGTGCACAAGTCACAACTTCAGTGGTTACTCTCACTTCTCACTCTCTTCCCTGCCTCAGAAGAAATTATTCACAACCCTTTTTCTATCTCTAAAAATCTATTCAAGAGCAGATTCAAAAACAAAAGACCTTTCATCTTTAAATTTGTTAGACAGTACATGAACTTGTAAGCTTCCAACAAAATTTTTAAAAGTACAGGAACAACTATAAAAATCTCTCCTCCCACAACATTAAAAAAGAATTAATCTACTAGGCTTATTGTTTTGTTTTTCCTAATTATCTCTTTTATTTAATCCAAAGAAGAATAAAAGGAAAATTTCATTTAAAAGATTGTATTCGTTTGAAGTCTACACTCAATGGTATGCATCTGGCTGCAGATCAAGAGGACACAAAAACTGGTCTCTCCCCCCCCCGACTTTTTAAAAAATACACCATTAATAAGATAAATGATTGTATGATGTTTTGAGTTAAAGCCAAATAATGTTTTGAATTTAGTGCTTGGTACTGTGTGACGGTAAGTCTGCTTTATTTTTCCCATAGTTGATGGCAGCTTGTTCTGTGTTACTGCATATTTCATGCAACTTGAATTGGCATCAAAATATTGTTTTAATAGAACAGTTACCACAGCTTTGGAGTTAATGATAAAGCTGTTACAGATATCTGTGTTTTGCCTTCAGTGCAGAAGTTTCCAAAATATTTGCCTGTGTGACCCCACTTTGAGACTTAAATAAACTTCTATGACCCCAGACAGCAGAAAGACATGCAAAGAAAAGCATAGCAACTCTTAATTGGTATCACAACCCCATCTGCAAATGGTATGACCCAACTTTGGGTTCCAGTCCACAGTTTGGGAACATCTACCCTAGTGGCAAAGAAACTCCCTTCTATAATGTGTGTCCCCTACAACTTGTCCCCAGATCGAGGGACCAGCATTACATACACACACACACACACACACATGTGCATGGCCATGCCACATCACATCAATGAACTGGCCAAGTCCATTGCAATGGCCCATGATGACTTGCCCAGAGTGAGGATTCAGACCAGGTCACCTAGTTACAATTCAACCATTTTATCCTTGGGACCACATTAACTCTCTTTTACCCATAGAATAATCTGGGGAAAAAAAGGTCTAATAGTCTCCAGTGCAAAGTAGGGCTGAAATGAGCAACAAATCTTTTCCTTGTACGTAATTTTATTTTGCCATCTTAGGAACTAGGAGTGATTTCCTGACCATTTCTCTATACAGATACAATTCCTTGATTATTGCAACACCACAAGATACTGTCCCAGTCTACCAATTTTCTCTTTACTGCATACCACATACCATTCATTTACCACTTACTGTATTGCTGAGGGTGCTGTTTGAATTCTGGGTTTCTGCCTACTTGTTGTTTCTGCATTTCTGAGCCAATTGCTGGGTAAACAGCCCACCCTTTAGTCCCCTATGCCTGTGCAAACCGTTTTTTAAAACAGTGCCTCTATTCTAGTGGCACTGGTATTTTGTTCCTTTTACTTTGACCAGCCAATGAAGTAGAAGGGAAAATGGAGTGGAGAGAAGATAGAAGAAATGCAGAATTGTGTTGGTATTACCTCTCAGGATTTGAAACTGATGTAGAAGCAATTAACAACAAAGCAGTAGACGGGTCCTGTTAAAAAAATTCTGTAAATCAGGAAATGAAATGTCCATCAAGATATTACCAAGTGGTTCTTGATTCAACTGAGATGGTATCCTGCTGGGAATTTCCATTTTGGCAAAATCTCATTTCAGCCCTAGTACAAAGTAACATGTGAAAATGCCATAACTTGAGAAAGCTGACCTCACCAAGATTTGTCAAAGGGGGAAAATAAATGAGATGGGGGGCTCCCTGGCTCCCCTGGCTGCCCTGAGGTGGCCACTGCAGTCACCACTCTTCAAATTGGCAGGGAGGGCAGTTCACACAAACAGCCCCCCTCCCATAATTTGGGGGAGGGGCTGCCATCACAGGTGTCCCCATGACACAGGTCAGCAAAGGAGCCATCCATACAGGACAGGACCCCTGGGCCCCTGCTTCCCAGCAGGATTGGCCCCCCAGGAACATCTGTCACCACAGGCAGGGACCACGTCTGTTTCTATGTTCTGTACAGCACCAGGCACATGGCTGGCGCTATATAAATGTTTCCCATATACCCACTGTCTGCTCTCCTCTGCAGACTGCTGCGACCAACCTGATTGTAACCAAGCCAAGCACACACACCTGATACTTTGCATCCGTTTGAATGTTTGTTCTTTGTTTGTCTTCTCCCCTGTCTCTCCTACTGTCTCCCCCTCCTTGTCTCCCCCTCCTTGTCTTTTAGCTTGTAAGCCACAGGCAGGGACCATGTCTATTTCTATGTTCTGTACAGCACCAGGTCACACTACTGGTGCTATATAAATGTTAATAATAATAATAATAATAATAATAATAATAATAATAATAATAATAATAATAATAATAATAATAATAATAAATAAATAAATAAATAAATAAATAAATAAACAGGTGATGAGGGGCCTAGAGGCGCGACCTCACACAGCCCATGTGTGTGCATCAAACAGCTGACTGGGGGCACTCGTCCAGTAACCCCCAACTGTTAGGGGTGACTGCACTCGTCTGTCTCCAGCCTTCAGACCTCTCCTCTTGGTGGGCCTAACAGATGGGAGGGTGACTGTTAGCCCGGTTTAGTGCAGATAGCCAGGTCTTTACCCAGGCTGCATCTCCGACTGCCTCTGACCCACGCATCCCATAGCAGCCAGCCGCCTACCCTGAGGCAGATGTGGATGAACATCTGGCAGTGCCCAAATGAGCAGGTGACTAATTAAAATCATACATCCTGATCCTCAAAGCAGTGTGCCAACACTCGCCCAATTGAAATGAGTGGGGTTTGAGCTGAGGAACCAGTATGAGGATCACAGCGGTAGTCAGAGGGAAAGAAAGCAGCTTAAAGTTAAGATTCTGAAAGAAAAACTGCTAAACAAGGCAGGTTGGATAAATCACTACTTCATTTCCTTTCAAAGAAGCCAGAATGTTATAGCATTATTTATTTCTGCTAGCCAGGGATAATGTCCCTTTAAGCAAAGGGAATTAATTGTCTGTTTTTATCTGCCTTTTTCCCCTGCAGAACATAATCACTGTCTGTCACACTTTGATGTCATAATCATCGACTGAAGCTCCACTGTTAAAGAGTAAATCTGCTTAACTCATGGGAAAAGAAGAAGGAGGAAAATTGCACCCATGCACTTGCCTTGCCACAATGCTAGTGAATTTGAATTACAGAAGTGTGGTATTATGTCACACTGTCCTTGCTGGTGCCATCTCAAAAGCCAAAAGGCCATTTATAGAATATAGCTTAATCAGTTCAAATGGCAAAGCAACTCTTTGCCTTTAAGTAAGCATCAACAGCCTTTTCCTGTGTCTAATGTACGTGACTAGCATGAACCCAGCATTAAAGAGAACTTCATTGCATATATCAGATGAGAAACACTTTAAAGCTATGTGCACATTGAAGAAGACTTTCCTTTTTGTTTTGTTTTTTGTTTTTTTCTTTTGTTTTTTGTTTTGTTTTTTTGTTTCCTCCTTCTAATGAGTAGTTTACAATTGGCCCTGCGTGACCCAAATTGAAGATGGCATCCAGTTAATTTTCTGGAACAGTATTGGCAAATTACCATCAGCTTGAACCGTCACTGTGGTTTTAATGCCAAGGCAAAACGTTTGTTCTTGTTTAATGTGTTCTCTTATTTAGTTGCACCAGTCACTTTGGTTTCTTTTAATTCCTGTTCATGATTTATCTAACCTACTGAGCCATTTAAATCTCACATATGATACACTACTTCCCTCTGATAAGATTAATTATAAAATCAATGAAGAGAGAGGCCTTTCTCATTTCCAGTAATTCTTGGCCATTCTCCTGCTGGATGCTTTAGTATGTAGTCAGCTATTGTGACGGGGAAGGAAAAGAAAGAAATTGTATGTCCCAATATCAGTGAACCACATTCTTTCTTTTGCAAAGTTTTTTCTCCATCCCATTATAGGTCTCTTATATGCCACATTTCCCAATGAGACTCAACAAACACAAGTTTCTCAGTGGCAAGGCACGTTGCATTTTTACATCATAATGCAACATCATATCTGATGAAATAACACCCCAGGAAATCCTAACAGCCCTCTGCGTGTGTGTACAAAAGTCTAAAGGCTTATTCCACTTGAAGCCAGGGTGTGACCCACCATTCAAATGGCTCCCTGCTGTTCCAATCTATCCCTCTCCTTTGTATATTGCCAGAGAGCCTTGCCAAAATAATAATAAAAAATAATGTATTCCTAAACATTATTCTATGGCAACATTATTCTAAGGCAACATTTTCTGGTGCTTATTTTATGCAGAGAAGAGAACAGCTGCAGTTAGATTCCAAAAATACCTCTTTGTTCCATAGACCACTCAATGTTCTTTTTATTATGTTAAGGAGTTGATAGCTTTAGTTTAATTATCCTTCGGTAAGGTATCATAATAGTTACAGCATAAACTGCTTTTCTATTACATTCTCTAGTGTATTTTCCTGGCTACTGGGTTTCCAAATGACATCTCTTTGTATAGTACGTAGGAAGAAATTGTGCCTCCTAAATGTCTTTACGTTCAGCTCAGCTGGTGGATATAAAATCAGTTGGCTCACTCAACAGAGTAAGCAGAAAAGATTGTTGCATTTCATTACCCTTATTATGTAGCAATTTTGGCCTAGTTTAGGCGTTAAGTGCCTCTGTAACAGCAGCAATTGCCCAGGAAAGGGAGCTCATTTAAACACAGCCCCTAAATTTGATCAATTGCACTTCACACACAAGAAAACAATTTTCAAGAACTAAGGGGAACAGATCCTTGCATAGATGATGCATCGATCCCTGCACCACCCAAAAAAGTGCAGACCAAATCTTTTTCATTCTGCCTTCAATTAAAAACTATCAAACAACTACAGTGACAGGGAAGACTTCTGTAAATACAGACTATGACCTTATGCTTTTAATAAAATGAAGAAACATCAGAACCATAATGCAGTTATGGGGATCAATTAAAGAAGCACTAGCTTTTCTCAATAGAAGTAGCTGTCAGATTGGATATAATGATATCATTTTCCATTCTACAATTCTAAATAACAGCAGTTTAATGACGTTGCAGACGCTTTAATGCACAAGCATATAAATGGAAGCAAATAAATTATATGGTGGTTTTTTTTTAAAGATCCAGCTACTATTGTTTGAGTTTCTATGCCTGCTCTTTCATTCTACCAAAATGACTTCTTATTCACAGGCTGTGCAATGGCTTAACATAACAACAAACAGCTCTTCTTTCCTTGCCGTGAGAATTGCAAGCCATTAAAAGGTCTGCTCTGTGCTGCACTGACACAGCACATTCATAAATCAGACAGTTTTCAGGCTTCTCAAACATGGCAAACTCTCAGCTTAATGGTGCATGTTGCTTTTAAATGTTTAAATCCTTTGCTTATGTACTTATGAACCTGAGCAACGGATAGCCCTAGCCATTGCCCAGTCTAATTGGAGAAGCAGAGACCTACAAGCTTGACCACTGTAGACTTCAACCTTGTGTTACCACCAGATTCCTCTCATCCGAGCTTCAATTAGAAGGGCATTTGGCAGTTGGCTGGTAGTTCTAAAACATCAGTAGGAAGATTTATGTATTTATTTATTTATTTATTTATTTCAATATATACCCCGGACTTCCCCTAAGACATGGAACAGGTTACAACATATATAAAACCACATGAAAACATTTTAAAATCCCCTTAAAACCCCCACCCCAACCTCCTGAATCTTGCAGGTAACCCCACCCAATTCTTAGGGATGTGCAAACAGAACGCGGTTCGGATATTCGGACGTTTGATCTTTCGGTTAGAAACCCAAGTTCAGGTTTGGCTGTTCATTTTGGCAAAGTTTGGTTCAGCCGATCTCGGTCAAACATACAAAAATAGCGCTATCGATAACAAAATCGATACCAAATTCAAAGATTTTTTCTGGTATCGGTATCATTTGACCCTGGGAACACCCCTGAGCTCCACCCCTGGTGCCAGGAAGTCTGCTCCTCAGCTGCCTCCCCCTTCCAGTTACATTTTTCCTGCCCAAAGTCACATTTTTCCCGACCCCAAACTCATCCGAACTCACCCGAACATGACTGAATTGTTCGGCTGTTTTCAAGTTTGTTCGGACGATCGGTTCAGACGTCCAAACAGACCGAGTTCAGGCCGAACTCCGAACATCCAAACCGCATTTGCAAACTTCGCACATAACTACCAACTCTATCCCTGTCTGCCAAATGCCTGGCCAACTCCAAAAGGTCTTACATCACTTCTAGAAGATGAGCAGGCTTTGGCTTAGATGAATCTCCAAAGGAAAGTTTCTAGAAATAACAGAGCCCACACTCATTTCAGATGCAACCACCAAAGCTTGATAATTATGAAACAAGGTTTCAGGGCAAATAGAGCTGAAATGAGATTTCAACAAAACAGAAAATATCATGGGAGCCAATCCCAAGCACTGTGCATGCCACATTTGCTTTTTGCATGCATACACACATGCGCACAATCCACATACACCCCCATTACAGGGATTGTGTGGCACACACAACCCATGCGGATCCGTGCACGGTGCATGCACAGGGTTTAGGATTAAGCCCATTGAAATCCTGGATCCTGATACTGTCTCAGTCGAAATGAGAACATCATAGTACTTGGTAATGTCTCATGACTTTTTGGTTTTTGATTTACTGACTTTCTGTTTTCCAGGACCCTGTTTACAGGTTTGCTGTTTACTGCTTTGCTGTCCATTTCAAATCCCGAGAGGTAATACCGAAGCAATATCACATTCCTTGCACTCCATTTTCACTTGCACTTCCTCGTTCCTCATTGGCTAGTATGCAGATTCCCTTACTAATCTGCAGTCCAGTTTCAGATTGGTCAAAGCAAAGGGAACAACATAGAACAACTGCTCTGAATGGAGGAACCTGAGTAAAGGTTAAGGGGCACTGGGGGGCAGTTACAGGGTAGGCCATTTGCAGTGATTGACTCAGAAATGTGGGAACGACAAATCTAGAAGTAACAACCCTCAACAACATAGTAAGCAGTAAATGAATAGTATGCGGTAAACAGTAAACGCTAAGTTGGTAAACTGGGATGGTATCTTGTGGAATTCTAAAAATCGAGAAATGATATCAGTGGGCATATATAAATGCTAATGCTAATACTAATGCTAATAATAATAATAATAATAATAATAATAATAATAATTATTATTATTATTATTATTATTATTATT
>QEPC01009106.1:616037-631680 GCA_003113815.1 Sphenodon punctatus | reverse complement strand
GCTGGGGCTCGTTTCCTTTGGTTCCGCATGGGGATTGGCATCCAGACGTTACTTTTCCTTGGTTCCCGGTGGGGGTCCGTTTGACCACGCTTCCCGGGACCTTCCCCCGGCTAGCCCGGGAAGCGTGGTTGAAATTGACCCCATGTGGGTTTTGAGCGTGATGAACATCTGGCGCGCGCCGTACAGACGTTCAGGGCCCTTTAGCCCCACCCCGGGGTTGAGCGTGGTTCACTGTGGTTGAGCGTGATCTCATAACGTCTGAAAATACCCCTTATTGCCGCTTGCACATTCCTTTATGGCCTCGATATCAAGGTATTTAATTTGCAGCCATAAAGGAATGTGTGAGCGGAAATAAGACACGTGCTGTTTCGTCTAAACCATGCCCCTGGCACTTTTATCAGGTGTGTGTGATTTTTTGGTGCAAGCACACGCCACTTGTAAAAAAAGAGCCCAAATGACATTTGACAGTAGATTTTTCTAGATTTCCAAAAAGAGACATTCTGTGGCCACTGGTTCCAGGAAAATATATTTAGATCTTTGTGCTGAAGCATTACTGTGAAAAAGGTTCCATTTTCAAATCCTGGAAGAGCTTTTTGACTATGAACAAGGAGAGAATGTGAATGAGGTATGTTAAAATTGGTGTTCATGGCATTATTTTTGTTTGTTTGTTTGTTTATTTTGTCCACCCCACCAGTTGCTTGCTTTTTTATCTTTTGATTGTTTCTCTACACACAGTAAGGCTGTAATTTTTTTAAGGAAAGGGCCTAAGAATGTACCACATACTGGGGCTTCAGCCCTTGACTGGGGTCTCTAAATTAGTGGTTCCCAAAATTTTGCCTGCATGAACCCTTTTTGAATTCTGTGACCCCAGACAACAACAAACAAATTATATCTGCAATGCATTCTATGTGGGGCCACCCTGGATGACTGTTCGGAAGCAGCAGCTGGTGCAGGATGTAGCAGCAACATAGCCAGTGCCAGAGGTCGGCAAATTTAGGCATTTGTCAGGGCCCATGGCCTTCCGGGGGCCCACGGACTTTGCCCCACCCCAAACCTGGGTAGCTGCTGCCTCCCCACTTAGCCCATTCTTCTGGCTCCGCTTTAGCCCCATACCAGCCAGCCAACACAGTGACTGCCTGGGTCCATAAGAACTGGCTGTACATGCGCAGAAGCACTTCTCACGTGGTCATGGGTGCCCAGTCGGACCTATGTTCTGGAGTGAAAAGAGGCATGCACCAGCACACTGTGGCAACATTTAAGAGGCAGGCATAATAAATAAATAAATAAATAAATAAATAAGAAGAAAGCGGCCAACAGTGATGGTGTCAGTTGGTGACTAACCAGGAGGCAGTCAGGCTCTTCCAGCACAGCAGCACAAGCATGGCATGGCAGCAGGCAGCTCTGCTCCCTCCTGGGCCCTGGCTCAAGCAGGAGCAGAGGCAGGGTTAGAGGAGGATTGGGTGGGTCCAAGAGGGTGGGGCAAAAGAGGGGCTCACTCATACTCTGTCACCCAAAGGCCCACAAAAACCTGGCGCTGGCCCTGTGCAGCAACTCACTTCCTTACGGGGTTGAGATACTGGGAGCACATTACGCTGGTGCTCCATAGTCTGTACTGGATCCCTATAGCTTTCTGGACACAATTTACAATGCTGGTTTTGACCTTTAAAGCCCTAAATGGTCTGGGCACCACATATCTGAGAGCCTGCTTGTCCTTCCATGCCACATTGTGGCCCTTGAGATCAGCCAGGAGTGCCTCCCTGTGAGTACCATCTGTTAGTCTTGTTCATATAACAAGGACTCATAGGAAAGTGTTCTTGGTTGGTGCCCTGATGCTATCGTACTTCTTTCCCCTGGTGGTTCACTTGAGCCCGAGCCTGAACATCTCATATAGACGGTGTAAGACTTTCTTGTTTGTAAAGGCATTTGACGAACCGGAATAGGGGATGAGGAGGTTTGGTGGGTGAGTTTAGGGTATGGTTGTGAGGGTGATTGGATGGGGAAGTGGTATTGGGTGCGTTTTGTGGGGGGCTGTGGGAGGGTTGGGTGTTGTTGTTTTTGTATTTTACTGTTTTATGGATTACTTTTTATATATTTATATATATATTGTGAGCCACCTCGAATCTTTTTTAGGGAAGGGCGGGATAAAAATTTAAATAAATAAATAAAAATAAATATCACCACCTCATCCACAGATTGTACACTACTACAGCATAAGTAATAGTGAAGTCAAGAGCTGAACTGCAAGCAGTCTTGTGTGTTATGTGATGTAACTTGCAGTGATAGGTGAAGCCTTAAAACATTCACTTTCATTCACATCACTGCAGTTTGGTGCAATGAAATCAAACTGGAAAGGTTAACTTCAAGAAAATACATTATAATTATTAGCAAACAACCAAACTCCTCAGGTATTCTGTAAATTGCATCATATAACTAGACGAACACATGAGCAGAGATCCTGTAGGGTTGTTTTTAGACATGACAGTGCTCAGCACCATCACACTTTGATCCTGCCTGGAATGAGATCCTCACTCTGGGCAGGATTTGCCTCAGCTGCCAAACAAGAGTGACAGCAACCTGGGCCTAGAAGGGGGTGGGGAGAGGGTGGGGCGACGTGCAAACATACATCCACATGGCCTCACCCTTCCACTGCCTGGAGTGGCCTGCCCCGTCCCTGATGAGTGGCCACAGCGCCCTTTGAGGCCCCCATGGGTGCGTGGAAGCGCTGCAGACACAGACCAAGGTCAGTCTGAACAGGGCCATCAAACGTGATGGCCAACTTTACCCTGATCTGGTGGTCGTAGCACAGGGTGTGGCAATTCTTAGCCCAGGCTCTTCCTCGGGGATGGTTGCAAGGAATAGCCCAGGCTAAGCACTGCCATGGCCCGTGCTATGGCCTAGGCCAACTCTGATGGCCTTTTCAAGTATGACATTCGGCATGGGTTAATCTAAGCTACAGCAGATTAATCCATGCCCAACATCACGTGTGAAAATACCCAAATACTTAAAAATAAGGATCTCTGAGAGAACTAATATTCCATACCAATTAGATTAATTATGTCCTCTTCATTTGCACAAATTAGAAAACAGTAAATACAAGTTAGCCTTTAATTAAATCGTTCCAGGTCATCCTCATGTGTAGTAGTCGTAGTGCCAAGACATGAGTATTAGTCACTGTTGGACCATAGTTGGAGGCATAGTTAGCTCAATATCCCTATTATGTACTGACTCAAGTGTTATTTGGAGGATGGTTTTGGCCATTAATTTTGTACTGCAGCAGAAGCTCAGCTTGTTTAGCAATGATTGCTGCAGAGGGGGAAATGGATATTCATGATGGCATTAAGCTGGCAGTAAATGCTGTGTGAACATACTGTTCACTGGCACAGCTTGTCAAAGAACAAATCTGCATTACAGCTGGCAGGTTGGTCAGCTGAATATATAGGTGTAGAACAGGGTATGCATGTTGTTGTTTTAAGGTAATACTAATTTCACAGTGGACTGTGAAATTGAAGGCAAGTTTACATGACTGTTTGCTAATTGTTTTTATGCATTAGGCACCATGTCGTACCTCAGTTTTTGTGAGCAGAGGATACAGAAATCCATAGCTTCCTAGAACAGAAATGTCAGAGAGTGCTTTTTGTGGCAGTATAGCCTTCTTCCTACTCAAGAAATTCATTGGTGGCAGATACACAGTGTGAGAGATGGTTGAGGCATGTTACCTACCTCTACTGGAAAAATCCACATGCAAGTTAGGGTCTATCTTGTCCCCTTTTCTTCCTTTGGTTGCTTGAATCTTGTAGAAGGATTTCAGGAATGATAGGAGGTGGGAAAATCCCAAAGCATGTGATCACAGAACTGAGGAGTCAGGCCCCAAATGTGGAAACATAAGCTTCTACTGTTCCAAAGGGATATTATCATCTACTGATTATGCCAGTCAGTTTTGTAGGGATGTTATTAAAATAAGGTTAGATTACAAGTAGATCATAATGTTTCTGTCCAATAGAATGGTACACAGCAAGAAACCCGTATGAATTTATTAAAAAAATATATGCAAATGCAGATTTACACATAATTAACCAAGTTGCACCTGCCTGCTAATATATTTGTATTATTTTCATTACTGATGGGTGACCATGGATTTTGCCCCATTTAGAAAAAAAAAGGATTATAATTTTTGAACATTTGCCCAATGCAAATGTATTAATATAGGGTTCACTCGAGAGTAGTGGCTTCCAAATTCAATGATAATGATGATTTTTGTGGTATTCTTAAACTGGATTCAAGACCAAAGGGATTCATATAATTGCTGGCTAATCTTAAGAAAAGCATCCAGACGGCTGAAAAAAAAAAACCACTGTGCCTTTAGGGAAGCCCATACCACTATTGCAAATATAATATATTTTTTTGCAGTTTCTGCCCTTGAAGTACATATTCATTCACACGCTCAAAGTCGAGGAAATTATTCTCTCACTCTAATGGAAATCCCCTCATCTTTTAATATAATTGATAGGTATTTTGGTTAATTAACTAATCCTGACCAACCCCCACCCCACCCATAATTCCAGCAAAGAATTAAAATGACATTTCTCACAGAATAACTGCACAAGCAGTGGCTCCAGTACGGTTAGGGTTGACACTTTTTAACAAGAGTTTAAAAGCTGCATTTTAATTCTAACTGAAAAATGCATTCATATACAATTAGGGGTCTGGGCTTTTTAAATGTATCAAATTTCCACATCCCATATGTTTGACAACCTACATCTATAATGCCAGAGCTGACACAGTATTTTAAAATGCTAATAAATATTGTACAACTTTATATTTAAAACCCAGTAAAAAAGAAGTAAGATTATGACTTTTAGAACTCATTTTAAATTGAATTTAAGGAATTGAATATTATACTCATCAATATAACACTTATTGACAAAATTGTAATTTTTAGTTTGTTAACAAATGAATTTTATGTTCCCCATTATTTGACTGCATATGTACATTGATATGTTGGTTGTAAAATATTGGTATGTCTGTAGCAAGGTTAATTTATTATATTTTTATGTAAAAATGAAATATGCAGTATATATTATATATAAATCTGGACCATTATTTACAAAAATGAATAACTGCAATTTAATTTTTTTCAGGAATTTATTTATATAGATGTAGCATATCTGGTGACCTGCCTCCGGAATGTGTTGTTTGAGAATATTAAAAAATGATATTCAACTGCAATTTCATTTGTTTTCCTTCAGGAGAAAAAAAATGTTTATTTTTAATTAGATAAAACATTTATAAAATTTGATGATAATTTTATGACATATTTTGTACTGGTTTCCTTTTATTGTAAACTAAATTAAATTCACAAAAGGAAACCAAAACTGTATGTAGTCAACTTTATTCGTTATCTAGTTTCATTTTGGTGGGACTTGATCCTATCTTTCCATTTACTTTTCACTTTTATGACTAACTCACTGCACTATTTTAATTCCTGCCTTCCAAAAAAAAAAAAAGATCCTGGTACTAAAAAAGTTAACCAATAGGCAATTCTGGATTAATGTTTATGCCCTTAGGAATGTTCATTTGAATGATTTATTTGATTCTGACTTATAAGCGTGAATTGATGATTGGCAAACAATTGGTGAAAGGATTTAGATTGGAGCTGGAATAAAATAAAATAAAATAAAATTTCTTCGTGACATTTGTAGAGAAAAATATTGTTTAAAATGATGTTTTTGATGTCTCAAAATATTCTCAAACATTTCAATTTGGCAGAAAAATCTACATTTTTAAAATAAATTCCAAATTAGTTATACAAATTTTGAGAAACAGAGACACATTTGTTGACAAATGTCACTCTGAAGATATTCTGGGGGAAAGCTTGAGCCAAAAGGTTTGTAATCAGGTGGAAAAAAATCATAATTTTCTGTAGCACATGAAAACATTTTCACAATTGGCCCTTGTTACTGCAAAATTGGATCTGATTTTTCATTTTCATCCTTTCAGCCTTAACAACTTGAACAGGTTACCAAGAGTTGTAATATATCAATTACTTGGAATCTTCAAATCAATAGAGAATATTTTTCTAACCGATAGGGATGTGTGAACAGAACCAGGTTTGGATGTTTGGCCGTTCGGTAGTTTGGGTTGAAATTTCAGTTTGGATTTGATATTTGTTTCGGTCGGTCTCAGTTCAGTCTTTAGTTTGATGGAACCAGGAACTGAAAATGACATTTGGTTTTTGAAATAAAAGGAAAAAACTGAAAAACATATTTCTGGCTATAACATTTTTGTTTCTTATTATATTTTGATGAAAGCTAGGGAGATTGTACCCCCAACAGAGGGCACTAGGTGTACCAAACTTTGGAACAATTAGATAAAGGAAACTATTTCAGAAACAATTGAATATTATGATTTTAGGAAAAGCTCCATACACATACATGGCTACAACTTCTTTATATTACATCCAATATTAATGAAACTTGTGCATATTATGTCCCTCCATATTCTGAATATTTTTGCCAATTTTCAGAAAGAGTGGATAAAGGGTCCCAAGGGTATAAGACATTAACATGAAAATACATTTCCAGCTATAACATTTTGATATTCCATTCTGTTTACAGGATATTTGGCAAGAATGTATCAAATACCTTTCCTGCCATTTCAGAAAATGTACAGGAGATTTTGATAAAGGGACCCAATTATATAAGCAATTGATATTGTCCCTGTGAAGATCATTATTCAGATGAATATCAGCATTTTCAGTGCCATTTCAGAGGCAGGCATCCTGCATGGCAGGGGGAGAGAGACTGTAGGAGGAAGGATGTGGAGCAACCCCAAAGACTGACAGACACAGTCAATGTCCAAACACATTACTGCAAGCTTCTAGCTTTACAGGACCAATTGGTAGTGGCTTCGAGGTGGGCATAGGGGGCGGCCCTGAGGCGGGCATAAGCAACATAACTGGGACTTCTGAGATAGCATCCCAGCAGTCAGGAGACATAGTTTAAACACATCCAGGCTGGCCAATTATCATCACAATCACATCCTGCAGCACTGAGACAGAGGACATAAGAGAATCTCTATTGACTCTTTCCTAAACAGATGCTTCTGACTTCCCAGAAACAAGTGGGGGAGATATGTTGGGATGGTCCCAGCACAGAATGAGGATATTTGGTTGACATTTCTGTTGGCCAATTCGCATCACAAACCGATCTTATACCACAGTGACATAAGAGAATCCCAGGCATAGGCCCCTTCTCTACATATGTTGTACAGGCATATAAAATTGGGACCCTTTATAAAATCTTTCTGATATTTGGCAGAGATGATCATGAAAGTGTAATATATAGCCCTGCCAAATTTCATGTACACTGGTTGGACTACAAAGATGTTATAGTCAGACATACATTTATATGTTAATTGCTTATACCACCAAGACCCTTTTTCCAATCCTTCTGAAATTTGGCAAAGATAGTAAATATGGGAAGGGGTATAAACTGGACAAGTTTAACCTACATTAGATGTGAGGCAAAGAAGTTACAGCTAAGAATGTATATGTAGAATATTGCAAAATACAATAATTCAACTGCTTCTAAAATAGGATTCCTTTATCCACATGTTTTGAAATTTGGTGCACATAATGCATTCTATTGGAGGTATAGGCATACCAATTGTCAGCTAGATAGCATAAAAAACAAAAATGTTACAGCCAATAATGTGTTTTCCATTGAAACCAATGGAAATTCAATTCCAAACTCACCAAACGCATCCGAACTGAACGTTTGAATTCGAGTTTGGTTCACTCGTTCGGTTCAGTTAACTGAACTATTCAAGTTCAGTCTGAACTCCGAACGAGCGAACCGCCTTCGCCCATCCCTACTAACAGATACTTAGTAATCCAACACCAACCAAAATGTGTTGGACTGCATACAAGAATCACCGGGTCAAACTCACTACAGCTTGTATTATTCAGGAAGTCAGATTAGCTGTTGAGAAACATCCCTTTTGGAATGATACTATAAAAGTAAGAGCTTTTGACCATGGTAAAAGTTCAACGTTTGCTTGCATTTTTTCTCTATCAGTAATGTATGGACTGGTTCTTCTCAGACTCTTTAGAATATGCCCCCTTCCTCTTGGATGTAGAATTTGATGCCCTCTCGCCTGACCCACTCACATTTAACCCCTCTCCCCCATCTTTTTCTTTTCATTCTGTCCTTTCGGGGTCCTCTTCCCCCATGGCATCTCTCACTCCTCCTCATTTTCTCTTTCTTCCTTGCTCCTTCATCGCCCTTCATCTTTCCCCCTACACTTCTACTGGTACTGCTTCTACCATAATATTCTTGATTCACAGCTGCTGCTCTCCAAAGATCTTCAAAATGATGTCAATTTGCCGAATTCTGGAATATGAATTTTGACTTGTCGCTGCAACAACAATCAGAATTCATGCTACAGAAATGGATGTGCCTGCCACTACCCTCTCACTAAGAAAAAGTGGAGTGAAAAGGCACCTGTGTCCCTCTCACACATTCCAGAATACATTCAACAACTTTTGAGAATAGGGGTGGGCATTTTTATTGTTTTCGGGTGAACTCATAAGGTAGGATATTATTAACCACAGATATTTATCTAGATATAAATCTAGTTTCTCCTAAACTAGTTCTTTCTGCAATAATGGTATAAAATTTGTATTTAAAATAGTTACAGCTAGATTACTAGAATTTCTTCTCTGACTCATCTGCAATAGTCAAGTGGAGTAGAAACAGATATGGATGAGATAACATTATTAGGTTACTAACACCATCTGCTCAAGCAGATCAAAGAGCCAAGTAGGATTGCTGATCCTGTGCTAGAGCTAGTCATTATTGCTCTAAAAATGCTGTCTGAATTTAGGCTCCTGCAGGGCCTGAAAAGCCCCTAGTCTAAATTAGAAAACCCTATCAGGGCTACAGATTGGCCCAATTCACTTTCCTCTTGTATATCTTCCGCTGCTCTCTACAGCAGTTGTCAGTAGTGTAGCAAGGCTGTAGTGAGGTCAGACTCATGTCCCAATTATTGGCCCCACTAAGATGTATTTATATTTTTCGCAAATTAGGGATACTGCAGCTAGCCGAATGAGGTTGGATCCCCGCTAATCCATTCTAAGGGGTTATGAATACGCTGCTAATGTGGTAATAGTTAGGGGCTTGCTGTTGGTTAGTTGATTTTATCCTTTATAATTATTTGATGTATCCCTAAGGTGATTGTTATTTATGTTTTATGTTTTTGTTTGTTCTGTTTTGTCTTTCTCTGTTGTTTGTTGGCATATGGCGGAAGCCTTGCCTAATAAAATTTGATTTGATTTGGAGAGCAAGCAGGGATCTTCCAAAGCAGCTGCCCTAAGGTGCCAGCCAGCCTTGGTCTCCCCTTGCAAAGACTGTGTTGTTACCATTGCAACCCCACCAAGAAGGAAGGTTTTAAAGAAACAGCAAGGTCAGCATTCCACCCCTGCCCATTCTGAAAATGTCCTTCTTTGTGGGGCCTGTTGCAGGCATCCTGAGCACTTCTAGAAAATCTTCAGAATGGGCAGGGACAGAATCTTAACCTCACTCCTTCCCCTGCCTGCACGGAAAATTTCCTAGCAGTGCTTAGGATGCTTGCAGAGACTTCCCCTAGAGTATTGTCCCAGGCTCAACTGAGCCCCTTTTCTCCATAGTAGGTACGCCTTTGCCAGGTGTTGTGATGCGGCACTTTAGGGCTTCCCACACTGGGTGCTTTTAGAGAGACCTGGGATTAGCCACCACTGGGTCTGCTCTGGTGGCAGCAGGTTTAAACGGAGCCCGCCACCTGCAGTCTGCCAACATGTGCCCCATCCCCCTTGCCATAGAACTGTGGGTGGATCGGCAGCTGCTCTAAGCTGTTGCCCGCAGCTCAGTGACTGTTGCAGGGGCAACCCATGGCTGGGAGCAGCTTAGAGCAGTGGCATCCAACTGTCCTTTAAATGGACCGCTGCTCTTCCCCCGACCAGTGCTCCAGGTTCAGGTGGCCCACTCTGTTTGCGGTGCTTCGGGATATTCCAGAGCACCATGAGCAGAGCTGGCCGGGAGCAGGCAGCACCTGCAGTGCTCCGTTCCTGCTCTGCCTCACTCCAGGGTGACCTGCCTCTACACAGACGGGCCACCTGGGGGTTGAGGAAAGCAGGAGCAGATCAAGTATCCATCTAAAGGCACCCACTATCTCTCTGCTGTCCTTACCCCAGACGTCTCTTCCTAACTCACTGCAGCACCAGAGTAATGTAAAAGAAGAGAGGCCAGAACCAGCCTAATATACTTTTCACTTGGAATTCCCTGCACAAATTAACTTGTCCATTGCCCTTTTGAAACATTATTGATGAGAGTGATAAATAAACAGGAGCCATTCCATGGTTTTTCTCTTGATTACACCATTGCTCTCCACTGGCTGCTCAGTGGTTCTACTCTGGTGTTCATTACATGGGCATTTGTTTCAATAAGATCTTGCTGTGGAGAAATGAACTGTATTAACTATCAAAACAAAACAAAATTACAATACTCTGCTATGCTACCAGAGCATGACTCAGTTCAGGCTTCAACACTTATACCTCAAGACCTCAGTGTTTGTACTTTTGATCCTTCCTGACAGCTCCAGTTGTTCTTTTTAGTTTCTTGAAACAGTTGAAGCAAGCCTTTGCCTTTCTTTGAAAACTGTACTTTCTCCACATGAAAGAACTGTCCGTTTCATTGTCTGTAATAAATGGTTTGTATTCTGCATGCACTCTCTATTATATTAGTAGTGTCACATTCTCTTTTGTTTGCTGTCTTCAAAAGCAACAGTGAAAAAGGTGATAGCAGCTGCATCCATCTCCCTAAACAAGTTTATTTTTATGCTTTCTTTGTCCTACTGTTCTTCTGTCCTACAAATTGCTTTTTCATGATTCAAACTCTACAGCTGGTTTAAGAGAAGTGAACAACTTGGATTGGGAGAGGATTTGACCCATGAGTAGTTCTCTTTTGAGAACCGATCTATCATATGGAAAATTCTGGGAGCAGTTCACTAATATAATAATAATAATAATAATAATAATAATAATTAATGTTGCTTTATATCAATAACTATAACAATAGCTTCTTCTGATTATTATTATTATTATTATTATTATTATTATATCCAACAGAAAATGCTCTTTGCACCAAAAATTATTCTTATGGGGGAAAAAAACCAACTTTATATTTGCTTAAAATTTCTATCTGAAATATAAACTGAATTTTCTTATATCTTCAATTTCAATTAATTAAACTATTTTATTCAAATTCAGTTCTGTTAAAACAGTTTCAGTTGGCCAACAGATAAATACAAGTATGTATACAATACATGCATGTGTGTGGTCACCATAAGATTTGAGGTTCACAAACAAGTACTATGATTCTTGATAAAGGCAGGACACTCTATCCCATGATGCACCACCTGCACATGCAGACTGTGGCCCTTTTTACACCGGAAGTGGGGGGGGGATGGGTGTGCAGCCGTGGTGGGTGGAGGTGGATGTGTGCCCATTCCCATGGCCACATGCCCACCTCTACCCATGGACCCCCCCCTTCCAGCCCTTTTTACACACACATTCTAACACTGATAAAATGGGTGTTACATTTTATTATACCTGGTACAGGGCAACACTGCAGCCCTGCAACATGGGCCCTTTTCACACGAGATGGAGATGGGTGTTGCGCGGGAGCATGCACACACCTACACCCACCGCAAGTGGTGTTTACACAGACACCTCCACCCATCTCCACCCAGGAAAATGCACCCCACCCTCCACAAGTGGTGTTTACACAGACGCCTTCACCCATCTCCACCCAGCGAAACTGGGTGGAGGCATCTCGTGTGAAAAGGGTCCATGTTGCAGGGCTGCAGTGTTGCCCTGTACCATGTATAATAAAATGTAACACTCATTTTATCAGTGTTAGAGTGTCTGTGTAAAATGGGCCTCTGTTTTGGTGGATGGCTCCGTGAGAGGGTGATGGGTGTGCACAACTCCACCCACCGCCTGTGCTGTTTGCATGGATGGAGACCCATCCCCCCACACCACCGTGCCACTTACACGGATGACCCCCACCGTACACCTGCCTGCACACCCAGCGGGGACGGGCTAGGTTCTGTGTAAAAATGGCCTGTGTCCCAAATGGGAATTTTGCTACCAATCTCCAAAAACAGTATCATGGGGAAAATTATATTGTTTATCTAGGAAAATTTCAAACACTGATTTTCACTATTTCTCTGCATGTCTTTTTCTTGTTAACATTGGTGGCAATCCTAAGTACGCTTACGCCAGTGGAGGGTCATTTCAGATTTCAGCCAGTGTATCCTCACTACCAAGTTTTCGCTTTGCATCATTATTGAAAAATTATCTGATTGCCAGAGAGTCAACTGCCTTTTGTCTTTGAAAAGGGGTGAATTTGAATAATCAGTTAAGCACCAATGTGCTGAATACTCTGTGGCTGAGAATATTCATAAGGCATGCACTGCACCATGAAAAAATTGTAAAGAACCCAAGAATTCAGGCATCTGATAATTGAGCCACACAACCTAATGGGCAAATCCTTGGCATAGGAGAACATAGAAAAGGTATCACCCAAGAACATCTCATTTTGCATCACCAAAATCTTGTTGCTCCTATTTCTTTCATGCCTGGCAGAGCAGGTGTTCTGGGTCCCTTTCCAGCCATGGGCTCAAGTCCAAGGATTTTCTCTAAATCCACAACTGCAGTGAACATCTATGTGACAATGATGGGGATATAGAAATGGTTATTGGAAAAAGTCTTCAGTGCTTCTTATACTTCAGCAAGAAAAATGCTCCAATTTCATAGATGTAGATGGTTCGAAGGCAAGATAAATAGCTTTAGTACCAACCATAACTTCCTTTTTTTCAATAGTCGGGCCCGCATGCGACCAAACAAGATACAGCTGACACATGTATGGGAACACTTTTAATAAAGAACTTTATTCAAGCTTATTTCATTACCCCCCCACCCTTAGTAGTGTGAAGTGTGAATTAAGTTGAATACAAAAGACTTTCACTGCACTGAATTACCTGTTTCACCTTGAAAAGCCACACAAAATGAAGCTCTTAAAGCCTTTTGAAAATGACCTTTTTCCTCAGCAATGATTTATCTTTCCCCTCAAAAATCCCTTTTACAAAAGGGAGTATGATTAAAAGAAGCCAAGCAGCACAAACACTGGCTGAAGATCCTGCTTATCAGGAACTCACTTGACAATGTATGTTTTTGGGGTTGGGAATGCTGCAGGTTCAAGGGATAATTCTGCCTTTCAAGCACTTCAATTTATTTCATGCCTGAGCACTGTCATTGTACGCAGACAAGATGAAACGCATCGTTGTGTAAAGAAATTGAAATGAAATCCTACTTGACCCAGCAGGATGGGGCATTATGTTTGACTCAGTAGTGATTCCTGGGATAATATCTAATTCCAGGAGGAAAATTTCTTGATATGGCCACCTGCTGTGAGTGGCTTTGTCCAGGGATCACAAGTTGTTCTGGGTGACTGGGCTCAGGACATGCCTAGAAGAAAGCAGCCAGCCTCCCGCTGGCATTCAGATCTCTTCATTTTCTCTCTGCTCTCTATTCACTGGGAACAAGTGAATTAAGACGAGGGGGCGGGGGGGGGGGCGAAATCTGAAGCACTTCCACAAGAAGACACACATGCTCTGGTCGAAATGAGAGTCAAGGCCTGTTTGACCTGGGTTTCTCATGTAGGGCTGTTTAAAACAAAATGAAGCTACATCCTTATTTCTTTGCAGGCTAGTTTTTCATTTTTACGCTAAGGTGGGCCAGGCACTTGCATATCTTTTGGCGCTTGGTTCCTGCGAAGTATTTACTTTGAAAAGGCTGCACACCGACAGATTAAATAAAACGGGAACACTACATGTCTCGCAAGAGGGAACCGTGCAGACAGCTTTATTACTTCTGTCAGAGAACAAAGGTTTTTCCCAGCATGCAGGGGATTATTAGGCCAGCAGCAAATAAACGGAATGCATAACGTTAAAGCTTCAAATGTGACTGAAGAGGAGGGAGGGGGGAAATCCATAATTGATTTCTCTGCTATTGTAATTTTAAAAATAAAATTGTTCAGGTATTACTCGGCAAGTTGGTTTCATTTCTTACAATTATCATGGTTTCATTTGGATGCAAATGTCATGGCTCCAAATAATAAAATATAGTTTTTAAAAATAATGATTATCTGCCTTTTAATGATGCTTTTTAAGATAGTACCCAGGCACCTCTGCACACATTATGAAGAACTTGCATTCCTTCTAGGAATGTAATACCAGTCTCTTCCCCATGCTTTCTGAGTGAAAAAATTTACTGGAACAGGTTGCTTTATTCTTATGGAAGATGTATAGCACATTTTTAAATAAGTAAAATAAGGAGTCTAAAATTTGTAAAGAGCCTTGCCCACTCCCACAACCCTCGTCCTTGGCTCATCCCCAGTATCCACCACCTCCACTCCTGCACTCATGCTGCTGAATGCCTCTGGCGCAAATCCCACTCTCATGCTGACATCCTTCACTTCAAATTCTCTCTCTCCTCCCTTATTTCTGCTACCTCCCTTGCTAGACACTAGCATTACTACACACCTCGCATTGAGTCCTGTTCTCAGGATCTTCTCCATCTGTTCTCCAGCTTTGACTCCCTCCTCAAGACCCCCCTGTCCTCCTCCTCCCTCTTCCCTTTCTGCTCAGGAATTTGCTTCCTTCTTCACCTCCAAGATAGACAAGATGCGCCTCAACACCGCTTCCCACTCCTCTCCTCTTCCTACTCCCTCCCCTCTCCCTCCTCTCCCTCCTTCTCTCCTTTCCTCCTTCCCTCCAACCTCCCTTGAGAAAATCTCTTCCCTTCTCTCCTCCTCCAACGCTTCCATTTGCCCCCTTGACCCCATCCTTTCTCGCCTCCTGCACATCATCGGCCTCTTCCGCTCTACTGGCTCCTTCCCCTCCACCTTCAAGCACGCTGCTGTCTCTCCTATCCTCAAAAAGTCCACTCTTGACCCCTTTGACCCTTCTAGCCACCGTCCTGTCTCACTCCATCCTTTTGCTTCCAAGCTTCTTAACGTGTCTACTCCCACTGCCTTGACTTCCTCTCTCAGTCTCCACCAACACCTCCCTTGACCCCCTCCAATCTGGCTTCCACCACCTTCACTCTACTGAAAGTGCTCTCGCTAAGTTCACCAATGATCTTCTTGTGGCTAAATCTAATTGCCTCTACTCCATTCTTGTCCTCCTTGTCCTCTCTGCTGCCTTCGATACTGTTGACTAGGGGTGGGCGTGCTGGTAAATCCGGTATCTGATAATGCCGGTACTGGGCGTACCGGCATTATTGGATTCAACCCGGTAAATCCGGTCCCGTTACCGGATTCCGGGTACCGGATTTTTTTACATTGCAGCCATTTAAATGAATGACTGCAATGTAAGTCCCACCAAAAAAGTTAAAAAAAAAAACCTCCCTGAGTCCAGGCTGCGCGGGTGGAAGGGGGGACACCCCCCCACCCACCCTGCCCAGCCTGGATTTTTGTTCAAAAAAGAGCCCCCCCCAGCACCAGCGGCCGCGGCGTCCCCGCAGCCGCCGGTAAGTATAGACCCG
>QEPC01009106.1:587635-615672 GCA_003113815.1 Sphenodon punctatus | reverse complement strand
GGGGCTCTTTTTTTAACAAAAATCCAGGCTGGGCAGGGTGGGTGGGGGGTGTCCCCCCTTCCACCCACGCAGCCTGGGAGGGGGAGGGGGGAGGAATTGTATTCCATTGATTTCAATGGGGACACAGTGCCCCATTGAAATCAATGAAATAAAACCGGTACCGGATACCGGATTTAATCCAAGAATCCGGTTCTTTTGAGAACCAGAAAACCGGTAAATCCGGTATACGGTAATTGCCCCGGGGTCCCACCTCTACAGTGTTGACCACTCACTCTTGCTAGATTCACTTCAGTCCCTTGGCTTCTGTGGCTCGACTGATTCTTCTCCTACCTCTCTGACCACTCCTTCAAGGTGTCACTTGCCAACTCCACCTCCTCCTTCTTTCCCCTCTCGGTTGGTGTTCCTCAAGGCTCTGTCCTTTACCCTCTCCTCTTCTCTATCTACACCTTGTCCCTAGGCATTGCCCCCCATGGTTTCCATTATCACCTCTACACTGATGACACGCAACTCTCTCTCTCCATCTGTTCAAGCTCACCTCACCAGCTGTCTCTCTGATATTTCTACCTGGATGTCTCAACGTCAAGTAAAACGTCAACATGGCTAAAACTGAACTCCTTATCTCCCCCCCCATCACTCCTCCCTGTTGATCCTTATCAACGGGGTCACCATCCTTCCCATCCCCCAAGCCCATAGCTTAGGCTTCATCTTTGACTCATCCCTTTCTTTTAAATCCTACATCGACTCTGTTGCCAAATCCTGTCACTTCTCCCTCCATAACATTGCTAAGATTTGCCCTTTTCTCTCTGTCTCCTGTGCCAAAACCCTTGTTCACGCCCTGGTCATCTCTCGCCTTGATTACTGTAACCTACTTCTCATTGGCCTCCCCCGCTCTCACCTTTCTCCCCTTATCTCTGTCCAAAACTCTGCCGCCAGGGTCATCCACTTTCACCATGTGCAGCTCCTCCTCTCCTCTCTTCACTGGCTCCACCTCCCTGAATGAATCCTGCACAAGCTACTAGTCTTCACCTACAAAGCTCTTCACAACTGTGCCCCCCCATCTCTCTGTGCTAATTTCCCTCCATACTCTATTCCATGAACTCCACTCCTCCTCTGTCCCCTCTCTCACATTTCCTGCTCCCCTAACTCCCTAGCTGCCCCTCATGCCTAGAACTCCCTCCCTGCGCACATCTGCCTCACTCTCTCCCTTCATACCTTCAAATCCCTCAAGACCCACCTCTTGTGCTATGCCCTCCCCGACTCCGCGCTCCCCTCTCCTAACTCCTGCTGATACTTTCTATCCAGTACAAATTGTTACCTGAGGTCTGTGTACTCATATCCTTACCACATGGACCAGCCAGCCATCATTCTCAATGTAACCAAGCCAAGCACGTGCACCTGGGACCTCGCATCTTCATGAATGTTCCCCTTCCTTTGTCTCCCCCACCCCATCCCCATCTCTTAGTATCATGGCTGGGTCTTAAGTCCTTGGCCTGGGGAGCTGGGTCTTGAACCCTTGGCCTGATGAGGTGCTGCCTGGGAGGCTGGTGCCACCTCAGGCCTTGTTAGTCAGCCAGTTTCTCCTTTCTATGTTGTTTCTTGAGTCTCTATGCCCCTGTGTTGCCATGTCCAGTCCCCAACTGAGCCCTGTCTCCCTTGTTCTGTCTCCCAGCTTCCTGATTGGCCACTATTGGTATTTAATCCAAGGTGTGGCCACAGGAAGCTGTGGGAGCAACTGCTCTTACTCCCTCCCCCCTGAGCACAAGTCTGCGTAAGCTGCCTTGTGGACCCTACCTTCCCTTCCTTGTGCTATCCCTCCCTGTGTGCTTGTTGGTTCCCTGTTGTGTTTGTGAGCCTTATGGACCCTGTACCTCTTCCCTTCCTTGTTGTATGTTTGTACCTATAGTCCTTGTCTTCCCCTGTGTGGAGCCCTTAATAAGTGTCCTGGTACTGGTTTGTCCTGTCTTCCCAGTTGTCTGTGTTGGTGATGTCTAGTTAACTTTTGTTCCCCCATCACTCTGCATTCCCCTATAGCCATGCCTCGCTCCCCCCTCACATAAGCTTTGTGGTTCCCATAGTCCCGCTTGGCCTCGTTTCTCCCCCTAGCTCTCTATTCCCCTGTAGTCATGCCTTGCTCCCCCCATAGCTGTGTGGTCCCCTGTAGTCCTGCTTGGTCTCATTCTCCCCATAGCCCCGTGTTCCCCTATAGCCGTGCCTTGTTCCTCCCACCCCCCATAGTCTGATGTTCTCCTTAGTTCATCTGGTCTTGCTCTCCCCTTAGCCATACATTCCTCCTTAGCCTCGCCTTACCCCATCCCCCTGTAGCTTGTGCCCCCTCCTTGCCTCGTTTCCCCCTGGCTCTGACTCTGCCTTCACTTCCCCCTAGTCTGTATCACTTCCTGTTGCTCTTAGAACCCCTCTGCCTTCTTCCATGTCTGGAGTTCCTCTTCCTCTTGCTTCTGTAACCTCAATGATGAGCGGTGCACTCTGAGGCCAAGTTCCCTGGCTGATAAGAATGAGAAAAGTCTTGAAATACCCAAGAGACCGGCTGAGAGGTTTCCCCTTCCTGGTATTCCCCCTACTTGGTTTCCCTGGGTTGTTTCTATGGTTGTTCCCTGGTTAAGGTTCCCTCACCCCTCCTTCCCTGATAGAGTAGGTTCCCTCACCCAGACCCCCATGACACTCAGATTGTAAGCCCTAGGGCAGGGACCGTGTCTATTCCATTACTTTGTAAAGTGCCAGGTACATTGCTGGCACTATATAAATGCTTGCTGATGAATAATAATAATAATAATAATAATAATTAATAAACAACTGTNCAGCCACATAGGATAAAAAACAAAAATGTTACAGCCAATAATGTGTTTTCCATTGAAACCAATGGAAATTCAATTCCAAACTCACCAAACGCATCCGAACTGAACGTTTGAATTCGAGTTTGGTTCACTCGTTCGGTTCAGTTAACTGAACTATTCAAGTTCAGTCTGAACTCCGAACGAGCGAACCGCCTTCGCCCATCCCTACTAACAGATACTTAGTAATCCAACACCAACCAAAATGTGTTGGACTGCATACAAGAATCACCGGGTCAAACTCACTACAGCTTGTATTATTCAGGAAGTCAGATTAGCTGTTGAGAAACATCCCTTTTGGAATGATACTATAAAAGTAAGAGCTTTTGACCATGGTAAAAGTTCAACGTTTGCTTGCATTTTTTCTCTATCAGTAATGTATGGACTGGTTCTTCTCAGACTCTTTAGAATATGCCCCCTTCCTCTTGGATGTAGAATTTGATGCCCTCTCGCCTGACCCACTCACATTTAACCCCTCTCCCCCATCTTTTTCTTTTCATTCTGTCCTTTCGGGGTCCTCTTCCCCCATGGCATCTCTCACTCCTCCTCATTTTCTCTTTCTTCCTTGCTCCTTCATCGCCCTTCATCTTTCCCCCTACACTTCTACTGGTACTGCTTCTACCATAATATTCTTGATTCACAGCTGCTGCTCTCCAAAGATCTTCAAAATGATGTCAATTTGCCGAATTCTGGAATATGAATTTTGACTTGTCGCTGCAACAACAATCAGAATTCATGCTACAGAAATGGATGTGCCTGCCACTACCCTCTCACTAAGAAAAAGTGGAGTGAAAAGGCACCTGTGTCCCTCTCACACATTCCAGAATACATTCAACAACTTTTGAGAATAGGGGTGGGCATTTTTATTGTTTTCGGGTGAACTCATAAGGTAGGATATTATTAACCACAGATATTTATCTAGATATAAATCTAGTTTCTCCTAAACTAGTTCTTTCTGCAATAATGGTATAAAATTTGTATTTAAAATAGTTACAGCTAGATTACTAGAATTTCTTCTCTGACTCATCTGCAATAGTCAAGTGGAGTAGAAACAGATATGGATGAGATAACATTATTAGGTTACTAACACCATCTGCTCAAGCAGATCAAAGAGCCAAGTAGGATTGCTGATCCTGTGCTAGAGCTAGTCATTATTGCTCTAAAAATGCTGTCTGAATTTAGGCTCCTGCAGGGCCTGAAAAGCCCCTAGTCTAAATTAGAAAACCCTATCAGGGCTACAGATTGGCCCAATTCACTTTCCTCTTGTATATCTTCCGCTGCTCTCTACAGCAGTTGTCAGTAGTGTAGCAAGGCTGTAGTGAGGTCAGACTCATGTCCCAATTATTGGCCCCACTAAGATGTATTTATATTTTTCGCAAATTAGGGATACTGCAGCTAGCCGAATGAGGTTGGATCCCCGCTAATCCATTCTAAGGGGTTATGAATACGCTGCTAATGTGGTAATAGTTAGGGGCTTGCTGTTGGTTAGTTGATTTTATCCTTTATAATTATTTGATGTATCCCTAAGGTGATTGTTATTTATGTTTTATGTTTTTGTTTGTTCTGTTTTGTCTTTCTCTGTTGTTTGTTGGCATATGGCGGAAGCCTTGCCTAATAAAATTTGATTTGATTTGGAGAGCAAGCAGGGATCTTCCAAAGCAGCTGCCCTAAGGTGCCAGCCAGCCTTGGTCTCCCCTTGCAAAGACTGTGTTGTTACCATTGCAACCCCACCAAGAAGGAAGGTTTTAAAGAAACAGCAAGGTCAGCATTCCACCCCTGCCCATTCTGAAAATGTCCTTCTTTGTGGGGCCTGTTGCAGGCATCCTGAGCACTTCTAGAAAATCTTCAGAATGGGCAGGGACAGAATCTTAACCTCACTCCTTCCCCTGCCTGCACGGAAAATTTCCTAGCAGTGCTTAGGATGCTTGCAGAGACTTCCCCTAGAGTATTGTCCCAGGCTCAACTGAGCCCCTTTTCTCCATAGTAGGTACGCCTTTGCCAGGTGTTGTGATGCGGCACTTTAGGGCTTCCCACACTGGGTGCTTTTAGAGAGACCTGGGATTAGCCACCACTGGGTCTGCTCTGGTGGCAGCAGGTTTAAACGGAGCCCGCCACCTGCAGTCTGCCAACATGTGCCCCATCCCCCTTGCCATAGAACTGTGGGTGGATCGGCAGCTGCTCTAAGCTGTTGCCCGCAGCTCAGTGACTGTTGCAGGGGCAACCCATGGCTGGGAGCAGCTTAGAGCAGTGGCATCCAACTGTCCTTTAAATGGACCGCTGCTCTTCCCCCGACCAGTGCTCCAGGTTCAGGTGGCCCACTCTGTTTGCGGTGCTTCGGGATATTCCAGAGCACCATGAGCAGAGCTGGCCGGGAGCAGGCAGCACCTGCAGTGCTCCGTTCCTGCTCTGCCTCACTCCAGGGTGACCTGCCTCTACACAGACGGGCCACCTGGGGGTTGAGGAAAGCAGGAGCAGATCAAGTATCCATCTAAAGGCACCCACTATCTCTCTGCTGTCCTTACCCCAGACGTCTCTTCCTAACTCACTGCAGCACCAGAGTAATGTAAAAGAAGAGAGGCCAGAACCAGCCTAATATACTTTTCACTTGGAATTCCCTGCACAAATTAACTTGTCCATTGCCCTTTTGAAACATTATTGATGAGAGTGATAAATAAACAGGAGCCATTCCATGGTTTTTCTCTTGATTACACCATTGCTCTCCACTGGCTGCTCAGTGGTTCTACTCTGGTGTTCATTACATGGGCATTTGTTTCAATAAGATCTTGCTGTGGAGAAATGAACTGTATTAACTATCAAAACAAAACAAAATTACAATACTCTGCTATGCTACCAGAGCATGACTCAGTTCAGGCTTCAACACTTATACCTCAAGACCTCAGTGTTTGTACTTTTGATCCTTCCTGACAGCTCCAGTTGTTCTTTTTAGTTTCTTGAAACAGTTGAAGCAAGCCTTTGCCTTTCTTTGAAAACTGTACTTTCTCCACATGAAAGAACTGTCCGTTTCATTGTCTGTAATAAATGGTTTGTATTCTGCATGCACTCTCTATTATATTAGTAGTGTCACATTCTCTTTTGTTTGCTGTCTTCAAAAGCAACAGTGAAAAAGGTGATAGCAGCTGCATCCATCTCCCTAAACAAGTTTATTTTTATGCTTTCTTTGTCCTACTGTTCTTCTGTCCTACAAATTGCTTTTTCATGATTCAAACTCTACAGCTGGTTTAAGAGAAGTGAACAACTTGGATTGGGAGAGGATTTGACCCATGAGTAGTTCTCTTTTGAGAACCGATCTATCATATGGAAAATTCTGGGAGCAGTTCACTAATATAATAATAATAATAATAATAATAATAATAATTAATAAACAACTGTGTATTAATTTGAGTTTAAAATATAAGTGTTTAAATGGAGTGATATTCTGAATTCATCTCCCATAGCATTTTAATTTATTAATGTCCTTTGTCAAGGTAAATACCATTGTCTCCTACCTGGGCTAAGTGGAATGAGGGTCAAGGACTTTGCACTTGACCATTTATTCAAGGCTGCCAGTTCACATTCTTATTACTCTTAATCCCCTTCTACACCTGCTGCTGTGCGCAATGCACTCATCCTGCATCTGAGAAGGCTCAGTGCACAGACACCATCTATTTTACTGTATGAATGAGCTTCTGGATGTGTTGTGAAATTAAGCAGATTGTGCGTCTTCAAGCCCAAGGAAATGGAAGCACCAGCTATGAGATAGTCTCAGACCTGTCTAGCTGATGTGTTGCAAGGATGTGAAATGACCTCTGTAAGGTAGAAATATGCCATTCACTTGTTTTCTTTCCTATTCCAGAAGAAGCACAGCAATAACATTGGCTAAATACAGATGGCCCAGCTCCCTGGCCTGGTCTGGGGCAGGAAAACATTGCCTACATGGAGCGGGTTGGGAAGGGGCACCAAACTACACTGCCTGTGGCCTGAGAGTCATCCCACTTCCCTCACAGACCATGTAAGGCTTGGAGCTAAACAAATATGTGAGTGGCTAGCCCCACCCATGCCCTGCCCCCTGCTCCCCACCATCACGGACAGCTAGGCCCCTGACCCAAGGTGGGTATGGCAGGGTAGAAAAAAATGTGCTAGCCTGCATTGGTCCGTATTGGTCAGCATGTGAGGCCATTAGCCCAGGCTGCATTCTCGGAGATTTTCTAAGGACGCTGTCTGAGCTAGCTGCCTACCCGCCCTGGGGCAGTACCAATTAATATTACTGATATCTAAACAGAGGGGCTGGTGGGTCTAGGGCCACAGAGAGCCACAGCTGGCCACAGCAGGCCATCACATCTTTTTTTACCCATTGTTGGTTGGGGGCATGGGGGTGAGAGAAAAAAAAATACATGAAAATATTTTGTATTTAGGGACAATTTTTTGCCCTGAATTGAACCCATGTACTGAAGTGAATAGGATCGCAAGGGTATAATGGATAGGGTAGCAGAATGTATCAATTTAACAAAATTTGCAGTTATACAGTAAATATACCTAAATGAATTTATTGTAACGTATGTTTTAGTACAGCAACAAACCTACACAAGGTTCATGTTTTGATGCTTCCATCTTTTTGGTATGGGATTTTACTGCAACGCTAAACAATCTAAATGCAACAACATCGGAAACAGGTTAGAATTTGGTGAATTCAAATTTTACAAAATGCCCAGAAGCATTTTGAGCTGTCAGTGCCCTCAGCTGAGCAGTAATCCTAGCACCCGTAATGAGCGGCATTTCTCAGACTAAGGCATGTCAATATACATTAAAATAAAAGCATCTTAGTTGCAGGAAGAGAGTGAACAGCTTGGACCCAGTCCTTCTGCCAACCAAATCAATGGAAGTTTTGCCTTTGATTTGAATGGAAGTCGAAGTAAACCCCCAGGGCCAGATTTTCAGTGCCAGCTTACATTGTTCTGTGGCAGGGTTTGCACCCAATATTAATTGTGCCTGCATCTTTGCACCTGCAATTAATTGTCAGCATGACAGAAGCCAGGTCAGGACCCTTTAAAAATCCATCCTTTAATGCTTAATTTAAATAATAATAATAATAATGGGCATTTCCTGCTCAGCCAAGCAATTTGACATATTGTCCCTTTCCACTCACTGAGACTTTTTTGCAACTCGGGGAGAGATTACCATTCTGATGGCGTATACAACATCTTTCAGCTCCCAAAGTTCACAGTTGATCATTCAGTATGCCCAGATTCTAGTGTATATACAATACAGTATTGCGTGTGTTTTATTCTCCAAGGGATTAATAACCTTACCTTCCCAACTACTCTTTTAACAACAGGCCATACCACTTTATTCTTTACCCATCTCAGTGCTGCTAATGGCAACAAATATAGTGCGGCACTTTACAAGCAATGTGGGACTGAGCATGAAATTTTATATGATCGCAAAGAAGTGGTATAGTCCTGCCATTCTCTCCTACGGTGAAACACAAACCATTGCTTAATATATTACCATAGCATGCACAAGTTACAGCCCAATTATACTAGGTGCTATATACAAGCACATATAAAAGCCACTTCATGATCCTAACAGCTTGGAATTCTAAGATGAGACGCACCAATAGGGTCTTTAGCATCCTAGGCACTTGTTCTTTCCTCACTGATTATTTGAAAGGCCTCCCACTCACAGCTGAATTTCCACCCATTGTGCTCTTATCTTGTTGTCTTGAACATGCTGCCTACTCCCGCTGCCTCGACTTCCTCTCTGTCACCTCCTCCCTTGACCCCCTCCAATCTGACTTCTACCCCCTTCACTCTACTGAAACTGCACTCGCTAAGATCACCAATGATCTTCTTATGGCTAAATCTAATCACCTCTGCTCCATTCTTGTACTCCTTGACCTCTTTGCTGCCTTCGATACTGTTGACCACTCACTCTTCTGGATTCACTTTACTCCCTTGGCCTCCAAGGCTCCGTCCTTGACTGGTTCTCCTCCTACCTATCGGACCGCTCCTTCAAGGTGCCTCCTGCCAACTCCAACTCGTCCTTTCCCCTCTTGGTTGGTGTTCCCCAAGACTCTGACCTTGGCTCTCTCTTCTCTATCTACATCCTGTCCCTAGGCAAACTCATTGCCTCCCATGACTTCACCTCTACACTGATGACACTCAACTTTATCTCTCTACTCCCCCCTCTCTCTCTCTCCATCTGTTCAAGCTTGCCTCACCAGCTGTCTCTGTGATATCTCTACCTGGATGTCTCAACATTTGTCCTTTTCTCTCTGTCTCATCTGTCAAAACCCTTGTTTACGTCTTGGTCATCTCTCACCTCGATTACTGTAACCTCCTTCTCACTGACCTCCCCTGCTCTCCCCTTCCTCCTCCGTCCAAGACTCTGCTGCCAGGGTCATCCTGCCAGGGTCAACTCTGCTCCCCTAATCACCTTCTTCCCTTCTCCCTAGCTGCCCCACATGCCTGGAACTCCCTCCCTGCCCACATCCACATCACCCCCTCCCGGCCTTCGTACCTTCAAATCCCTCCTCAAGACCCATCTCTTCTGCTCTGCCTGCCCCGACTCCTCGCTCCCCTCTCCTCCTGCTGATACCTACCATACAGTAAAATCTGTTACCTGAGGTCTGTGTACTTACAGCTTCACCATATGGACCAGGCAGCCATCATTCTCGATGTAACCAAGCCAAGCACATGCACCTGAGACCGCGCATGTTCGTGAATGTTACATCCCTTGTCTCTCCCTCTGTTCCCCTTCCTTCATCTCCCCCCATTGGGTTATATTGGGTATTTTCAGACGTTACGAGATCCCAGTGAACCACGGTGAATACCCACCTGTAGTCACTGTGTCTCGAACGTCTGTTTGGCGGCCGCCAGATGTTCACCACAGTCAATACCCGCAAGGGGTCAATTTGAACCACGTTTCCTGGGCTACCCGGGGGAATGTCCCGGGAAGCGTGGTCAAAAAGATCCACAGCGTGGACCCAAAAAAAGTAACATCTGGCCACGCGCCATGGCCCAGGATCACCGGTGGGATCCCGGGCCGTGGCGAATTCATCCGGACGTTGCGGCCGCATTGGCCCCGCCACCCGCCCGTCTCCCCGGAGGGCGGGCGGCGGGGTGCATGGAGGGGGTGGGGACGTGCGGCCGTACGTTGCCCCCTCCCAGATTCCCCACCGGGATCCCCCCAGCACGTCTGATATGGCGTGAAGGGGTGACCCCAGCGGGGAATGAATGGGTTGTTTTCGGTACGAGGACAAGCGGCCCCGTAACGTCTGAAAACACCCATTTATTTACATATTTATTTATTTATTTATTTATTTAAATTTAGACCCCACCCTTCCCCTAAGGCTGAGACTGGGGTACAAGTAACACAGTGCTGCACAACATATGGCCTGTGGTCTGCATGTGGCCCACAAGGACCTTTCCTACAAGCCGACTCCCCCTGGCCACAAAGACCTTTCCTGTGGCCTGCCATGCCTCCTCCGGCTCTGGAAATCCTCCAGCCCCCGCACTGTCACAAAACTCTCCTTCAACCAGGCAGCAAGTCTATTAAAGGTGCTGGCCGGATACCTCCTTCCTCCTCCCTGGCTCCAGCTTCCTACTGCCGCTGATGTCTACACCTGAGCTCCTTGCTGCCGCTTCTGCCCCTCAGATCTCTAGCCCCACCTAATTGAGGATGGGGTTATGCAAATTGGGGGTGGAGCCACATGCAGCCCAGGATTGGGTGAAAACCAATTTTTTTGTCCCTTAGCATGAATCAAGTTGAGCACCACTGAAGTAACATATGCTCACTCATAGAAGTAATGGAGTGATGTGTAGTCCAGCATACAAATTTCCATGTGCATTTGCAATTTTATTATTCTCAAGAGATTTTTAACATATTTTAATTATTTCCATCTGCCCCTAAGCTAACTATCCTTTGTTAATTTCTTGTAGACCGGGACCTATGTTCACTGCATTTTCCCCATTGGCATCAATGAGAAAACACAGTGAACAAGGGACCGTTGTTCTGCTTGTAGGTGGTATGGCAGAAGTGAATGCTGAAAAGTGAAGGGAGATATTTTATGGGAAGACTTTTTAAAAATTCAACTATCTACTTATAGTGGAATGTCTCAGTGTGGCCAAGCGTTATTGCAATTCTATCCTGCATGCACATGGGTAAAAAAATTCCCATTGATTTCAATAGGAACTCTATTCAACGCAGGTTGAGAGGAGTGAACCCTGAATTAGAAAAACATGTAGGAATAGATTTAGCGGAGGAAAGAAACAGTAGAGACTAGTGCCATTAAAAGATAGGGCAATGGAGATATAGACTAGGAACCGTTCTTTTACTTTCACATTTTCATTGGGTACTTACATACGTGACGGCCCTGCTGACATCCTACCATGGGGAGGGCTACCCCCACCGGGGCAGCTCCAGCCACGGGAATATACATTTCCATGGCCTTCCTCAGCTGGGGAGGGGAAAACTGGGTAGCGATGTGCAGCCACCCGGCCATGCCTGCCCTGCCATGCCCTGCCATGACAGACAGCCCCCCTGTAATGACGGATAGCCATGGCTCCCTAATAGAGGGAACATGACAGCCCCTCAAGCCAGGAAGTGCTGGCACTGGGAACAAATATTCTCACCCAGTTTGCGTACTCTGGCCTGGCTGGGCAGCATCTCGGCACGGACTGTGGGCCTGCTTTGATCTGGGTCCATATTTCCAACCCAACTGCCACCCCAGGCAGGGTTTATACCGTGCCCACATCTTACAGTTCTGGATCAAACATTCTGGGAATGACACTGGCCAGGGCAGGCCAGTGCCATGTATGTTAGCACCCATTGTCAAGGAGCTGCTACTTGTTGAGTATTTTGTATTCATAAATATATATCTTAATGTTTTTCTGGCTGCATTTCGGACCCTACTGAAGTAAATGGAAAACCTCCCATGAACTTTAAGGAGTGAGGATTGTACCCATTATCTACATTGGGTGATATTCAAGCAGAAAACAGCAATAGAAAACAAATGACCGTTAGTGAGTTAATGGTGGAAATAAACAATACAGATGGACCAAAGCTGCTGTGTTCACAGCTGGATCCAAATATCTGCAAAGTTTGGACCTCAGATTTTGGCTGGAATCCAACTCTAATAAACAAAAGGGCCAGATGAATTATTTTCCATAGAAAAATCCCAAGTGATAAAACAAAGAGAGGATAAATACACAAAGATTTAAATAAAATTTTCTAATTTTCATAGTCTTCCCTGAAACATTATCAGGGCTTTGAGTGTTTTCCTGTGAAGAACAGGATGGGGAATTCCTGCCCATAGCATGAAGTTCAAAGGGGTTTTAGACTTGGTGGGCATAAATAACCACAATTTGGATAAGTATCTAAAACAAAGGTTAAGTATTTTCACATATGATGCATGTTCTGCATTAATTTGGGACTTGGTCCTCAGAGCTTAGAAGCACCCAGACTCTCCTAGATTTCAATAGAAATTATTGAAGCACCGCACTTCTTCTTGCAAAGTCTTTAGGCTTTGAGCATCATAGGAAAGAGAGGTTGTCTTTAATTCAACTATGCATCGCTTTGGTGTGACAATAAGATAAGCAACAACAACTTAGGCCATCCCCATTTTCTCATGCGTCAAATTACCTGGTGTGAAACTGGAACTCCAAAGGATGCTTGATTTGAATGATTCAAGGGTTCCCATAGGTAGCATATAGTTTGAAGCAAATTTAAGAGGACTGTCTGAAAGCACGAGCAAAAGCTTGGTTTCTGTCCCAAATGTAAGAGATGGAGAGAAAGTCTTAACCAAAACATTTTTGATGCAACCAATCCAAGCATGTGCACCTGAGACCTTGCATCTTCGTGAATGTAACACACCTTGTCTCTCCCTCTGTTCCCCTTCTTTAATCTCCCTCCTCTGTGTCTCAGAATGTAAGCCCTAGGGCAGGGACCATGTCTATTCCATTACTTTCTAAAGCACCAGGTACACTGCTTGCGCTATATAAATGCTTGATGATGATTAGGGCTGAAGCGGCAGCAGCTTTTAGCACGCCGTGATTCCATTCCGTCATTTCAGAATTACCTGTGCCACACCGCGGCTTTTCTGCGGACATTCCGCTAATTCCGCCAGCATTCTGAAAATTTGGAAACTATCGTAAAAATTGCGGAATTGTCGGAAACTGTCGTAAAACCGCTGTTCTGCTATTTTGTGGTGTTGGCAGAATGGTGGAAGTAGCGAAAATGGCATGTTTCCACTATTTGTGAAGCCTGTGGAATTAGCGGAATGAAATTAGTGGAACTGCGGAAGTAGCGGAATGAAACTTCTTGAAGTCCCTTGTGTACAATGAGGGGAGACATTGGAGAGGGAGTTCTCAGTTGTAGCACCATGGCTGTGAAACTCCCTCCCGATAGGGGTTCATTTGTCCCCAGATCTTCCCTCCTTCAGGTGCCAAGCAGCTTTTGGTAGGGCATTACTACTAATAGCAGGGGCTATTAACCAAGTAGCATATGGGATGAATGTTTTAATGTTTTAATGTTTTCCCGGGCCCTGTTTTAATACCTTATATTGTATTTTTGATTTGTTTTAAATTGTTTTATATGTATTTTATATATATATTTATTGTTGGAAGCTGCCCCGAGCTATTCTCAGGAGGGGAAATCTAGAAAATAAACAAATAAATAAATACATAAATTAACTTCTTATTGTCAGGAGCTGGGAGTGAACAACGGGGAATGGATTGCCCACTGGGACTATTGGTTCTTCCCCCATGCGATCGAGATTGGCCACTGTCAGAGGACAGGATGCTGGACTTGATGGACCATTGGTCTGATTCAGTACGTCACTACTTATTTTCTTATGGGATGGGTAATGACAGGGGGATTGGGATGGGAGTATTCTTTTAGACTATGTGGCCTTTGGTATATTGTTTTTATATATTAATATTTCCTGTCAATTATATTTGATGTTTATATCTGATGTTTATATTTGATATTTTGATATTTATATGTATTACATTATGACTGTTTTGTATGCCACCCCGAGCTGCCAGAGGTAGGAGGGGGCAGGATAGAAATTTAAATAAATGACTTGGGACACATTTATCTGAAAGATCGCATGACCTACCATGTCCCATCATGGTCTTTGGGTGTTTTCAGACGTTACGGGTGGCTGGTTCACCACAGTGAATTCCCGGTGGGGGAGAACAGAACAACCACCCTCCAGGGCAAATAAAAGCCCCAAACAGACGTGACAGGACCGGGACCATGGCCTGGAATCGGGCTGCCAGATCACGGTCCGGGGCAGCGCAACAGACGTGATGCCGATTCCCAGCTGTGGTCAAAACACCCAGAACCCACTGGGCAGGGGCGGGACACAGACATGGCCGCCTGAGGCCAAAGGGCACAAAAGGGAATGCCCACACAGGGGAAACGGGAAGGGATGGGGGAGAGGGAGAAGAGTTGCACAGGTACCACACACAGCAGGCACATAGGCAGCGGAGCCACAGCGGAACAAACAGCACGAGCACATGCCCGGGCACACACACACACACACATACACAAGGGGAAGGAAGGGAAGGGGGGCACGGGTGCCCGGACAACACACTAGGCAAAACAGGAGCAAAGGGGGGGTGCGGGACTAGAAAGAGGGCGGGGAATCACAAAGGGGCAGGGCAAGACACAGGTAACATCAACCACAACCCCCACAGCAGCACAGTCCACCCGGGCGCCCCCACAGCAACACGGGCAGTCTCAGAAAGGGGGGGGTTCAGGACCTCAGGACCAAGGCACAGCGGGGGTCCATAATGCACAGCGAGTCGGCCGGGAATGGTCCAGGAGGCACATGGAGACCCCAAACTCACTGAGGGGCTGATGGAGGGCAGCCAGGACAGCTGGTGCAGCGCTGCAGGTCCAAGGACACAGACACACCCCCAGAGGAAGCACCAAAGGCCAGTCCGGGGGTGTCGGAACCCCCAGGTCACACAAGCACCCAAGGGGGGGGGCAGCAGCAGGTGACAGCACTGGTGGATGGGGACAGGTAGCTGAACACAGGCGGGTTGGTGAGGCCATGCAGAGCGCTGCACCCAGGCACCAGGGAGGGCAACCACAGAGGGAAACCACGGGTGTGCTGGCAGACTGGGGGTGGGGCCCAGCGGGGGCCCGGGACCACAGGCAGGGGCAGCAGCACCCCATGAAGCAGGCTTCAACACAGCATGGCACAGATATCAGGGAGGGAGCAGCCAGCGGGGACCGGCCCCCGTGGACATGGGCAGGAGCCCACATGGGGGCAGGACACTGTAGGTCCAGGAGGAACACCGGGATTCACAGGCAGCCGCTGGGGGCCACTGGGGGCCCAGAGGGCAGGCACCCCACCCGGTGAACCAGGTGGGGCCAATGGATCAAGCCCTGGTGGTACCCCAGCACGGACATGTGATGAGCGATCAGGTAGTAGACCTCAAAGGGATCATGCATGGAGAGACCCAGCTGGACGTCCGCACGGGACCACACCCCCAACAGGGCTGACAGCTCTGCCGCGGAAGACTCCGACACACAGCAGGCAGCAGAACGGGGCCAAGAAAGATGTCCCAGCTCCAGCAGCTGGTGGTACACCGCAGCACAGGTCCACTGGTACCCACGCACCCCGTGAACACAGGCAAAATAGGACATGGCCAAGGCAGGACCACCCTCAGCGAGGCACACCGTGTAGACGCCCAGCCCACACACACTCGGCGCAGGCACGGTCTTAGACCTGGACCAGGGCACATGGGAACACTGATTGTCCAGGATGCATCCATCAGGGAAGCGAACCAGCCCTAGGGTGTCTGCATGCAGCCGGCAATTACGAGTGCTCGCCTCATAGCCAAAGTAGATAAGTCCGGAGCTCAAGCTCGCAAATACACACGCATGGCTGGCTGGGCTTCCCAGGAGCAGCTGCACGGCTAGGGTATGCCACAGGTCACACAGAGACATGGTCTCGTGGAAGGTCCAGATATGGGGGGGCCCATGGGGGCCGGGGAGCGGAGCCTGGTGGACAGACAACCAGGCATGGTCCAGCAAGACAGGGAGAATAACACCATGGACAGGGGGGCACACATACTCTCCAGGGCCAGGAGGTCCTCCGAGGGGTCCCAAGGACAGGAAAAGTGGCCACATTGTAGCACAACAGAGCAAGATGTGGGGTGCGGACCCAGCACAGCTGCCCAACAGAATAGCACTCACATAACAGCTAATCGGGACGCCAAGGCCACGGTGTTGCAAACAGGCATGGGGGGGTTGATGGGTGAAGGCATGCAGCTGCAGAAGGGGCACACAGAACTGCGCGCCCATGCAGGCATGAGCACCCATGCGCAGCCAGCATGTGTTACCATGGGCACGCCCACAGACCCATGCACCCCATTGGGGGGCCCGTCCAGCTGGGGGGCGGCCCCCGGCATGGCCACCCATCGGAGGGCCATAATAAACATCTCACAACCTCCGGGGTCCCCACCACCATGGAGCAGGACAGGCAGCCACCTACTGGATGCACCTCGCGTTCGCAGCCGAATGGTACTGTGACCACACCGGGCAGCTGTGCCTCCTTGGTGCGGAGGTGCACCTGGACGCCCGGGTGCAGGTTTCCCTGACCTGGAGAGCTGCATGGGCCCGCAGGGTGCACCATGGCCGGAGGAGAGCCTATGCCCAGCTCAGGGCCCAGAGGCTATCTGGGGCAGACTGACAGGCCATGAACCAGGCCTGGACCCAGCCCGCGGTGCTCCATGAGGTGACCAGGCACCTCCTGTGGGCGAGGGAGACCATGTGCCGGGACGTTCTGCTCGCTATGCCCATTGAGAGGTGCCTATGGGTTGCAGAGCGCCCATAGGGTTGGTGGGTGAGGGCACTGGCCCAGTGGGACGAGGCAGCCTGGAGGGCCCACCTCAGGATGGACAAGCTCACCCTGCTGCGCCTAGCGGAGCTCCTTACGCCCTGACTAGAGCGAGAGCACAACTCCATGAGGACCCCCAGCCCCATGGTCCAGCGGGTGGCCATAGGGATCTGGGCCCTGGCAATGCCCGACTCCTGTCGGTCCGTGTCCCAGCACTTCGGGGTAGGCCTCAGCACTGTCGCCTGCATCCTCCGGGATGTGTGCGAGGCTGTGGAGGGCATGCTCCTGGACAGGACAATCCAGCTGGTGGACCAGGAGGCCGTGATGGTGGGATTCGTGGCTGGAGGCTTCCCCAACTGCATGGGAGCCATGGACGGCACCCACGTTGAGATCCTCCGCCCCTCTGCAGGGGAGGCAGCAGAGTATGTGAACCAGCACGGGTACCACTCCCTGCAGCTGCAGGCAGTTGTGGATCACCGGGGCTGGTCCATAGATATCTTCACGGGCAACTCCGGATGCAGTCATGATGCTCTGATCATGACCATCTCCCCCTTCTATGCTCGGATGTTCCAGGGGGATTTCGCTGACATGGGGATGACCTTGATTGAGGGGGTACCAATGCCCCCCTGTATCCTGGGAGACCCTGCCTACCCCCTCACCCGCTGGTTGATGAAGGTCTACCCTGTTGCACGGACCCCTGTGGAGGTGCTATACAATACCTGCCTGTGCTCCAGCAGGACCGTGGTGGAGCGAGCCTTCGGGGCCTTCAAGCAGCGCTGGAGGAGTCTCGCTGGGCACCTGGACTACACTGTGGAGACCTCCACCCTGATGATCGGGGCCTGCTGTGTGCTCCACAATGTCTGTGAGACCGAGGGGGCAGCCCTGGAATACCCCAAGCCCCACGGGGCCCCTGGGCCCGTGCCGCTGTACGTGAACGCTGAGAACCCCAGGGAGAACCGTTATGCCCAGCGCATCTGGGATGCCCTGGAGAGATATATCACCCAGGGGACCCTGGTGTGAGGGGCTCCCCTCCCCAGTCCACTCCCTGGGGTTCCCGGGCGTGGCCCCTGCGGGGGGGCACCCCCCGTGTCACCCACATACGAGCCCTGGAGGCATACATGTGCAAAAACATTTATTTCACCCGCATGTACATGTGACCCCTCCACCTCTCCCTCCACCCCTGTAGTGCCCTGGCCCCTCTAGTGCCCCCCCTCACACCACCCTCCCCCTCCCTCCCCATCCCCCCTCATTTCCGGAGTCTGCCCCGTGAGTGCCCGGTGTGGGCCAGGGATCCCTGTGAGCTCTCCTGCCCCCACTGTCTGTGTTCCCAGCAGTGTCTTGGGCCTGCTCCAGGTTTTTCAGGGGGGCCGTGGGTGAGGGGAGGGGGACCTGGGACCCAGGGGGCCCCCCATGGTTACTGCACCCTCCTCAGGGCGGGGGGCACCGGGAGGTGGATGCGTGGCCCCTGAGGGCGCGGGGCCAGCTGGGGTGCCTGAGCAGGGGGCGGGGGCACTGAGGGGCCTGGCATGGGGCCCTGGGCAGACAGGGTGCCTGGGGTCACAGCTGCCATCACTTCAGCGCACATCGTGCCGGCGTGCAGGATCAGGGAGGTCCCAATATCATGGGACCTATCCATCTTCGCAGAGTGCTCCCACACCATGCCTGTGATGGCCTGCTCCAGCCTCCCGAGCACTTCCACCTGCCTGATGTGCTCCCGGAACTCCCGCCTCTGCTCCAGGTGCACCTTGGCCTGGAGCCTCATGTCCCTCGCCTCTGCCCACTCCAATGACCGTTCGATGGCCGCCTCCATCCAGTCCACGGCCGCTATCATCCTCTCCCCCTGTTCCTCCGAGGTCCGGATGATCTCCTCTGCCTGGTCCTCCCTCCTTCTTGTAGACCCATGCCCAGTGCTCCCTCATGTGATGGAGCCATGGGACTTTGGGATGCTGGCTGCCGGGGTTGCCCTGTGGGTACGTGAGGGTTAGTCCGATCCTGACCCGGGCCCCTGCCCCCTGGCTAGGGACCCCATGGGCCCCCAGGTGGCTCGCCAGGCCCCACCCCACCCCAAGACCCTGGCCCCTCCCACCCCCTCCGACTGTCCGGGGACCCCCTCTCTGCACCCCGGGTTGCACTCCCTACTGGACCACCTGGCTCACCTGGTTCCTGCGTCTGCTGGTGGGTCTCCTCGGTGACTGCCTGCTCAGTCGCCTGGTCCTGGTCCCGGGGTGTCCCATGGCCTGTGGGTGAGGGGGGGGTTGTGGGTGTATGGGTGTGCGGTTGGGCAACCTGGGGCTGGGCCCCCTCCTGCCTTGGTATTGGGGGTCTGGGTCTTGGGCTGGGGATGGCCCATGCCCATCCATCCCCCCCTTGGCCCCTGCCCCCATGGGCCCAGTGTCTCCCCCCTCCGGGTCGCCCGCTTACCCTCGATGTCGGTCTCGGATCCTTCTGAGGCTGGCCCCTCGGTGTGGGCGTGCTGGACCACTGGCTGAGGGTAATGAGGGTGCTGGCCTCAGACTCTGCCTGCCTGGCCTGGGGGTGGGTGCTCTCTGGGCTGATGTCCAGGGGGGGGCCTGCAGGTGCCAGGGGCCCCGGGGAGATCCTCCTGGTGGTCCGGGGCCCTGGAGCTCTTGTTTACCAGGGGGGCAGCAAGGGGAGGGGGTACCTCGGCCCATTCCCTGCCCTGGACCACAGCGCTCCCGACGAGTCGTGGGGAGACTATGGACCCCTTCATATGCAGGATGAAGTCCAGGGCATCGTAGAATGGGGCGGTTCGGGCTCCGTGTCCGGACCACAAATTGTTGTCCCAGATGGCGTTGTACCCCCTCTTCAGCTCCTTGACCTTTGAGCAGCACTGTGCCACTGTGCACTGATGCCCCGCCGCCTCCATGTCCCACACTATGTCCTGGTAGACATGTTCATTGCGCTGGTTGAGCATGAGCTCCAGCTGGTACTCCAGGGTCCCCCATATCCTTATGATGTCCTGGGTCTACTGGAGCCCCCACTGGCCCCCTCTGTAGTACGCCTTCCTCCCTCTTCTCCACTGTGGTTTGTCCTCCTCCTCCTCCACCTCTGCCTCCTCCACCTGGGCTGGTCCGGTGTCCTTCAGGGGCTCATGCACCCAGGCGCTCTTCCGTGTCTGCGGGAGGCAGGGGGGGGTTAGGGTTTGGTGCATGCCCTGGCTCCTCGCAGGGCGCCCCCTTCCCCCTCCTCCCTGGTGGGAGCCTGGGCTTGCCCCATACCCCCCGGTGCCCCTGCTCCCCTGCCCTTGTTTCCCCTTACCCGTTTCCTGTGTGCCTCCTCCACCCCTGTTCCAGCTGATGTCCCCAGGGCATCATGTCCTGCCTGCAGCTGCGGGTGTTGTCCCTGCACCTCCTCCATGGTCAGCACGACACCTGGCTCCCCCTCCTCCACTCCCTCCACTGCTGCCCCTGCCTCCTCCTCCTCCTCCACCCTCACTCTCTCGTCCACCACTCTCTTCTGCCTCCCTCCTTGCTCCATCCCGTCATGCTTCCCTGCATCAGATTTCCCTTTAAATCTCCCTCCGGTGGTAGTGTTGTTGCTGGTTGCCAGGCAGTGATGCTGCGTGCATTGTCCACAGCTGGGGATCATTTTCTTTGTTTCCGCCTGGGGATTGGCGTCCAGATGTTACTTTTTGTTGCTTCCCAGTGGGAATCTCTTTGACCACGCTTCCCGAGATTTTGCCCCGGGTAGCCCGGGAAGCATGGTTACAATTGACCCCATGTGGATATTGAGCATGGTGAACATCTGGTGGCCGCTTAACAGATGTTTAGGGCTCTTTGGTCCCACTGTGGGATTGAGCGTGGTTCACTGTGGTTGAGTGTGATCTCGTAACGTCTGAAAACATGCTTTGTGGTAGGCCGGGGATGCCTGTCTCGAGGTTACTGTTGTGAACTTGGTCTCTATGACAAGGAGGGAATACTTGGCTGCTGCTCTGCAGCTGTGGAATTCCCTCCCCGGGAGGTCCGTTTATGCCCAGGTTTGGGAGCCTTTAGGAGACAGTGTAAAGCAATTTTATTCACAAGTGCATTTGGCTGTCGGGGCTAGGAGAATGGGATGTTTTGGGGGGATAGGGTTGGGTTAAGCAGTGTGGCACCGGGAGCTGGCTTGGAAATAGGGGTTGAAGTGGTGTTGTAGGTTTGGGGGGTGTTTTGTGCTTTTATGTTTATGGTTATGTTTTATATTTGTATTTTTTAATACTGTAAGGCACCCAGAGTCACCTTTGGCAGGAAGGGTGGGGTAAAAAAATGAAAATACTAATAATAAAATGTCTTCTTCACTCCTTTTCCTTGTTACAAAGAGACAGTGTCAGTCCCCTCTTCGTGGACAAATCTAATTGGGCCCATCTGCCAACATAACTCATTAATATATGCCTTGAATCTTAATGTAGGATTTTGGCACTTAATTCTAAGATAACTCAGAAGAAGAGGTCTAAGTTCTCATATTCTGGCTTGCATCCCTATCTGCACTGGAGCTACACCTGTTCCATTCCATGCAGGTCTCTGAATTTGCAGAAGGAGAAGAAGGTGTTTGGCCATGGGTCACTGAACTTTCGATGCTTATACCATCGAAAGCAGGTTTTTGAGGTTTTTTTATCGACCTTCAGTTTGGAATATTGTGAACAGAAAGTGTATAAAAACTGGCTATATTATATTTTCCCTCGGTGCAATAGAGGCAAAGCGGTATAGTGATATCTTTATTGGACCAACTCCATTTGGTGGAGGTATGCAAACCTTTGGACCTCACAGGGTCCTTCATCAGGCAAGTCAAGAGTTAGAACTGGAGACTGAGCAAAGCAGTATACATAAATGCAGTAATTAGAGGGCAAAGATAGGGAAAGGGGAGGAGAAGGTGAGAACGAGATTCATGGAGGAGGTCCACATTTCAAAAGAGTGGAATACAACAAAGTGGGAAGAGTAAGAGTTGCTGATAGTAAACTTAAAGGTTCTTGTAGCTGTAGACAGTCATTAGATGTACACATTTCTGTAATGGCTTGTGAAGCCCATGCCCAAATTAAATTCATTGTTCTTTGTATCTAGTAGAGCTATGCATTTTTGTTCCCAGACTCACCTTTTAAAGGTGTTGCATAGGTTATCTTAAGGATCGAGAGGTGACAGAGTAGTCACTCTGAAAGACATGAGTGCCAACAGTAGAATCTGTGCTCTTGTCCATGATCTGTTTTCTGTGTGACTTCATGTATTTGTGCAAGGGTTATTGGGTTTCATCTACATAGTTCCCATGGGGGCATTTCGTGCACTGAATGAGGTATAACAGATTTTAGATTTGCAGTTGTAGGTCCCTAGTATTCTGAATAGATTTCCATAGGATGTCTGGATGCTATTCGAAGTAGAGATGTGAAGAGATGTTTTTACATCTCCTGTTTTGGCAAGCTCCTGTCCCTGCAGGGGTGGGGGTGTCATGGGTGGTGGGGAGCTTCCTCCAGATAATAAGTTGAGAGATTGAGAGTTTGGAAGAAAGCCAGAAGAGGGGGTTCAGGAAAGATCTCTTTCAGGGTTTGGTCTCCATCCAGTATAGACTGGAGTTCTTTGATGATGTCTCTATGCAGTCATAGGGTTATTTCAGACATGATGGGGGCCCTATTGGCTCCATCACAGAATCACCCAAATGATTCCCCGGCGGAATCAGACCGGCCCATGAACAGATGAGCCAGCAGATTCCGCCGGGGAATCGGGCAGGGGCTGCGTGGCGCAATGTGCAGCTGCACAGCCCCGCCCACCCATGCTTCCGAGGCCACCCGTCCTCCGGGAGACGGGCGGGCACACCAGCCAATGCAGCTGTGGTGCCCGCCCACCCCCCCAGGGTATTGACCATGGCCCATAATTGGTGGCGAGCATGGCCGCTGATTCCGGGCCATGGTCAGGGGCTAGACGAGATGTTACCATGCTCAACCACAGTGAATCCCGCCATGGTTGAGCGTGGTAATGCACGTCTGTTGGGGGCACAAAGTGATTCCCGCTGGGTGTTCACCCCCCGCGGGAATCACTTTGACCACGCTTTCGGAAATGGTCCCCGGAACATCGGGTGATTTCAGACGTGATGATATCACAGTGAACCACGCTCAATTCCACGTGGTGGCTGTGATAGCGTCACGTCTGTTGGGGGAAACGGATGTTTTCCCCCAGATGTTACCACGGCTGGGGATTGCATTCGACACGTGAGCAGCCGAAGCGGGGGGACCGGAGGCCACCGCATGTCAAATGCAATCCCATGCCGGGGTGAACCACGGCGTCTCGTCTGGTCGGGCGCCATGGCCCGGGATCACCGGCGGGACCCCGGGCCGTGGCGAATCCGGCCCGATGCGGCGGCCTCATTGGCCCCGCCGCCCGCGCATCTCCCCGGAGGGTGGGCGGCGGGAGCGTGGAGGGGGCGGGGCCGTGCAGCCGCACGTTGCACCGCGCGGCCCCTCCCCCTCCCAGATTCTCCGCCAGGATCCCCCCGGCACGTCTGTTGCAGCGTGATGGGGTGACCCCGGTGGGGAATGACTAGGGTGATTTCGGTATGGGGCCAATGGGCCCCGTTACGTCTGAAATCACCCATCCTCGAAAGCGTGGTTATTTTGATCCCCGCTGGTGGTTCACTGTGGTGAACATCTGGAGGGAATCAAACAGACGCTACGGGACCATTCCCCATCACAAGGGGTTGTCTGTGGTTGTGCGTGATCTTGTAACGTCTGAAAATAACCATAGTTACCACTGCTCCATTATTAGTAACCTGCATAGATAGAGTATAACAGAACCCTAGAGAAGGCAACTTAAAACTGGAGATACAATTAAAAAAAACAATGTAGGGTGATTTCAGACGTTACAGGGCCCGTTGGCCCCGTACCGAAATCACCGAATTCCTTCCCCACCGGGATCACCACGTCACACCGCAACAGACGTGCCGGGGGGATCCCGGCGGGGAATTGGGGAGGGGGGCGGGGCTGCGTGGCACAATGTGCGGCCACACTTCCCCGCCCCCTCCACTTTCCCCGCTGCCTGCCCTCTGGGGAGACGGGCGGGCAGCGGGGCCAATGCGGCCACCGCGTCGGGCCGTATTCGCCATGGCCCGGGGTCCCGCCGGTGATCCCGGGGTTCACCCCGGCATGGGATTGCATTCGACACGCGGCAGCCTGTAGGTCCCGCCGCTTCAGCCGCTCACGTATTGAATGCAATCCCATGCCGTGGTAACATCTGGGGGGAAACATCCATTTCCCCCAACAGACGTTACGCAATCACAGCCACCATGCGGAATTGAGCATGGTTCACTGTGATATCGTAACGTCTGAAACCACCCTTAGTGTCTTTATTTCCCAACATGACCTACCAGAAGAACTTTAAGGGATACTATGAAGAAGTTCTGTCTTTTAATTCAAAGTGCTGGAAACATTGTTGTGGCTCCAAAAGTGAGGAGGAATCACATTTAGGGATTTTTCAATATTTACTCCATGCCTGTAGCCAGAATGTGTGGCTTCTCCAGTATAGCAACTCTAGGTTCTCCCTTGCTAGGACTTCACATCTGTGGGAAGGAGAATCCTAGTTCATCAGAAGCAGTCATATGCATGCAGAAGAGACCAGTGAAGCTGTCAACAAACTGGAAGGGGGCTGCTGCCTGCTGGCAACAGAGACACTTCCAGAAAATTTGGATGGAGTTGCTGGCGCTGGGGATTAACTATTTGCAGGAGGGGTGTGGATATCATAGGAATGGCAGGTGCAGCTGTCCCTATGCCTGAGCTGAGGGGTGGTGGTGTTCATGAGTACAATGACCAAGCTGCCACCACTGTTGTCCTGAAGCTGGTCTCCTCAGGAGCAAGCAGCTCCGCTCCTACTACATCATACTGCTGCTGAGATTTGACAGAGAGCCCTTCTTCCATTCCCATTGTTCTGCCAGCTGCCCTACCCCTCAACTCTGTCCCCGGCTCTGTCGGGGTGTCACCTGCCCCTCTTATGTCTTTCTTGTGGGTGGGAAAAAGTGAGGTGACTCATGACAAGGCAGCAGCAGCAGTATGGAGCACAGTAGCAATCTTGACCGGTATGTGGTAGCAAGAGTAATTTTCCACCAAACAACTGATCTGCAGGGAGAATAGCACCTTCCAGAAAGCCGTAAAAAAACACCCAATCTCAAGACCAGAGGTCCTGGGAAGAAACGGAGATGATGTTGGTGGGGAGAGCGAGGGAGGTGTTGGCCCCCCTGATTGGGGGGGTTCGCCCTCCTATAGCTCAGCAGGTTCAGAGTCTGGGGGTGGTATTGGACGCAGATCTCCACCTGGAGTGACAGGTGGAGGTAGTGGCGAAGGCCACTTTCCGCCAGTTGTATCTGGTGTGGAGGCTGCGTACATATGTCTCCGGCCTGGACCTGGCCTCCCTCATCCATGCCTTCATCACCTCGAGGATGGACTACTGCAATGCGCTCTACGTGGGGCTTCTCTTGTTCCTGTTGTGGAGACTGCAGTTAATGCAGAATGCAGCAGCCCGGCTCCTTTCGGGGACGGGTCGTCGGGAGCACAAAACATCTGTGCTACGGACTCTGCACTGGTTGCCAATAGCGAGCCGAGCCAGGTTCAAGGTTTTGGGATTGATCTATAAGGCCCTTCACGGTCTGGGCCCCTCATACCTCTGTGCCCCAGAAAGGCTCCTTCGGTCTGCCGGGAGTGCCTTCTTGGAGGTCCCCCATGTTAAGTGGGGGGCTACAATGGAGAGGGCATTCTCCATTGTTCCACATTATGAAGCTCCATTGCTCCACATTATTGAGACACAATTTTCCATGTTCACACATGTATCCAGACCTGTGTTTATGTGGTCACATGAACATATAAACGTGAGTTTAGGTCCACAGTTATGTGGCCAATGGAACATGTGAGACAATCCTTAAACTGATATTTCTTTCTTTATTAATAGGGATGAGTTGTCACCGCCCCCCCCCCTCGTTTTGGACTATTAGGATGATTTGATTAGGGGTTATAGCTCTAGTAATAAACTGATGGAAGTAAAACAGATATCAACTTTTCCCCATGAATATCATACCAATTTGAATAATTCCATTATTTGTAATGGCTGTCTCAAAGAAGTACAGTGTTATAGAGTGCAGGCATGAATGCTACTGTACTGATACTGTATCTGTTAAGATGTGTAGCATTCCAAGGGTTAATATTTCTGGAGTGACTGAAAACACTTATTTTTTCAAATCATTTCCTTAAAATCAGAGTAAAGATATATATATATAAATTTTGATGCATTCTTAAATCTAGTGTGTGCTGCGTTGCTGAGACCTTTTATTTCGGTGCATGCGGGTGTATGCGTGCATGTGTTTTTTCTCTATTCTTTCAGCTGATGTCCTTGCAAATGAGATAACAGTACATAGCCTCTAGATTGATAAAGTAAGCAAAACATATTATAATCAGCTCCTTTTAAAAAAAATTGTTCAGACTATCACAGCTCTGACTGTTATTTAGAATATCTTTGCCAAAGCATTAAACGTCGTTTTCTTGCAGTTGGAAGGAGGAGGGGTTTTTTTGGTCCACAGAAGAAGAAAAAAGGTTGTACGGGTTTAATCTCTGAGCTGAGAGTAAGATCACTCCTGTGTATAAGCCTGAAAGAAATGGTGGTATTTCAGCTAAAATGTGTTCAGCATGTTAACTACCCTTCAGACTTGACTTGGAAAGTGTATGCATGTAAACTTTGTGAGGTGCCTTCAGGAATTATAGTTAAAAAGTCTCAGTAGGTATTTGCCCTCCAGATGCTTATTAGATTTTAATTAGAATAAGACTACCCAGCTTACTGGAGTCTAAATTGAATTCCAGTTTGGCCACTGATGACACTCATATCAGCAATATACTGCTAAAAAAAAATGAATCCATGCTGAAAATAAAAACAACCAGCTTTTAATTTTAATAACTCACATTCATATAGCATGTTTTATCCCTGAAGATCTCTACACTGTTCCTGGACCTGGAGAAGTGTTGTTGTCAGCAACTTCCTCTCTTCCAAAAACCCTGCATCTAGATTAGGATCCCATGGACTATGCTCCTTATTCAATGGCTTGAAAAAGGAGAAATGTGAACACTGCTGTAGTGTCTTCTCTAATTGGCAGCCTTCTGGCTTAACCTTCACTTAGCCTTGTGGCTATCATGCCTCATAGCAAGTAGACCAAGAGCCTTTGGTACTATGATGTTCCAGCTGGCATGGACTTACTGTATTTTCTAGAAGAGGACTGGGAACCTTCTTTTATCTGGGACCATATTGGAAATTTTAAAATGAATGGACCACAAAAAAAATATGGAGAGAGGGTGACTTGCATAACCCCAAATACTCATATTTCATCATTCCCTCTGTTGCTTGGTCCAAAGTAGCCCCCGAATCTGATTACATTTTAGGTACTTTTCAAAACTTACCTCTTTTTTTCCCTCAGGAACTGGAAAATTGAGGGAAATTGTTGAAGTGGCAGCAGGATTTAAATAGAGCGGAAATGAATACACAATTTTATATTCACAAAGATTATGCATATATTTGTGTAAATGAACAAATATCTGAATAAATATATAAAATAATTGTTAGTGATGCAATGTTCATACTTTCATTAATCTGAATATTTTGTTTCAGAAACTTTTTTAAACCTAGGCCAATAGGTGGGGTCTAACTGACCCAAGAAGGGTACAAACGAGTTAATAAAACTTTTTTAGCAAACTTCTACCACTCCATACTCCATGACTTTGTCCACCATAATGGGTTCAATTGCCCTGTGGTGTTTTATGCCCCCTCCCTGCTTGTAATTTTTTTTTAAATTAAGGTTTTTATTCTGATGCTGCTGGGGGTCAGTTTGACCCCAATTGAAGTGCCTGGGACTCTGAAATTACTATGCACGTAGGGTGCTGGGGGTAATATAGACCCCCAAAATGCTGTTAAAAGTAAATAAATAAATAAATAAATAAATGTTTATTATTTCTTTAAATGCTTAAACCATAACCTGATCTTTCCTTCTTTTCTCACAAGTGGAAATAGAAAGAAATATAGCATTGTGTCTGTTTTCATTAATGACATTTTCGTGTGTACAAAAATATCACTACAAACACTTGGGGGGGGGGTCTATTCTACCCCAAGCTAAAGAACCACTTTACAAACATAAATTGAGTTGTATATATTAGAGGTGGGACCCCGGGCCCATTACCGGCTACCGGATTTACCGGTTACCGGTTCTCTTAAAACCGGATTCCCGGATTAAATCCGGTATGCCGGTACCGGATTTATTTCATTGATTTCAATGGGGCGCTGTGTCCCCATTGAAATCAATGAATTCCTTCCCCCTCCCCCTCCCAGGCTGCG
>QEPC01009106.1:568876-578956 GCA_003113815.1 Sphenodon punctatus | reverse complement strand
TATTTCATTGGTTTCAATGGGGACACAGCGCCCCATTGAAACCAATGAAATAAATCCGGTACCGGCATACCGGATTTAATCCGGGAATCTGGTTTTCGTAGAACCGGTAACCGGTAAATCCGGTAGCCGGTAATGGGCCCGGGGTCCCACCACTACTGGTCAGACCCGACCTGGCCACTTTGATCCATGCCTTCATCACCTCGAGGCTGGACTACGATAACACGCTCTACGTGGGGCTTCCCTTGATGCTGGCTCAGAGGTTGCAGCTAGTGCAGAATGTGGTGGCCTGTCTCCTAACAGGGATGGGCTGACAAGAGCACATCACACCCGTGCTCCATGCACTGCACTGGCTGCCAGTAACATGCCGAGCGAGATTCAAGGTTTTGACTTTGATCTATAAGGCCCTATATGGTCTTGGACCTGGATACCTCAGGGACCGCCTCACCCTCCGCGACTCAGGACAGACACTTTGGCCTACTGGGGGTGCCCTCTTGGAGGTCCCCCGCATAAAGCGGGGGGCTACAATGGAGAGGGTGTTCTCGGTGCTAGGCCCCGGTTATGGAACTCTCTCCCAGAGGAAGCACAGCTGGCCCCGAGTCTAATGACCTTCCATCAGGCCTGTAAGATGTGGCTGTTCTCACAGGCCTTCAGAGGTGGGGAGGGGAGGGTGGGTTGAAGTTTTGTAGGGGGGTGTTTTAAAATGGTTTAAATAATGATATTGTGGATTTTATGTTTTAATAATTGTTTTATATTGTTGGAAGCCACCCCAAGATGCCATGGGCATGGGGAGCAGCATATAAATATAATATAATAAATAAATAAATAAATATGGGGATATGATGCTTTCCTGGGTCACACCACATCATGGGCTGCAAAGTGATCCAGAAATCCAGTGGGTGTTACACATTGTCACCAGCTCAAAAGAGGCAGCTTTTAAAAGTAGGTGTTTCATGGTTGTGTTCACTGAAGCCAGCTGGAAGTTTCATATTTGCTCCAGGCAAACAATAAACCATTAGTTGTGCGCATCCCTACTAGTTTGTTTATATGAAAAATTAATTATAAGGAAAAGAGGGGAAAGAATTAAATAGAATTTGTTTTTCACAAACAGCGTACGTCTGTACATGAGCTTAGAAAATATATCAGAGAGGCAGACAAAATAAAAGAATAATGACTTGGAGTCTGCTTTTGTAGACCTGCAGTCAATAGCACTCTGGGACAAGGCATGAATTTGAAGTTAGCTGTAAACACAAGTGTAAAGCATTTAAAATACAGTCATTTAATGGTAAAACCAATAAGAAAATCAATTTAGCTTCTGTACAGCTGCAGATGTCTTTTGCCCCCTTTCCCTCCTTCTCCCAGATCAATTAATCATTGTTTGTATGGCCTAAAGCATCACACAAATCAGACATTTTTATTTTTAAAAATCTCCCTCATGTAGGTCTTTGCATCTAAATGCAAGGCTGCTATGAAACTGTACCTCCTTTCAACTGACCACCATCACAAGTTAGCATTGATTTCCAGACCTAAAAAAATGGTCTCTACTCTCTGCTACCTGAGCTGAACAGAACAGTGGGGGCTTTCACGTTCATTCACATCACAAAAATGTCAGGGCTGTTGTCTAGCCCAGCCCCTGCATTGAAGTAGGATTCACCATATTTAAACAGAAAAAGGGTGCCTATAATAAAATGCCACAAACAGAGAACTAGGGCAAACCAATGCCTGGAATGACGGAGCAATTTCACATATTTTGTAGCTAAGGAACAGATGGCATAGCATCAATGGACCAGCAGTAACAGCATTAATTCCCCTGCTGTTCTAGGATTGGATTGAGAGCTTCTTCACACAGAGCTACTCTCAGTCTTACTTTAACTCCTCCCATCCCTGTCAATGTCTTCTTCCTACTGTGGAGATTCAACTTGTCACACCGGGCACCACCTATATAAAGTGGCAGCCAAAGACAAGGGTAGAGAAGCAGATCATCAGGCTGGATATCCTGCCAGGCAAGAGGGCAGTGTATTGAACCAACATGCTTGAAGAGGAAATGGGATTGTACAGTACAACGAGAGAAACATTGAATGCAAATCTTAGCCAGAGCACCATAGCAAAAATTTACTATGTATTCAGATCCAAACTGTGCAAATAACATCTCTCTGAAGTCACAGGTGTGGAAATTGCATGTTATTTCCACACTAGGGGAAATAATTGGATTATTATAGTGCAGCACTGAGCATATCAACTGACATTTGTTTTATTCTTTTCATTGGAAATTCAGATCAGTGCCACAGAAGATCTGTAGTTCAACAGAGGGATTTAGATTTTTTAAATTATTTTTTTAATTATTACATGCTTAAAATCTCAGTTTGCTTTATCATCAAATGCAGAGGATTCATACCTTACAAGTTTGTTTAAAAAATAAATTAAAAAATAACAACTAACATGAACATTCGTTTTGCAGCTTTATTCTTTGAAAACTTACCGTTCACTAATTGGTGATTAATTTATGGTGTGTGGGGAGGGGGCTTGCCATGCATAGGTGGGCACAAATAAGGCTTTTGGGGGGGAGGTGAATTCTGAGTCTTCAGGAAAAGTTACAAATTCTGACCAAGAACCCTGCTTCAGAATGTCTTGGTAGTCTCTAGTGCAAGATGTTGAAGGATCTTCTTTCATTCTTGTTATCGATAACTAGCATAGATAGATAACTAACAAAATTCTCGCAAGCAGCAAAATTCCTGCTCATTCAGCCCTAATATCAAAGTCGAGCTACGCAACTCCCTGGGCCCCAGGCTGGCTCACCTCACCACTTGACTGCTGCTCGTCTGGTTGGTTGCTATTCCCTGCTTGCTGTTGCCCCAATTCCCACGCACTGCTCAGCTGAGTGAGGGGCGAGGAGGCTTCTTCCCACCTATATGCACCTCCTGAATGGGTCCCCTGTTTCCAGGGGGACCTAAAATGGGAGAGCACACTCTCCCCTGATATAGATCTCCCTGGAAACAGGGGACCAACTGGGAGGTGCATGCAGATGGAAAGAGGCCTCCTTGCTCCCCCACCCCACCCCCCGCTCAGAAAAAGCCAAGTGGGGAAGTTACTCACTCTGTAGGCTGGGGAGCAGCAGCCAGCAGCGGCAGTGACCAACCAGAAGAGCAGCAGGCCAGCGGTGAAGTATGTTGTCCCAGGGAGCCATCGGTGCTGGGATTGGCACCCCCAGGCATCCTGGGACATCCTGTGATGCCCCAGTAATACCTGCATTTTGGGGCACTGCTTCCCGATGGAGCTCCGTTGTGTACCCAAATACTGAGCAGGTGCTGAGCATCAACTGTAGCGAGAGCGTTTTAGGTAAGGTTATTGTCCATATCCTTTATTGTCAGTACAATGTACACGGTGATGGAAGATCTGAATGGAAAAAAATCATAGTGTGGAGGAACAGAGCTTTAGTTACACTTTCTCCAATGAGGCAGAAACAATTTTTTGTCTTAAGAGCATTTTAGCACTGGTGTGGAGGGAAAGAGATCCATTGCTGGAAAACATTGATAGAAAATCTTGAATTTATATTTTGTGTAGGGTTTCAACAATAATTTATGTGGATAATCTGTAACATTCAGCTGTGAAACTGGAACTCTGTGATTGTTCTTTTGAAAAAAAATGTGTTATACATTAAAAGAGGACGAGAGTGTGGAATGTTTGCACTTTTAAAAACAGTAGCTGAACGCTAAGGGCCCTTTTAAATGCACGTGTGGCTAAATGGTGAGGTGAAGCTATAGGAGCCAAAAGGGCATCCTTTAAAAAATGGAAAGAGAGTCCCAATGAGGTAAATACTAGGGAAGAGTGTAAGTGTTTCCAAAGTAGATGTAAAAAGGTAATAAGGCAGGCCAAAAAGGAATTTGAGGAGCAACTTGCTAAAGATTCTACAACTAATAATAAAAACTTTTTCAAGTACATCAGAAACAGGAAGCCTGCTAGAGAGTCATTTGGGCCGTTAGATGACATGGGGATGGAAGGGGTGCTTAGGGAGGAAAATGACATTGCAGAGAAGCTGAATGACTTCTTTGCTTCAGTCTTCACTGCATAAGATATTGGGGAGATACCCTTGCCTGAACCTTACTTTGTAAGTGATCAATTGGAAGAGCTCTCACAAATCAATGTGACTCTGGAGGAGGTTCTAGACCAAACTGACAAACTAAATACTAACAAATCACCAGAATCAGATGGTATCCCCCGCCCCCCCCCCCAAGTTCTGAAGGAACTCAAATATGAAATTGCAGACCTACTGTTAGTAATTTGTAACCTATCTCTAAAATCTTCCACTGTACTGGAGGACTGGAAGGTGGCAAATGTAACACAGATATTTAAAAGGGGATCCAGAAGTGATCCTGAAAACTACAGACTGGTAAGCTTGACGTTTGTATCAGGCAAAATGGTGGAATCCAAACTATCATTAAGAACAGAATTGCTGGGCATGTTGATAAACACGGCTTAATGGGGAAGAGTCAACCTGGATTTAGCAAAAGTAAGTCATGCCTCAGTAATCTGTTAGAAGTCTTTGAGGGTATAAATAAGCATGTGAATAAGGGAGACCTGGTAGATATAGTGTACCTGGATTTCCAGAAAACATTTGATAAGGTCCCACATAAAAGACTCTTGAGAAAATTAAAACGTCATGGGATAGGAGATAGTGTCTTACTATGGATCGGTAACTGGTTAAAGGATAGGAAACAAAGAGTAGGACTGAATTGTCAGTTTTCACAATATAGAGATATAAAAAGTGGTGTGCCCCAGGCATCTGTATTGGGACTGGTGCTGTTTAATGCATTCATTAATGATCTGGAAAAGTGTGTTAAGAGTGAGGTGATCAAATTTGCAGATGACACCAAGTTATTCAAGGTAGTTAAAACACAAGCAGGCTGTAAAGAACTGGAACAGGATCTTACGAGACTGGACGCCTGGGCATCTAAATGGCAGATGAGATTTAATGTGGACAAGTGCAAAGTGATGCACATAGGGAAAAATAACCCAAACTATGAGTACACAATGCTGGGTACTAAGCTAGGAGTTACTACTCAGGAAAAGGATCTGGGAGTGATTGTGGACAATACACTGAAATCCTCAGCCCAATGTGCCGCAGCATTCAAAAATGAAAACAGAATGTTAAGAGTTATTCACAAAGGGATAGAGATTAAAACTGAGGCTGTCATAATGCCTCTATACAAATCGATGATGCGACCACACCTGGAATATTGTGTGCAGTTCTGGTCGCCCCATCACAAAAAAGACATAGCTGAACTAGAAAAGAGCAATGAAGGGATCTGAGAAGAGCAATGAAAATGATAAAGGGTATGGAACGGCTTCCGTACAAAGAGAAGCTTGACAAGCTGGATCTCTTCAGCTTAAAGAAGAGAAGACTGAGAGGGCACATGATAGAGAGGTTTATAAAAACTTGAGTGGTGTGGAACGAGTAAATAGGGAATGGTTATTTACCCTCAAATAGTACTAGAACTAGGGGACACTCCGTGAAACTAGTTGCTGGCAGATTTAAAACAAATAAAAGGAAGTACTTTTTCACTCAACGCATAATTAACCTATGGAATTTCTTGTCAGAAGACGTCAGGACCAGTACTATAGCTGGGTTTAAAAAAGGATTTGATAAGTTCTTAGAGAGTAGGTCCATTAATGGCTATTAACCAAGTAGTTTACTGGATGAACTTCTTACTGTCGGCAGCTGGGAGCGAACAACGGGGGCCCTAGATGTTCTGGGCCCCACTTATCTGTGTGACCGCCTCACCCCCTGGATTCTGGATCAGCCCCTGTGGTCAGCTGGGAGCGCCCTTCTTGAAGTCCCTCGTGTACAATGAGGGGCAACATTAGAGAGGGGGTTCTCAGTTGTAGCACCATGACTGTGGAACTCCCTCCCGATAGGGGTTCATTTGTCCCCGGATCTTCCCTCCTTCAGGTGCCAAGCAGCTTTTGGCAGGGCATTACTACTACTAATGGGCTATTAACCAAGTAGCTTATGGAATGAACTTCTTACTGTTAAGAGCTGGGAGTGAACAACGGGGAATGGATTGCCCATTGTGACTATTGGTTCTTCTCCCATGTGATCGAGATTGGCCACTGTCAGAGGACAGGATGCTGGGCTTGATGGACCATTGGTCTGACTCAGTATGGCACTTCTTATGTTCCTAAATGGGCCACGGCTGATGGGGAGGTCTGTGGTGTTATCGCTGTGGGGGCAGTGCAGGGTGTGTGTGCATATGGGCGCATGCCCATCCCCCCCCTCCCCCCCGCATCCACACACATGGAGCAACTTGCATTGTCACTGGTTGTTCCATGTGTCGGGTGGGGGGAACGCATGTGGAAGCGTGGGTTGCGGGAGCACATTTACACTGGATGCTCCCCCCACATGGATGTTGGGTGTCCATATGTAAAAAGGGCCTAAGTTTAAAACCATTTGTGATTAGAAGGAAGGGGATGGAACAATTTGGAAAAATAAAATATGCCAGGTGTAGACAGTTGCGAGGAATACATTTTGCTAGTTACACCTGGTGCGGCGGCTTTGGCCGTATGTCTTGGACTCCGACCTGGCCACTGTCAGCCATGCTTTCATTACATCTAGACTGGACTATTGTAATGCACTCTATGTGGGGCTACCCATGATGATGGTTCGGAGGCTGCAGCTGGTGCAGAATGTGGCGGTTTGCCTTCTTATGGGGATGGGCCGCCGTGAGCACATTACCACCAGTGCTCCATTCTCTTCACTGGCTGCCTATAGCTTTCTGGGCCCGATTCAACCTATAAATCCCTATATGGTCTAGTCCCTATCTACCTGCAGGACCGCCTCACTCCCCGGGCTCTGGATCGGATCCTGCGGTCAACCGGGAGCACCTTTCTTGAAGCCCATGGGTATCTCGGGGGGCAACCATTGAGAGGGATTTCTCTGTGGAACTCCCTCCCTGTAGAGGCCCGGGTGACCCCGGACCACTCCTCCTTTCAACAACAATGCAAGTCCTGGCTGTTCCACCAGGCCCTTTGTGAGGGAGATGGGGGATGGGCGGGGGGATGAGAGTTAGGGAGGTTGCGGTTTTGTATATATTTGTCTTTGAATTCCCCCAATTTTTATTAGTATGGTTTTAATGTATTTTTTAGATATATTATATTTATATTATTGTTTTTATATTATATGTTTTGAATTGTGGGCGCTATATAAATGCTTGATAATAATAATAATAATAATAATAATAATAATAATAATAATAATAATAATAAATAATCCACCTCGAGCTGCCTTGGCAGGAGGGGAGGGATATAAGCATAAAAATAAATAAATAAATAATTAAATAAGCAAGCTAGCTAGAAAGCTCAGGGACAGTAACAGGCCAGTCATTGAAAGCAGGTAGACAGTAGGGGTGTGCAGAAGGGCCCCCTGTTGTTTTCATTTCCCCTTTCATTTTCATTTTGAAAAACATATTCATTTTTGTTTCACTTATGTTAACCCTTTTGTTTTCGTTTTACGTTTGTTTCTTTTTCAAGTCAATGGGAAACACTTGCCAAGGCTTTCCTGTCTTTCAATAGCACTTTTACTGTCCTTCTACAACACTTTCCCTTCCCCCAAACTTTGACAGACTGCCCCAGGGGGCAGAAATATCAGAGACAGACTGGCACAAAGCAGCCTGGCAGAGGACAGAGCAGGCCCTGGTAGGCAGTGGGTGCCAGGCACTCAAGCTGCAAGCACTAGCACAGAAGGAGAATTTGGTTCCCCAAGTCTGGCAAGGTTTCAAGTTGCACAGAATGTCCCCCAGGAAGCAGAATATATAGCCCATCTATTGCAGCATAGCTGTATATAGATAATTATAATGAGAAAGGGAAGGACAGTTGGTTCTTCCATTGGGGCAGACAAGGGGACAGTTCCCCCCACCCCCCAAGTCATTCCAACAGCACATGCCCTCCCACAACACCTTTATCAGGAAAGTGGTGCCATCCCTGTACCAGGCAGCCAGGGAATAGGCGAAGGAGCAGCTGGCGCAAGGGCAGAGGGGTGTACTGTGTACTTCACCACAGTACTGTGCATTCAGGGACAGTAACAGGCCAGTCATTGAAAACAGGTAGGCAATCGAGAAGTGCAGAAGGGACTTCTGTTGTTTTCATTTCCCCTTTCATTTTTGTTTTAAAATGTTCATATCTTTCTATTGCAGCCTAGCTGTATATAGATACTTATAATGAGAAAGGGAAGGACAGCTGTTTCTGTCCCTGGGGAAGACAAAGCAGAGGCAGTTACCTTCCCAAATACCCTCCCACACCACCTTTAGCAGGAAGCTGGTGTCATCCCTGTACTGGGCAGCCAGGGAACAGATGAAGGAACAGCTGGCGAGGGCAGAGGTATGTACTGTACGCTTCACCACAAACATCTAGAGCAGCCAGAGTACACAGCATGCTTACCTCTCCCTCACTGCTCACTGGAGTTGCATGGCACCCTGTGATTGCTCAGTGCCTCCTGCCTCCCAGAACCAATCAGGGGGCTCTGGGGAGTGTACTGAAACCCTTTATATTGTTAGGGCCAGGCTGTTTGACTCTTGTTCTTTGTTAGCTCTTGTTGTGTCAGGTTGTGTATGCAGAACTCTGGAGATTGATTGCACTAAAAATCTTCCCCAGCCCTCAGTGTACATTACCACCACATATACGTATCATATACCTTATATTTCCTTATACCCTTTACATTTTACATTTTCCCTTCCCCTGTCTGTCTCCCACTGTACATATAGATAGATATATAGGTATAGATTAGATATATTCGTCATAATTTTTTCCTTTCCCTTCCCCTGTCTTTCTCCCCCTGCCCATATTATAGATATAGATATTAGTTGTATATAGATATATTTAGATATATATTGGATATTATATAGATATTACTAGATACTAGGCTGTTTTATTATATATATTAGGCACACACCACCACACAGCCAACTGAAGTTCTGTTTCCACTGAGAAAAAGAGAAATGAAACCAAAACCGAAAAATTCGATATTGCAATTGGAAATAACACTGATAACGAAAAATGAAATTTTGTTAGTAATAAAAATGACAGTTTTTAATAATGAAAACGAAAAACAAAAATGAGAAATGACATAAGTCCCTGGTGCACACCCCTACACACCACTGCTAACATCCTGGAGGCACTGATGAATACCATGGTGGAGGGGTGGCTAAGCAGAGAAGCAAGGGCCACATGGTGACTGTGACCAAGGGCCACATGGTGACTTACTTGCCGAGGGCTGTGCGGCAGGGCAACTTTGTGGGCATCAGTTGAGGTGCCCATTCACTTCACCTGGGGATGCCTTTATGCCTGGGGGAGTAGGAAGGTGGTGGTCACCTTTGTGACATGATAGAGAATGGACAAGACAACCATGGGATACTTCAACAGGAGTTTGAAGGACAGTCAGCTCCTGCAGGAGAAGCAGGTGGAGCTGGGTGTGCAGCAGCACCACCTTGTGTAAGATGTGGGCATGAGGTAAAACTCCACCTACCTCAGGATGGAGCAGCTGGTAGAACAACAGAGGGTTCTGACCAAGGTGGCCAGGGTGGATAACGCAGGGGTGGACACAGCACTAATCCAGACACAGTGGCTGATAATTCCACAGGCAGTGTGCGTCCTGAAGCCCTTCAAGGACACCACTGAGAACTTGAGTGCTGTGACCACCACTCTGAGCCAGGTAATGGGATGGGACCGCCAACATTTTGGAAATCCTATTCCAAACAGTTAGAGGGCAGTCATAGCCTAAAACAGCTTGTTTTGACAGTGGTGCCTGTTTGCGTACAGGTGAAAGGTGCATTTCAGAGGACGGGAGAGTAAGAAAATAAACCCCTGTCTGGTCTGGGGTTCAAAGAAGGGCACCCTCTCATGAAAGCAGGCAGCAGTGTGGGGGCAATGTTGCTCTCTCTCTCTCTCTCTCTCTCTCTCTCACACACACACACACACACACACACACACACATACATTCTGGAGTGCAGAAGCAGCAAGCAACCACCTGGGTTTCTCCCACACAGAGGCAAGGTCTGGCAGTGGCACCCCATAAACGGGGGGGGGGGGGGGGGG
>QEPC01009106.1:529438-568855 GCA_003113815.1 Sphenodon punctatus | reverse complement strand
GGGGGGGGGGGGGAGGCTTCTACTGATACTGCTGATGCCATCTTTGAAAACAGTTAAGCCTGCCCAGAAGGGATGGTTCAGGCCTTTCTGGGTATGCTCAGTTCCTGTTTTTATTGTCATACTTACCAGCCCTGGAAGAGGCCACACTGATCAAGACCCCCTATGGAGGGTAAGTAGTACTCCATTCCTGACCCCTCCACTAGACCTCCTACTAGGCTCCTGACCCACCCCCTTCAAGGCCCCTTCCCAGGATTTTCCTTCCTGGGAAGGTAGGGGGCAGGGGTGGCCAGGGCGCACGTCTCTCCCCCCCCGCCCACTTTTGACCCCCTGCCTGGCGCCCAGATCCCACCCAGCCTTTCAAATCTCAATGGTTCTCAGAGAGAATGGGGTTTTTTTAAGGATGGGTGAACAGAATGGAGTTCAGAAATTCGGTTCGGTTCAGTTTGGTTCGGTTTGAAATTCGAGTTTGGAAATTTGATTCGGTTCAATTCAGTTCAAAATTTGAGTTTGGTTCGGAAGTTCGGTTCAGTCAACTGAACAAACCAATGTTCAGAAGTTCGAATTCCGAACTTCTGAACCAAGTTCGGCCATTCAAAACCAGATTTTTTGGGGGGGTGTTGCCACTAAGGATGGACGAACAGAACGGAGTTCAGAAATTCGGTTTGGTTCGGTTTTAAATTCAAGTTCGGTTTGGAAGTTTGGTTCGGTTGAACGAACAGACCGAGTTTGGTCCGAACTCTCGAACTTCAGAACCGCGTTCGCCCATCCCTAGTTTTTTTCTCATCTCTCCTTGTTTAGGGAACAAGATGGGGAAAACCCCTTTCTCATTGAGAACTGGCAAGACTCAAACAGTGAGTTTCAGCCCTAATCTTTCTCTTTCTCTTTTCAATCAAATTTACTTCTATATTAATGCCACTTTTTGAGCATATAGTTTTAGCAGCATGGAAAAATCTCCATATAATATTTTCTTCTAGCTATAAGATATTTTCAGAAGTCTACAGAGCTTCTTAGTAGGGCTGAAGTGGCAACTCCTTTTTCTGCCCCAATATTTCATTCCACCATTTCAGAATTGCCCACAACTTTCTACAGCTTTTCTGCCAGCATTTCGCTAATTCCATGCCCTTTGCAACATCAGAATGATCAGAAAGTGTTGGAAAATTTCAGAATAATCTCAGAAAGTGTCAGAATAATCTCAGAAAGTGTTGGAAGAAACATTTTTCTGCTACTTTCGCACCATGACCGCATGTCGGAAAGTGCCAGCAGAAATTGTGGAAGATTTCAAATAAAAGTAGCAGAATGAATGTCTCTATGCACTGTGCTACACATTGTGGAAGAGCTCTTTCCATCAGAAACAGATACCATGGCAGCTTGTCGTTTCAGCCCTGCTTCCTAGGTTTAACATAGTTTTCTCTGCGCTCCTATTGTTATTTGTTTAGCCCTTTGGCATCTGTAATCAGGATTTTCCAGTACTAGGAGCACATGTGCCAACAAAGAATGCCTGCAGTTGCTGTTAAAAGTCAAGAAATCTGGATTTAACTCTCCGAGGGCTACTAAGAGGTTTAATTAAACTCCTTAAAAAGCAGAAAGGTCTGAAAGTAAAATACTGTAATGTAAATGATAATCAAGTGTTGATTATCTTGAGTTCATTACTGATATGTCGAGTAGTGATGTAACCTCTTCTCTCAGTAATGCCTCATGATACTGTAATCCTGGGAATTACAGTGCATTTGCACAACTAATGAACAACTAATGCAGTAGATTTAAATCTCCAGTAGGAAAATCCAGAAAATTTGGGACATTTGTGGAAGAAAACTGAGTTTGGAAGGTTTGTGTTAGTGGCTGTGGAAAAGTTAAGTGAAGGCAAGTAGTATGAATGATCCATGGACCTTTGCTTCAACCCAAACTTTGGAATTGTCCACCAGTCACTCTAGTCATGTCTAGAAGTGGTGGTAGTGGTGGTAGATGACACCCGATCCTTATTATGTCTAAAGATGCCCTGTGAGTGACTGGTATACTGCATCTCTCTGGATTCTAATTTACGTTCTTTATTGACCATCCATTTTATGTGGTGGCTTCAATATTCTTTGATACATTTATGATGGAAGAAGACTTATGCAATCACCTTGGATCTGCGTGCATGTGTTCCCTTAATTATATTTAATCCCACAGGGACCTACATCAGCAAATTTGATAGAGGAGCAGAACACCCAAGAATAACCTACATACACAAAATTTTGTAATAGTGGTGGCACCTGAAGTGTGGCTGGATAGTCCCTTTGTAGCAAATAAATAAATAAATAAATACATCGGCTTCAAGTGAATATTGTTCTCCCCTTAATAACTTTGAATCCATTAAGCCTATTTCAAGCACATTTGACAGAGCACCCGAAGATAAGTAAGGGTTCCAAATTTGGGGGATATAGGTGCTCCTGGAGGGGAGATATGGCCCCTTTTGTACCTTGTCTACCTAGCCAATTGACTTACATTCAATATTTTTCTACTTCCAGCCAGCCCCATTTACCTTTACAGTTTTTGATCCTGTGGGCCACTGTCAACCAAATTTGATAGAAAGGCAGAAAGCCCAAAGGTAAATAGGGGCTCAACATTTTGTAATAATAGACATATCAGGAGGTAAACTATGGCCCCATTTGTAGCCAAAACATTGACATCAGTTTGCATTGAGCATTGTCCCTCCTCCCTCAATAATTTGGTTACAGCTGCCCCTCCGTGCTAACCATGGCGGGGTTTGACGGCGCCCCCCCTCGCTGGAGGAAGGAGGCGAGGGCAGGGTTAGGCCAGCGAGGGCGGCACTGAAGAGCAGGGAGGGGGGAACGGTCACCTGGGCAACCAAGGGGGATGCTTGGGACTCCCGCGAGAGCAGGGAGTCCTGGGCGCCATTTCAGAATTCCCCGCTTTCCGCCTCACTGCGTTGGCGGCGGCAAGTGGGAAAGGACACGGACGAGTGTCGCTGAGGGAGGAGCGGCCAAGCCAGTGGAGGAGTCTGGGTTTGTTGGCCCCCACTCTCTCTAGCCTCGCCGAGCAGTCTCGGCACCAGCAGAGCCCCCAAGTCAGCAGGTGGGGGGTGGGTTTGGAGGCGCATGCTCACCCTGGGTTTTTTTTTGGGGGGGCTCCCAGCAACACCTGCACTCCCGGGCCAATGGGAGAGGGGTCGGGTTGGTCAGTGCCCACTTGCCTCGGCATTGTGGGGGCTCCCGGCACCGGCAGGGTCATGTGGTGCGGTCAGGCCTTCAGGCCCATAAGCGAGCCTTCAGGCCCTTCAGGTCTGGTGGAGCCAGCTATCTCTGGCCCCAAGAGGAGTGGCTAGGTGACTGCCCCAAGGATCATGTGGAACAGTCAGGCCTTTGGACGGCTGCAGGGCCCAGCAGCCTATAGCCCCTGGATCAGATCTCCTAAGGCCACGTGGAACAGCCAGGCCTTAGGCTGGCTGTAAGGCCCAGTGGCCTAGACCCCTTGGATTGGGTCCTTTGGCCAATGCCTACTTGACTGAGCCTTGCAATAGCCGGATTCCCCCCAGGCACAGTGGGTGGGTTCATAAACAGTGGAACCGGCCATCCCTGGCCCCACCTGGAGTGGCTAGGCTGTTGATGAGGGCCATGTGGAACAGTAGACCGGTGGCAAGGCCTGGCAGTCTACAGCCCCTGATTCAGATCCCCCTCCCCCACAGGGCTGCGTGGGGTATAAGAGAAGGGGAAAGAGTGTGTGCCCCCAGCACCAAGTGGGCATAATTGGGGCAAGCATGGCACCCAAAAAATGAAGGGCATCACTCCCCTCCCCCCCTGCAAAGAAGGTTCCAAGGGCATCCCCTCCTGTAAGGGCTGGGCGGAAGGGCCAAGGGAGTGGGGCACAGGTGGCTACAGTATTGGAGGCCATGCAGACCCAGATTGCGGAGTACCAGACCCACATCGAGGAAGTGGAGGATGCCTGGGGGAGGACAGGGGAAGACCCCAGGGAACAGTCAAGACAGGAGGAAACTGCTAGCTTTGAAGTGGGGGGCGGGGGGGTGCACTACCCCCCTTGAGGGGGTGGGCCCCCCACGGCAGGGGTGTTGCCACATGTTACTGGCTCGTTTCAGGGTCAAGGACCCCATGCCTGGCAGGAGTGCAGCTGAATTTTCCCCGAGCTAGCAGGTACAGATCGATGCGCTAAAAGAGGGAATGCAGGCCCTGATGAGCAGCCTTCAAGCAACCTAAAGACGCCAGTCGGGTACGGGGAACTGTGGGGGCAGAGTGGCCTCCCACCGGGAGATGGAGTGCCTGGACAGTGAGCTGGAAGGCAAAGGTTGGTTTGAGGGTGAGCATGAGCATTGTGGGTTGGCGCCAGCCGGAGGGCAGGTGTGGGACACCCACGGGTCATCATGCTCCCATGAGGGATGGGCGCCGGGGTGCCAAAACGCATGTGGGAGGTGGAGTGATTCCCTGGGGGTGAGCCAATCCCCTTGTCAGGTCCGGCGGTGTGGGTGTAGCTCCAGGCCCTCAGAAAGTTGGTCTCCTGGAGGCTGAGCTGCAAATACACTCCAATGCAGCAGGGGGACATGGTTTGGGGGTTTACTTCTGGGGCAGCTGGTGTGCGGCAGCATGGCCAGCTGACCGGGAAGAGCGGGGATTAACACAGGACCTGACATTCTTGAAGTTCTTCCAAATAGTGGTGGCCGTAGTATAATGGGAAAAGTAATTTGCCAACATGAGGGTCTTGTTCTGGTGTGATAACATGGCAGTTTTTTTAAGCCAAAGTCTTTATTGGCACTGGCTTTCGCCATGGCCGGACACAACAAAAACAAACACATAGATATAAAATGTATATACAAATATAAAATCTACATCCATAATATTCTCTATGTACACCATATTAACCCAAACATCAAACTCTGTTATTTAAATTCCAAATCATTCCAGGTGCCTCTTTTGTGCCATATTTCATCCTACTTTCTCTAATATTACTCAAAATTGACAGTCTGATAATTCAGGGAGTTTAGCATTCATCGCCGACATAAACCTTCGGCCCCTCGTAATTTAGATTAAGCCTATGCCTAATCATTTTACGTTGTTTTTCTATTAGGCACAGAAATTTTGCCATTGATATTATCTCTTTTTCTTTTGTCAGATTTGCCACGGCCATCCTTATTTTCGAATGGTCCAACCCAACTTTCTCCACTTTACTCTCTACAGTGGGTTTCACCTAGACTTCCCTCAGATGTACATAATAAGGACATGAAAATATTACATGCTCCACCATTTCCACCTCCTGTTGTGAACAAGAGCATTTACGGTCTTCATAGGGGGTCCTAGTATAACGGCCCTCTATCACAGCTTTCTGAGTCAGGTTAAAGTGGAATTGCGTATAGGGTCGTCTCAGGCGGGGATTCTTCAATACCTCCAAATATGGTTCCCTCCTACCCAGGGCCTTACCATCTCCCAATCCCAGGGTCACTTTCCATTCCCTAAGGGCTGCCCAGTCCTCCTGGCTTGCTATGTCCCTAGATCTCTGTTCTATTTGAATCTTTGTCTTTGCCAGTGTTTTCCCCAGTACATATTTCATCAAAAAGCCCATCTAATTCAGCACGGTTGCTGCATATCATAGCCAAGGATACGGCTGAGCTCCCTCGTGCAAAAGCTCTTCCTTTAGACAGAGAGATTGTAAGGCCTCCGGCGCGCTGACACATAGCTTACCCAAGTACCTCAGCAACGATACTCTCGCCTGGTGTTCCACCGAGGGAACATCTAACTCAACCCTAACCACCGCACCGGGCACACTACTCCCCACTTTGAGGACTCTCCTAAGGAAATAATTTTGTACTTTCTCAACTATCAAAAGATCCGGGTGTACTGCACACTCTATTCCGAATATCAACATTGGAATTACCTTTACCCTAAACACCTCCAATATTTTATTTATTTATTTATTTTATAGATTTGTATCCCGCCCCCTCCTGCAATGCAGCTCGGGGCGGCTAACAGCAATAATAAAAACAATTAAAATCAGTTAAAATATAAATATAAAATACATCAATAAATAAAACAGGGCTAAAGGACAGTAATAAATAAATAAATGGGCGGGGGATTAAAATCACCCCCCCCACCCTCCCTCCCAAAGGCCTGGGCAAACAGCCAGGTCTTACAGTTCCGCCGAAATGTCAAAAGGCTTGGGGCCAGGCGAGCTTCCTCCGGAAGGGAGTTCCACAGCCGCGGCCCTACCACCGAGAATGCTCGCTCCATCGTGGCCCCCCGCTTAACACGGGGGACCTCCAGGAGGGCACCCCCGGCAGACCGCAGGAGCCGTTCCGGGGCGCGAAGGGCGAGGCGGTCCCTAAGGTAAGAGGGGCCAAGGCCGTATAGGGCTTTATAGATCATTACTAGGACCTTGAACTTGGCCCGGCACACTATCGGCAGCCAGTGCAGCGCTCGGAGCACCGGTGTAATGTGCTCCCGGCGACCCGTCCCCGTAAGAAGACGGGCCGCCGCATTCTGCACCAGCTGCAGCCTCCGGGCCAAGAACAAGGGAAGCCCCACGTAGAGCGCGTTACAGTAGTCGAGCCGCGAGGTGACGAAGGCATGGATGAGGGAGGCCAGGTCCGGGCCAGAGACATACGGACGCAGCCTACGTACCAGATAAAGCTGGCGGAAGGCAGCCTTAGCGACTGCCTCCACCTGCCGCTCCAGCCGCAGGTCTGCGTCCAATATGACCCCCAGACTCCGGACCTGCTGAGCTACAGGGGGGCAAACCCCCCCAATCAGGGGGGCCACCACCCCCTTCGCCCTCCCCACCACCATCACCTCCGTCTTATCTGGGTTGAGCTTCAGTCTGCTCCGCCGCATCCAATCCGCCACGGCCTCCAAACATTGGGATAGCACCGAGACAGCAGGGTCTGGGTCGGTAGAAAACGAGAGGTACAGCTGAGTATCATCAGCATACTGGTGACATCGCACCCCGAACCCTCTCACGACCTCCCCCAAGGGCTGCATATAGATGTTAAATAATAATGGAGACAAGATCGATCCCTGCGGAACGCCACACGGTAAGGCGCGGGGGCTCGATGTTTCCTCCCCCAACACCACCCGCTGGCTCCTCCCCGAGAGGAATGAACGGAACCATTCAAGAACAGTCCCGTCCAGACCCCCCCGGTCACGCAGTCGTCTCAACAGCAGCCCATGGTCCACGGTGTCAAAAGCGGCCGAGAGATCGAGCAGGATGAGAAATGTCGAACATCCCGCATCCATCTCCCGGCGGAGGTCGTCCACCAAGGCCACCAACGCCGTCTCGGTGCCATAGCCGGGGCGGAACCCAGATTGAAAAGGGTCAAGGAGCCCGATATTATCTAGATGACCCTGGAGCTGGAGCGCCACTGCCCGCTCAATAACCTTCCCTAAAAAGGGAAGGTTAGAGACAGGTCGGTAGCTGGCGAGCGCGTCTACGTCCAACGATGGTTTTTTCAGCAGGGGGCGCACCACAGCCTCTTTTAAGCAAGGCGACAACCTCCCCTGCCGAAGGGACGCATTCACCACCCTCGCCAGCACCGTCCCCAACGTCTCCCCGGAAGCTTTTATTAACCAGGACGGGCACGGATCTAGTTGACAACACGTGGCCCTCACAGACCCCAGGACATCCACCACATCGGCCGGCGTCACTTCCTGAAACTCACCCCATAAAGATGGACCAGACGGACCCTCCGCCCCCCCGCGCTCTTCCCCTACTGCTATCAACCCAGCGTCGAAATCGGCCTGAATCCGAGCGATCTTGTCTGCGAAGTAGATGACAAACTCCTCACAGCGGGCCCGGGACAAGTCCCCATCCAGGCGGAGGGAGGCCGGACTAACCAGCCCCCGCACCACCCGAAACAGCTCCGCTGGACGCGACTTCGCAGACGCTATGAGGACGGCGAGGAATTCCTTCCTCGCCGTCCTCACAGCCTCCACATAGGACCGCAAATGGGCCCTATGGAGAAGACGATCGGAGACAGACCGAGTCCGACGCCAGCGTCGCTCTAGCCTCCTGCCCACACGCTTCATACACCGCAGCCCCTCAGTAAACCAAGGGGTCCTGCGGTGACGAGACCGAGGCAGAAGGCGCCTCGGAGCCACCCTGTCAATGGCCTCCTCCAGCAAGATGTTCCAATGCCGGACCAGCTCATCCACAGAGTGACCGTCCACATCCAGGGTAAGCTCCCTCAGGACCTCCTGGAACCGCTGGGGTTCCATCAGCCTCCGAGGGCGGACCATCCTAACTGGTCCCTTCCCCTTCTGGAGGGGGCGCGCTAAAAGATAGCCACAGGGAGTCCATGCGAGAATGTATTGGCCTTTAAAATGGCCTTAGATGTATTCAGTGCCAGCCTAGATCGATTGCTTAGGTGCTGGTTCCAGGTGCCCCTAGAGGTGATCAAAATACCTAAATACGTAAATTTACTCACCACCTCTATTGACATATTCGAAACGTGCCAGGCTGACTTCCTAATTGACTTCCCCCCTACAATCATTATCTTGGGTTTTTTTGGATTTAACTCCAACCCATTCAGAGTCGAGTATTTCACTAGTCTGGTGACTGCGGCCCTCAGCCCCTTCTCTGTCTGGGCGAAAACTGCCAAATCGTCCACGTACTGTAATGCGTGCATCTGATGACTCAAAATTTTAGGTGGATATGAGTTGTGTTCCCTTAGGGTATCAAACAGATCAAACATGGCAGTTGTACATGTTATCAATAAGTTGTCATCAAAATCGGAAACGGTCATGAGGCTGGTTTGGGTTTTCGTATTTAGGTGCCTGAAAACAAATGTCTTGTTTATAGCCAAGCATGTGCCTGGTATTAACAACGGCATAACCAATGCCCTTTTTCGGTTCCAGACAGACCGTTTTCGCATGCTGGCCCTGGAAGCCAATGAGGACCCCAACCTGTTCCTGAGCGATTTGTGGAACCTTGAATCATAGAGATATATCAGCCGGTACAGGGTTCCCTTGCCCCCAGAACCAGGCGGGCGTACGAGGTGGCATTTACAGAGTTCCAAGATTTCAGGCGACTGAACAGTTGGGCTGTAGGCTTTCCCATCCCTGAAATGCAGGTTATCAGGTTTGTGCTGGAGCTTCGAGGCAAAGGTTTGGCCCCGGGAACGATAGCAGGAAAAGAGGCAGCCATTAACTTTACCAGTTGGCTGATGGGACATCCTCCCCCTGACAACAGCTTCTTCATGAGCCGTCTCAGGGAGAGCTGGTCCAGGGACACTCCCCCCGTGCAGGACAAACGGGCCCCCATTTCACCCCAGCTGCTTCCCCGGTTAACCTGGGCGTTGCACCAAGTCTGTTATTCCCAGGAAGAGATAGCACTTTTGGGGGTGGTCTTTCAGGTGGCCCTATTTGTGGCCTTCCGAATTAGTGAATTATTTCCATAGTCTCGGGCTGACAGGTCGGGTGGGACTTTCCAGCTGGGGGATGTGGGATAGCAGGGGGAGGCCCTTACTGTGCACCTTTGTAGATCAAAGACTGACCAAAGGGGAAAGGGTAGGGTAATCAGTAGGGGTGGGAATTCCGGATCTACCGGTATCCGATAATGTCGGTATCGGGCGTACCGGCATTACCGGATTCGGCCCGGTAATCCGGACCCGGTACCGGATTTCTGTGTACCGGTTTTTTTTACATTGCAGCCATTTAAAAATGGCTGCAATGTAAAAAAAATTAAAGCCCCAGTAAAACAGTTCTTTAAAAAAAAAACCCTCCCCGAATCCAGGCTGCGCGGGTGGAAGGGGGGACACCCCCCACCCACCCTGCCCAGCCTGGCTTTTTGTTTTAAAAAAGAAAAGAGACGGCGAGCCAGGCGATCCTCCCCCAGCACCAGCGGCCGCGGCGTCCCCGCAGCCGCGGGTAAGTATGACCCGATCCCTGGGGGGTGTGGGGGTGTTTAACACCCCCACCCCCCCCAGGGATCACCCCTACACTCAGTGCGCTTGCCGCTTGCCGCTTAACTTTGGGAGCTCCGGCGGCGGCGGGCGGTCCGGAGGCTTCAGCGCCGGCTGTGGCTGCCGGCGTCAGGACGCTGTAGGCCTTCCGGTGAACTTCCGGGTTTCACCGGAAGGCCTAGAACCTTCCCCTTTCCCACTTTTGTTGGTTTAAAATTAATAAAGAGTGCGGCAGTTCAATCCCATGAAATGTGTCCTCGTCTTCTTCCGGGGTGAGTCGACAACCTAGAGGTGTGCAGAAGGCACCCCATCACTTTTTCTTTACAAAACTTCTTCTAAAAAACTTAAAATTGAAAAAATCTCTGTGAATATACAAATGGTCCAATGGCTATTTGGCACATGTGTAGTGATTTTTCATTTTTTTAAAAATTGAATACAAAAATAAAAAAATAAATAAAAAAAAAAATCAAAAAAAAAAATCACTGTGCATACATAAATTGGCCACTAAGGCCAGGGAACCTTTGGGGGAGCTCATTTCTAAGTAAAGAGTAGACTATTATCAGTATGCTAATAAGATGCAGTTGTCGATTTTATACTTCATGGTCTGTGCAACTGTAGACCTGAAAGATGTTGACAGCTGGATTTGGATTTGCTTCATCTTCAGGTACCCACAGGCAAAATTCTTGTCAACTGGCAGAGGTCATTGTTAGAAGGTTACATAGGGATATGGGGAACACACTGGGTGTTTTTACACACGCATTTCTCCTGCATGTTTGCTGTTACATCCTGAACTTTCTGTGTGTCTAAATCACTCACCCAGATCTTAAACATCCGGATCTTTGAGCTTCTGCATAGAACTTTCCCCAGAACTTTTGTGTGTAAAATGTTCTCCTGGTAAACTGCTTTGCTCCAGGCAGCTGTGGTCACTTGGTTCCCATGGCAGCCCCTCACGTCTACAGCTGTGGCTACTTTAGGCTGCCTCAGGGCAGTGTTTGTGTGAAGAATTCATCCTGGAACTGCCATCCTGGAACTGCCTTGTGTGTGTGAAGAATGCAGCCAGAACTTACTTGTGGACTTGTAAACCCAAAAGTTTTAAAAATCCAGAACTTTAAGGTGTGTGTAAAAATGCCCATTGTCTCTTTAAGTTAGTCTTTACATCAAGATTAGATAATATTTCTCTAAAATATATTCTCTAACAATCATAAATTATGGATTTAAGATTAGAATTACTGTGTGGAATCTTATTTATGGAGAAGGTTGTACTACAACTTGTATATGGAGAAGGTTGTACTACAAGTCTTAAATGTCTTTTATTCAGAGACTAACTTGTATATGGAGAAGGTTGTACTACAAGTCTTAAATGTCTTTTATTCAGAGACTAACCTGCCTGAGAGGAAGAAAATCAACAGGACTCCTAAGAATAATAATGCCACATAGGGGCCACTAGTCAGTCTTTCCAGGAGGGCAGGAGGAGATGACAATTTGTCTCAATAGCCACTCAAATGGGAAAATAATGGCAGACTGCTCACTGGGTTTTGAGTAAGAAGCACTGAAAACAGCTACATTGAAAACAAACTTCTCTACCCATGGTAAAATGTAGGAGGAAGAGTGAGCAGAAGTGCAGCAATAGTTTAAAATAGACCTTCAGATTACCTTTTCAAAGATATACAACATAAGCTACAGATTACTACTTTTTATCATTATCAATAATAATAATAATAGTAATAATAATTCAGCCACTAGAACTACTTTTCCTATTGACCAGCACATTTCTTCTCTCCTCCAATTCTTCCGATTTCCTTCTTCAATCTGGCTTCTGTTGTCTCCACTCTAATGAGAGTCCTCTCACCAAAACCAACAATGACCTTCTCTTAGCCAAGAGTCTCTAAGGCCGTTTTTAGATGAGTGCGCGGTGCGCTCGCGCATCATTGCCAAAATTCCATGAGACGGGATTAGAACGAGATGCTCCTCTCATTTCTGTTCATAACTCTGCTGCCAAGATCATCTACCTTGCCCGCTGCTTTGACCACGTACAGCACCTCCTCTCCTGTCTCCACTGGCTCCCTCTTCCTGAATGCATTCTGCACAAACTCCTGTTTTTTAACCTACAAGGCTCTTCATTTTCATGCTCCTCCCTCTCTCTCAGGACTCATTTCCCACTACACTCCTGTCCTGGAGCTCTGCTCCTCCTCTGCCACCACCCGTGCCTGCTCACGGCTTCCCTGTTCATCAAAACGCATCCACCCCTTTTCTTTGACAGCCCCCCATGCCTGGAACTCCCTCCTTGAACACATTCGCTCGGGTTCCTCCCTCCAGATCTTCAAATCCCTCCTCAAAACCCAGCTCTTCTGTCAAGCTTCTCCTTCCTCTTCATTCCCCTCTCCCCTTGTTGACTTATCCTGAATCATCATAACTTGTGTAAAATTGAATGGGTAACTATACCTTTGTAACTAAGCCAAGCACGTGCACTTGAGACCTCAGAAGTTCATGTATGTATCCTTGTCTCATCTTCTGTTCCCCCCCACCCTTTGTATCCCCCCCACACACACTTGTATCTCTTAGATTGTAAGCTCACTGTGTCACTTTCTTACAATTGTAAAGTGGCAGGTACATTGCTGGTGCTATATGAATGCTTAATAATAAATAATACTACTAACACTATTAATACTAATAATAATAATAATAATTAACAATAACAAAATACTTCATTTTCATTATTGTTACTGCAATAATGACAACGAAGATAAATAATAACAAAATCAATAATGATAACGAAAGCCGTTATTGATTTCATTATTGCCTGGCAGGTTTTTTTTGGAGGGAAATGTAGAGAGGGGAGGAGGGAACAGACATCTCGGAGCCAAAAATAGTGTTAGACTCTTGAACTGGGCCTCTGATGGGAGGGGAAGGACCTGATGGATGTAATCGCTGGTCATTGAGCAGCGCAAGCAGGTCCCAGGCAGTTGCATCTGCCTGAGTGGCTGCTTCAGTGCCACTCAAAAACCATGCCCCTCCGCTCCTCCCCTCAGCCTTCCTCACTTAAAAACACCCAGAGTGTGGATCATAACAATAGACTAAGAGGTCCAGGTTTGGTATGTAGTTATTTCTTCCCATGCTTATCTGTCCAAGCATGCAGCAATGATTCCCCTCCGCATTCGCCACCGCGGGGGTTTGGCGGCGCTCCTCCCTCCTAGGAACAAAGGAGGTGAGGAGGGGTAGGAGCGGCTGCCACGAGGGTTGGGGGAAGCCGTGGTTGCCCAGTAACCAGAAACAAAGCGGCCGGGACTCTCGCGAGAGGCAGGAGTCCTGGATGCCACTTTAGACTCCCTGGAATGCATCGCATTTGGCTGGGGTTGGGCAGGGAGCAAGGTCGTCCAGCAAGGTGGCATGGCAGGGACTAGGCCGCGCGCCTCCAGTTGTAGCATGGGATGCTCTCCCCCCCCGAGACAGTGCTGGGCGGCGGGCGAGCGAGGCGGGGGGATTGTACTCACACACACACACCCGGAGAGTGCAGAGCACGTTCGCCAGTAGGAAGGAGTGACCCTCAGGCCACCAGCAAGAGGCAGCACCCAGGGACCTGGGGCTGGGTTGGAAGTGGGGCGGGATCATCCCCCCCTGGGGGGGTTCATTTCGAGCGTTCTACTCTGGAGGGGTAGGAACCTTTCCCAGGCCATGCGTAGGCAGCAGACCTTATCCAGGTCGCTCACCTCCCCCCTTGCCAGTGGCTGGGAGCCAGGGGAGTAGTGAGGCGTTGCACCCCCACACACACAGTAGGAAGGACTAGGAGGCCTGTGGCCAGAATCCCTCCTCCCTACCCCTCATCAGGGGCGTGAGGTGGGAGGCCGGGGTTGCACTCAAGTTGGCTGACTCCCCCCAGGCCCCACCAGCAAAATAAGAGAGGGAGATCCACCCTCTCTCAAGCAGTGCACTAGGCTCCCTCCCCCCTCCTTGGATTGCGTGAACAGAAGGCAGGGCAGTGGCTCAGCGGGGTTGACTATCCTCAGTGCCCCCGGCAAACAGAGAGGCAAAAGGCTGCAGAGATCCCCCCGCCACTGTTTTCTAAGGGATCTCACTAAGCAAGCCTTGGTGGTGTAGTGGTGAGGCTGCTTGCCCAGGATTCTCAAGCTCATGGTTTCTTATCTCCTGTGCTGTGGCCTTGGTTGAGTAGAATAAAGAAAGGCCAAATCTTTCAGAGGGCGTGTGGACTGTCCCCATCAGCAGGCACAGGGGCCTTTGAGTGGAGGAACCTTTGAACGGAACTACAAGGTAAGGTTTACAGCAGCAAGGTGTCAATATGGCCCCTCGCACGCGGAAGGACCAAAAGAAGGCCACGAATAAGAGGGCTGCAGGGACTCCCCCCACCAGAGCTAAGGAAAAAAGGGGGCAGCAAGGCGCTGCCATGCAGGAGGCAGTCCTCCAAGCCATGCAGGCTCAGCTAGCCATCTATCAGGCCCACATAGAGGAGCTGGAAGGGGGCCGTGAGCAGCCCACCGGCGGCAGGGGTGGTGAGCCGCCGGCCACGGTGACCAACATTGTGGGGGCTTCCTCCTCATCCAACAGGGAGGGCACGCATCACCAGGGGAGTGGGCGGCAGCGGACCCTCCCATCTCGTTACAGGGATGAGGAGCCAGGGCCCAGCAGACAGAGGGAGGAATCCCCGCCCAATTACCAGGTGCAGATCGACGCTCTCCGACAAGGCATGCAGGCGCTGACAGAAAGCTTAGAGGTGGCCCAGTAGAGACACCGGAGGGCCCGGGGGTCCCAGGCCTCGGCGTGAGCTTGAACCGCCGGAAGGTGAGCAGGTCGATGATGCCTGGAGGCAGGGGGATGCCGACCAGTGGGGAGCAGGGCCCATCAGGAGGCAGGACGAAGAACTCTCGGCAGGCGCATGTGCGCAGGGCGATTGGGGTCAGAGCCAGCACCAGTTGGGTTGCGAATGGGGGGGTTACCCCAGTGGACTGGGCATGCGCTGCCATGGGGGGGCTGCGGACAATGTCTGACCTATGGGTACAATTCGACTGCGCAGGTATGGGGAGCAGATAGGTTCTGCAGAGACTTGGCGAAGCGGTGCTGCGGTCACAAAGAGGAACCCCGCCCCTTGTCGGGGGGGTACGCGGATGTGTCAGCTCCTCTAGGCCATCATTTGCTGCAGGCCACTAGGGAAAAGATCTGGAATGTGGAATATATTGATATATTCTCTCTCCTCTTCAGTGACCCCATTCCCGACCCCAATGACAAAGAGGAGAGGAAGGAGAAGGAGAAATTTAAAAGGCCAAAGGCGGAGCACAACTGGTCCAAATGGACAGCTGCCTACACCATCTACATGGGTGTGACCCTTTTTTAGTTCCCTGAGCACGGATTAGAGTTAATCAAGTACTTGGATATCATACGCCGAACTTTTGATACAGGCGGGCCAGGAGCGTGGCTGCGCTATGACAAATCCTTTCATCGTAGGGCAGCCAATAATCCATGCCTTCGCTGGGACTTTTACACCCATGACATTTGGCTGGAATGCATCAGCTGCTCCAGATATGCCCCGCGGTCAGACAGCGGGCATGTGCTGTCCCGAGCGGGGGGCATGCAGCAGTCTGAGGGTGGACAGAGAGGCAGAGTAAGTGTCACGGGGGAGGGGACGTAACCCCGCTGCGGGATCAGGCTCCCGGGGTGCCGCCCCACCCACACCCCTAGGGTCCCCACGCACGGGCTCCGACCCCTGATCTGGAAGGGTTCTCTCTGGGAATAATTGCCCGTCAGGATAGTGGGTGGACCTATAGGCCTCACAGTGCCCAGGTACCTATCATCATAGGGCGCCAGGTGAGCAGATAGAGTCTGAGCCCCAGTCACATGTACCCACCAGGCATAACCCATGACCAAGGAAGGGGGGAAGGGGTCGTAGTGGGGGAAATGGTGCCCGGAGGGAAAGGGAAGGGGTCCCGGGGACACAGGAGCGGCACGGGGGGATTCAATGCACACCGGAGGGAAGGGGAGGCTAGCTACGATCCCCAGGAGAAGGGGGGGAGGGGAAGGAAGGTTCTTGCACGCCACACCCATACCCACAGTCTCCCTCAAGGCTTCCGTTCACGTAGGCAGGGGGAAAAATGGGGCCAGGAATTCACTCAGTCACACACTCTCGTATTAACACAATAATCCTCTCTACTCAAACTCTAAACACTTAGCTTCGTTCTCAGGGCCAGCCTTCGCTCAATCACCAGTGCCGAGTGCTTCTCGGCACTGGTCTTTTGTATCCCTGGCTCCGCCCCCTGTGCACTCCCGCAAGCGTGCGGAGCACCGCAACGGGGGCGTGGCTTCCTCCTGGGTCCTGCTGGGCCCTGCCCCACTCCGTCCCGCCTCCGAGCGGGCATCTACTGGGGGCAGGGCTGCGTTGTTCCCCAGCATGGGGATGGCAGGGGGAGGTTCCTCCGCCGCTTCCTGCGCTACTGCCATCGGGCCCGGGGAGGCCTCTCGGCCTCCCTGCACCCCTGCAAGCGGTGTGCATCTCTGCCCTCCCCTGTGGGGTTTTACAGTACCCCCCCTTGCAAAGCCCCCATCCCACCCCCCCTGGGGAGACGGTTTGGAGGGGTGGCGATGGTGGAAGGCGTGGACCAAGAGGGGAGCATGAACCGAGGCCGCCGGTTCCCATGACCTCTCCTCAGGGCCGTAGCCCACCCAATCAATGAAGTATTGGAGGCGACCATAGTGGCGGTGGGCATCCAAGATAGCCTGGACTTCGTATTTGCCCCTCGGGGAAGCTGGGCTTGGGGGCTGGGGCGGAGGGGCAGGACCCGTAGGAAGGGCCTTTTTCAGCAGAGCCACGTAGAAGGTGGGGTGGATGCGGACATGGGGGGGTAGGTGAAGTTTATAGGTTACCTCATTGAGTCGTTTAAGGACAGGAAAGGGGCCCATATAGCAGAAGTCGAGTTTCGCAGAGGGCCGGGTGGAGGGGTAGTGACAGCGATTCACCCATACTAAGTCCCCGGGTTGAAACATGGGAGCAGGAATGCGATGTTTGTCTGCTGCCGCCTTGTAGCGTTGACGAGCCTGCTGTAGGGTGGTTTGGGCCACCTTTTGAGCTTCTTGAATTTGCCGGACGAGGGCTCCGGCGGCCGGGACTGTTGAAGGGGGGAGATCCGGTATTCCGATCTGTGGGTGAAATCCATATGATACAAAGAAGGGGGAGTTCCCCAGGGAGGCATTCGGTGCGTTGTTCAGGGCAAACTCCGCAAGGGGGAGCCAGGTGTACCAGTCATCCTGGAGATGCGTAGTGTAGCATCGGAGGTATTGCTCCACGTTTTGGTTCATGCACTCCACCTGCCCATTGGCTTCGGGGTGATATGCGGTGGTGGGGGTTAAGGTTACCTTCAAGGCGGAAAACAGGGCCTTCCAGAAACGGGAGGTGGACTGGGACCCTCGGTCACTCCGTATTTCTTTGGGGCACCCATGCAATTTCAGCACGTGGCGTATAAACAAAAGGGCAGTTCGTTGCACCGACGGCAGACCTTTGCATGCGATGAAGTGGGCCCACTTCATGAAATGGTCTACTACGACCAAAATGGTGTTGTGCAAGCGCGACGGGGGGAGATCTACAATAAAGTCTAGCCCGACTCTCTTCCAGGGCCCTTGGGGGGGTGGCACCAACTGGAGGAGTCCTACCGGGGGTCTCCGGGAGAGTTTCATCCGTGCACAGCTTTCACACTGTTCAATGTGATGGTGAACGTCCGCGGCTAAGGATGGCCACCAGAGGTGCCTTTGGATTATCTGTATTGTGCGTCGGGACCCCGGGTGCCCCGCTAAAGGGGCGTTGTGATGGGCCCATAGTAAGCGCGCCCTACAGGAGGGGGGGGCAGCACTTGATCCACTTTTTTCCAGAGGCCCTCACTCAGTTGCCACTCGGGAGTGGGGGCCTCGGGTAATTCCTCCTGGCTGGCCCTTTTTAGTTGTTCCACGGTGATATAAGAAGCGGCGAATACCTTGGCTGGGAGGATAGTCCCTTGGGGTCGCTGGTCTCCCTCTATTCATTCATGACAGTGTGAGAGGGCATCAGCCAGGATATTGAGGTGCCCCGGACGGTACTGAATGTGGAAATTAAAACGAGCAAAGAAGACCGCCCATCGAGCATGGCGTGCATTGTTTATTTGTGCTGTTTGCAGGAACGTTAGGTTCTTGTGATCAGTGACTACCTCGACGGGATATTCGGCTCCCTCAAGGTAGTGGCGCCAGGTCTCGAAGGCGGCCTTGATAGCCAAAAGTTCCCTGTCAAAAATGGAGTAGTTTTGCTCCGCGGGCGTGAGTTGATGGGAGTAATAGGTGCACGGTAGGGGGTGTTTCGCAGGGGGCGTCTCCTGTAGCAGGACTGCCCCGATAGCGGTGCTGGAGGCGTCGGCTTCCACCCAAAAGGGTTGAGTGAAGCAGGGGTGTCGCAGAAGGGGTGCTTGGCTGAAAGCCCGTTTTAGCAGGTCGAAGCTGGTCTGCTGGGTGTCGCCCCATACATAGAGTTGGTTTTTCTTTAGTAGGCGCGTAAGGGGAGTGGTGATGGCCGCATATTGGGGGATATAGTGCCTGTAGTAGTTAGTACTCCCCAGGAAGCGTTGAAGGGGCTTCACCGCCTTGGGGGAGGGCCATCGCTAAATCGCCTCTACTTTCCGTGCATCCATCTGGATTCCAGAGTGAGAGATGACGAATCCCCAAAAGTCCACCGTGGCCAAATGGAATGCACATTTCTCCCCCTTGCAATATAACTTGTTGTCTCGTAGCCTCTGTAGGACTTGGCGAACATGGGTACAATGCTGTGCTAGCGAGGTGGAGTAAATGAGGATATCATCTAAATAGGCAATAACAAAAACATCCAGAAGGTCTCGTAGAATATCGTTAATAAAATGTTGGAAGGTAGCCGGCGCATTGGCTAAACCGAAAGGCATCACTTGGTATTCATAATGTCCGTACCTGGTCCAGAAGGCGGTTTTCCATTCATCCCTGGCCCTTACCCGCAAGAGGTTATAGGCCCCTCGCAGATCGAGTTTGCTATAGATCGTTGCTCCTTGCAACCGATTCAATAGTTCCGGGATCAAGGGGAGAGGGTACCAATTCTTAATTGTGATAGTGTTCAATCCTCAGTAGTCAACACATGGGCGAAGCCCCACATCTTTCTTGGATACGAAAAATATAGAAGCTCCCACCGGGGAACATGAATGTCGAATAAACCCGCTTTGAAGGCTGTCGTCCAGGTACTGGCGAAGGGTCTTCAGCTCTGGTGTGGACAGGGCATAGATTCGACCAAACGAGGGTTCTGCATCCGGAACCAGGTCAATAGGGCAATCATATGTCCGGTGAAGGGGCAGTTCTGTGGCCTGCACCTTGTTAAACACCTCCCTGAAATCCGCATACTCTGAAGTCAGCAGGAACCCCCTTGAAGGGGCCGTCACTTGGGTTCCGGCCATGATTTTCTCACTGGCCGGCGGAATGTGGAGGCACCTAGGTTGACAATGTGGGGAGGTGAATCGTATCTGCCGGGTGGCCCAGTCCACCTGGGGGTTGTGCAAAGCCAGCCAAGGTAGCCCCAGGACCACACGAAACAGTGGTGTGCAAACCACGTCTAGGGAAAGCGTCTCCTGGTGAGTCCCCACACTGCACCGGAGGGGTTGGGTTTGCGACCGCACCGGCCCGGAGACCAAGGGATACCCATCTATGGAATGCACCAACTCAGGATTTTCCTTGGGGGTGATGGGAATCTGGTATTTTCGCCGGAGTCCTTCATCCAAAAAATTCCCGGACGCCCCAGAGTCTATCATCGCCCAGACGATGATGGAGCGTCCCACGTTCACCACAATGGTGAGGGGAATACATACATGAGCCTGTGATGCAGCGTGGGTCGCGGGTATTATGTTCATGGCCGGGGAGCCCCCGTTCCTTCCCGGCCCCTGGCATTTCACAGTCCGCGGCGATCGGGAGGCATGGATGGACATTCTCGAATAAAGTGAGATGGGTCCCCACAGTAGAAGCACGCCCGCAACTGGCGCCGTCTTTCGCTTTCCTCCTTGGTCAGCGGCCCCCAAGATGCGCCAATCTGCATGGGTTCGGGGTCGGATCCTTTCATCATTCCTGTAGGGCTTGGGGTGAGGACTGCAGGGCGAAAGGGAAAACCCCGACTATCTTGCCTTCTCTCGTGACGTCTTTCCGCCAGGCGGTCCGCTATTTGCAACGTGAGGGTGGCTATATCCTCCCACGTCTCGGGGAGGGCTGTAAATGCCAACTGGTCCTTGAGGTCCTCTCCCAACCCTCTACGAAACATAACCCGTAAGACTTCCTTAGGCCAGTGAAGTTCTAAGGCTAACTGCCAAAATTGGTTGATGTATTCCAGCAACCCCCCTCGCCCTTGCTTTAAGGCCAAGATGGCCGTCTCCGCATCCTGCACCCGATGGGGATGATCAAAAAGGGCTGTGAATTCTTTTACAAACTCGGGGTAATTGGAGAGCAAGGGGCTGTCCCCTTGGAGTAGGGTAGTTGCCCACTCTGACGCGGTACCTCCCTGGTTCCCAATAATACAGGCTACCTTAAGAGCATCCGAAGAGTAGGTCTGCGGTTGCATAGAAAATGTCAACCGGCAGAGCGCCATAAACCCCTGGAAGACCTTTCAATCTCCCAGAAATTTTTCAATCTGGGGCCCTCAGGGCTCCCTGGGAAGATGCCCTATCGGCCTTTCCAGAGCCGGGGCCGCGGCTCCCTCCTGCCTCCCCACAGGGAGGGGGGTCGCGGGGGCTGCCTGGAGCTGAGCCACCGCCCTGGTTAGGTTCTGCTGATTATCATGCAGGACCCGGACGTCCATGGAGACGGCCTGTACGGCTCGGACTAGCTCCGCCATTTCCTTCGCAATATCCATTTTCAAGTTAGTGCAGGGGAAGGGAAGGGAAGGGAATAGTGCTGGTGATTCTGTCACGGGGGAGGGGATGTACCCCCGCTGCGGGATCAGGCTCCCGGGGTGCCGCCCCACCCACACCCTAGGTTCCCCACGCACGGGCTCCGACCCCTGACCTGGAAGGGTTCTCTCTGGGAATAATTGCCCATCAGGATAGTGGGTGGACCTATAGGCCTCACAGTGCCCAGGTCCCTATCATCATAGGGCGCCAGGTGAGCAGATAGAGTCTGAAACCCAGGCACACGTACCCACCAGGCATAACCCACGACCAAGGAAGGGGGGAAGGGGTCGTAGTGGGGGAAATGGTGCCCGGAGGGAAAGGGAAGGGGTCCCGGGGACACAGGAGCGGCACGGGGGGATTCAATGCACACCGGAGGGAAGGGGAGGCTAGCTACGATCCCCAGGAGAAGGGGGGGAGGGGAAGGAAGGTTCTTGCACGCCACACCCACACCCACAGTCTCCCTCAAGGCTTCCGTTCACGTAGGCAGGGGGAAAAATGGGGCCAGGAATTCACTCAGTCACACACTCTCGTATTAACACAATTATCCTCTCTACTCAAACTCTAAACACTTAGCTTCGTTCTCAGGGCCGGCCTTCGCTCAATCACCAGTGCCGAGTGCTTCTCGGCGCTGGTCTTTTGTATCCCTGGCTCCGCCCCCTGTGCGCTCCCTCAAGCGTGCGGAGCACCGCAACGGAGGCGTGGCTTCCTCCTGGGTCCTGCTGGGCCCTGCCCCACTCCATCCAGCCTCCGAACGGGCATCTACTGGGGGCGGGGCTGCGTTGTTCCCCAGCATGGGGATGGCGGGGGGAGGTTCCTCCGCCGCTTCCTGCACCGTTGCCATCGGGCCCGGGGAGGCCTCTAGGCCTCCCGGCGCCCCTGCAAGTGGCGTGCGTCTCTGCGCTCCCCTGCGGGGTTTTACAGTATGGCAGACAACAGGAGGGCCAACATGTTGTGATTTTAACGACAGAGGCAAGTGTTTTCGGGCCCAATGTAGATTCAAGCATGTGTGCACACAGTGCGTGGGCGATCACGCTGCCTCTGGGTACACACGGTTCTGGCAGTATGGATCTAGAAACCAGGAACAGGCAGGCAATAGACAAACCCCTGCCAGTCAGGGGGGAGCCACCCAAGCAGTGGGGAAGGGCGCCAACCTTGGTACAGCATGAAGCATTACGGGTGGTCATCCTTGGCTACCCTGACCATCAGACAGCAGACTATGTAGTAGAAGGATACAGGTGGGGTTTAAGGATCCTGAATGAGGGCCCCCGTTACCATCTGGGGGCCAGAAATTTGAAGTCCACAATTGGGAATGAGCATCTAGTCCAACAAAAACTCGATAAAGAAGTCAGGGAAAGGAGGATCCAGGGCCCTTTTGAGGAGTTGCCTATCCCCACACTGCGTATATCCCCCTTGGGCATAGTACCTAAGAAGACCCCGGGGGAGTTTCACATGATTCACCACTTGTCCCACCCCAAGGGGGAATCGGTGAATGATGCGTTCCCGCCAGAACTGTCCTCAGTAAGGTATGCAACAATTGACTCGGCGGTCGAAATGGTACTTCCCTGAAGAAGGGGGACCCTCCTCACGAAGTGCGATATCAAGTATGCGTTTCGACTTTTGCCAGTGCATGCTGAGGACTTCAAACTCCTGGGTATGCAGTTCCAAGGTAAGTTTTACTTTGATAAGGCAATGCCCATGGGATGTTCCATCTCATGTGCGGCCTTCGAAAAGTTTAGCACCATCCTCGAGTGGATCACGCGCCAATGCGTGGGGCGGAGCTCGATCACGCACTATTTGGACAACTTCCTCTTCGTGGGTAGGGCGGGGACATCCGAATGCGCACAGGGAATGCAGGCATTTCAAAATGTAGCCAAAGAACTGGGGGTGCCATTGGCGCCCAAAAAAACGGAGGGACCAATGACTAGCTTAACCTATCTTGGCATAGAGCTGGACACTGAACGCTCGGTGTCCAGACTGCCAGACGACAAGCTCAGAGCCCTTAGGGAAATGGTAGTGGCTGTAGGACATGCCATGAAGGACATTCACCCTTCCACGCCTTCCCTGCTCCCCTAAGCGCCTTCGTCCCTTCTCACTTGCTGCCCCCCATGCCTGGAACTCCCTCCCTGTCCACATCCGCCTTGCCCCCTCCCTTCATACCTTCAAATCTCTCCTTAAAACTCACCTCTTTCGCTCTGCTCTGTCTGACTCTTTATCCTGCTGAGCCACTATTCCTATACCTACGATCGGTTTACCCTTATCCTTGCAACATGGACCTGCCTGCTGTCATTCTCATCGTAACCAAGCCAAGTACGTGCACTTGAGACCTCGCATCTTCATGAATGTTAGACCCCTTGTCTCTCCCTCTGTTCCCCTTCCTATGTCTCTCCCCCAGCTCCTGTCGCTCAGATTGTAAGCCCTAGGGGCAGGGACCGTGTCTATTTTATTACTTTGTAAAGTGCCATGTACACTGCTGGCGCTATATAAATGTTTGTTAATAATAATAATAATAATAATAATAATGAAGGTAACAATTAGTCAGTTGCAGTCCCTTATGGGCAGCCTTAACTTCGCCTGCTGAGTCATCGCACCGGGGAGGGCATTCATGTCTTGTTTATACGCCCAAACAGGGAGCGACTGGCCCTCGCACCACCCTATCTGAGTGACCAGGGTGATGCGGGAGGACCTGGCAACCTGGGAGGCCTTCCTCCAAGGCTATAATGGAGTGAGTTTCTGGCAGCGACGACTCCTCTTGGAGGCGAAGCTCTAACTTCACTCGAATGTGGCAAGAAGCCATGGATTTGGGGTCTACTTCAGTGGCAAATGGTGCTCAGCCCCATGGCCGGAGGCATGGGAGGCACAGGGCCTAGCCCAAGACTTAACATTGCTGGAGTTCTTCCCCATAGTGGTGGCGGTAAAACTGTGGGAGGTGGAATTTGCCAATCGGAAGGTCTTATTCTGGTGTGATAACATGGCTGTCGTTCATGTCATTAACAAGCTGTCCTCGAGATCAGAAAGGGTAATGCGGCTGGTGTGGCACTTTGTTCTCAAGTGCCTATGGGCAAACATTTTGTTTGTGGCGAGACATGTTCCCGGGATTGATAACGGCATAGCCGACGCCCTTTCTCAATTTCAGACAGACCGTTTTTGCCAGCTAGCACCAGATGCCAGGGAGGACCCTGAGCCTTTCCCGAGGGACATGTGGAGCCTTGAATTGTAAACTTATACAAGGCTGTACAGGGATCCATCGCACCCAGAACCAGGTGGGCCTATGAATCTGCTTTCAAAGAATTCCAGGAATACAGGTCAGGGAAAGGTTGGGAACTCGGTTTCCCCATACCTGAGGGACATATGCTGCAGTTTGCGCTTCGGCGCAGGCAACAAGGTTTGGCTCCTGGGACGATAACTGGAAAAGTAGTGGCCATTTCTTTTATGAGCCGATTGGCAGGTTACCCCTCCCCCAATAATGGCTTTTTATGAGTTGTTTGAAGGAGAGCTGGGCCAGGTGTACCCCCCCAAACACCGGACTCCAGGGCCCCCATTACCCCCCAGCTGCTTCATAGAATTAGTCAGGTGTTACAGACTGTGTGCCGCTCGTGCAGCGAAGTAATGCTTTTCACGGGTGTATTCCGTGTAGCACTATTTGGGGCATCTCGGATCAGCGAGTTAGTCCCTCAGTCCAGAGCAGACAGGTCGGGGGTGGCCCTGCAGATCCACGATGTGAGATGGCAAGAAAGGACCCTACTGTTGCATTTACAAAGGTCAAAGAACAACCAGAAGGGGCGGGGATGGTTTGTCAGACTTTGCTCTTCAAATGATCCCCATACGTGCCCAGTGGAGGCAATGAAGCAGTATTTAGCATCCCGCCCGAGGGTCCATTGTTTCTCCATGGGGACGGTACACCACTGATGTGGTATCAGTTCGGGGCGGTCCTGACCATGTGCGTTAAGGAAGCTGGCCTCGACCCGGCTTGCTACACCACCCATTCATTTAGGATAGGGGCGGCATCAGTTGCTGCGAGTATAGGACTGCTCGGGAGCCAAATACAACAAAGAGGGAGGTGGTGGTCGAGAGCATACCGCTGGTATGTTAGGAATACTGAACCAAGGAGGTGGGGACAAACGGGATCAGCGGGGCCACAGAATAACTCTGTTTTCTCTTCCAGATGCGTGAACTCGGCAGGGCTGGAAGGTGGTGTGGATAGTCAGCCACAGCATCATTCATAGGGATGGGAAGATGGCCGCATGCAGTGGGTGGGGCACCTAGCTGGGCCTAGGTGACAGCGCAGAGATAATCTGGCTGGGTAAGCGCGGGATGCTTTGGGAGCAATTGTTCCCAATGCTGACCACAGCGAACGAGAAATTCCCAGCACCAGCGGTGATGGTGGTTCATCTAGGGGAGAACAATCTCCCCAGGTGTACATGACTGTGGCTGATGAAGAGAGCGAAGGCCGATTTGGTTATGGTCTGGGAACGGTTCCAAGGGTGCACGCTGGTATGGTGTGATATGTTACAGCGAAGAGTGTGGACTAATGCTCAACACCCAGGCAGGGTGGATCGGACCAGAAAAAGGGCAAACGGCGAAATAGGGGCTTGGCTGCAAAGGGCAGAAGGGGTCATCATCTGTCAGAAGGAGATCAGTTATGAGAGAGATCAATTATACAGGAGTGATGGGGTCCATCTGTCAGATACCGGATGCAATTTATATCTTGGGGCCTTGAAGCGCAGCCTAAAAGAAATCCTGGAATGAATGGTTGGCTGTGAACCAGCCAAGCAGAGCTGGCGGTTCTTGTGGCGGTAGGCTGACTTCAGGCCAATTGTTAAAAGTTGTAGCTGGTAGCATAGGATTGAATACAAGCATCTCCTTAAGAGATGTGCATAGGCCACGCACAGCCGCTCAGTGCGGCCCACTGTATGGTCAGCCCAAGGGTGAGAAGCGAACGACCGGACCCACTGGGTGGACCATGTACCAAACAGTAGGTTAAGGTGTCCTCACCCTTGTTGTTGTTGTTGTTTGCCCTGAGGGGCAGAACGGTAGTTACGAACAACCCGCTCTGGCCCAGGGGAAACCTGGTGGTCGGGGTAAGGGGATAAGTTAATAAAGTTGGGAAGTTAGGGCACAGGAGGATACCCCTCAGGCTTAACCCGAAGAGATGGAAAGAAGGGCAACTGGTAGACCAGCTAGTGCCGGGTGTTGGGGGGGCGGGAACCTCCTGTGGTATGGATAACAGTTAAGAAGAGGAGATGGATAGGACCCCAGTTTAAAGGGGGAAGGGGGGCTACCCCTTCCCCCTTTTCTTGGTTATCAATAAAGAGTGCAGCCGTTTAAACCCAGTTAAGGTGCCCTCGTCTTCTTTGGAGGGGGTGCGTCGACAAACAAACATGAATGTCAGTGTGTACTAGACTGTGTGAAAAACCCCTTCCTTTTTCCCACAACAGTGGAACAGGATAGGCTCCTAGTGTTTGACCAAAGGGTACCTCAAATTAATGTGCATGTGGTTTGTGAGCTTGACAGCATGGTATGAGACCCCTTCATTTATGTTATTTGCCAGTATAGACTCATATGGATGGGGAAAGGGAAGCAGAACAGGAGCCCCATGCTAATGAGTGCTATTCTGAAGACAGCCTCTTAGAAATTTGAAATCCCAGCTCTGTGCCTGTGCCCCGTGATCACACACCCTTCATTATAAGAAAAAAAGGTCAAATTAATTAAATAAACTAGTTACTCACCTCCTAATTAACCTAAGCTAAAAGAAAGGAACACTATTTTCCATTGCTTTGGATGAATTCCAATGTCCATATTCTAAAACAAAACAAAACACAGCAACCCACAACTTCTATATTTGGGGGTGAAAGGCAAAAATTTGTCCTTGAAATATTTTACCCATAATTTAATACCCACAGTTTACTGACAGGTACAAGTGCTAGTACTTGAAATTCTAACTCCCTGACTGTGCCTGTAGCATGGGTTGTTAACTCATAGTGTCTTTGTTTGAACCAAAGAAAAGAAGGGATGCCAGTCAACCCTGCTTTCAGGAGACCCGATATAGGGCCTCTGGAACAAAACTTTCCCTTTACCTGAACTAGAAGCTATGAGAGTCAGGAGCTGAGGTATTCAGCCAAGGGATTTTCTTCTCTACCTCCCATAGTCCTGAAGAAACATAGCTTGATCTTCATCCTCTCCACCTTCTGAATCAGACAGGGATGATGTGAGTTGCTTCTGCTACTTTTTATTCTGCTATCCTGCAGTCAATACGACTGGCCTGCAGAGGGGAATTGCTGGGGGTTGTCATCTGTTGGAGGTTCCTGGGACCCCTCTCATTTGTGCCTCCTCTTCTGCCCTCCCTCCAGGTATTTTTTTATAAAATACTGCTGCTGCACAGGGGGTGGCAGGCAAAGGGTGCTGCCAAAGGGCGAAGGCCGTTGGTGGGACGGGTCACCGCAAGTACATTATACAAGTGCTCCGTTCTCTGCACTGGCTGCCTATTATCTTCAGGGCCCAATTCAAGGTGTTGGTAAATGGTAATGACCTACAAAGCCCTAAACAACCTGAAACTGGCTTAACTGCGGGACCACCTCAGGCTCCGGATCATATTGTGATCCCTGCAGTCGGCCGGAGATGCCTGACTCGAAGTCCCCCAGGTTTCCCAGGTGGTGATGATGATGAAGGTGTTCTCAGTGGCCGCTCCCAGGCTGTGGAATTCCCTCCTGACGGAAGCCCGCTTGCGCTTGTCCCCTGACCTCCCCTCTTTTCATAGACAGTGTAAGATCTGACTGTTCTGCCAGGCCTTTGGAGAGGGAGATGGGTAGGGTGGGTTGGGGGGGGTCTGCCCTTTTTGTATATTTTTACTAGGGATGGGCGAACGCGGTTCGGAAGTTCGGAGTTCGGACCGAACTCAAATAGTTCGGTCAACCGAACCGAACGGTCGAACCGAACTCGAATTCGAACGTTCGGTTCGGATGCGTTCGGTGAGTTCGGAATTGAATTTCCATTGGTTTCAATGGAAAACACATTATCGGCTGTAACTTTTTTGTTTTTTAAGCTATGTGGCTGAAATTTGGGGTGCCTCTACCTTCAATAGAACTCATTATGTGCACCAAATATCAAAACAATTGGATAAAGGAATCCGATTTTAGAAGCAGTTGCATTATTGTATTTTGCAATATTCTACATATACATTCTTAGCTGTAACTTCTTTGCCTCACATCTAATGTAGGTGAAACATGTTAAGTTTATACCCCTTCCCATAGTAACTATCTTTGCCAAATTTCAGAAGGATTGGACAAAAGGTCTTGGTGGTATAAGCAATTAACAAATAAATGTATGTCTGATTATAACATCTTTGTAGTCCAACCAGTGTACATGAAATTTGGCAGGACTATATATTTCACTTTCATGATCATCTCTGCCAAATATCAGAGAGATATTATAAAGGGTCTCAATTTTATATGCCTGTACAACAAATGTAGAGAAGGGGCCTATGCCTGGGATTCTCTTATGTCACTGTGGTATAAGATCGGTTTGTGATGCAAATTGGCCAACAGAAGTGGTTCCCTTTATCAAAATCTCCTGTACATTTGCTGAAATAGCAGGAACGGTATTTGATACATTCCTGTCAAATATCCTGTAAACAGAATGGAATATCAAAATGTAACAGCTGGAAATGTATTTTCAGGTTAATGTCTTATACCCTTGGGACCCTTTATCCACTCTTTCCTAAAATTGGCAGAAATATTAAGCATATAGAGGGATGTAATATGCACAAGTTTCATGAACATTGGATGCAAGATAAAGAAGTTGTAGTCATGAATGTGTATGGAGCTTTTCTTAAAATCACAATATTCAATTGCTTCTGAAATCAGTTTCCTTTATGGAATAGTTCCGAATGTTGGTCTACTTGGTGCTCTCCATTGGGGGGTACAATCTCCCTAAATATAATCAAAAAGTAATAAGAAACAAAAATGTTATGGCCAGAAATATGTTTTTTAGTTTTTTCCTTTTATTTCAAAAACTAAATGTCATTTTCAGTTCCCAATTGCACTGAACTAAAGATCGAACCTATCCCGACCGAACTGAATCCCGAATCCGAACTCAACTTTCGATCCGAACCACCGAACGGCCGAACATTCGAACCGACGAACCAAACCGAACGGGCGAAATGAACGGACGAAACGAACGCAGCCGAATCGAATGGCCGAACTCGAACCACGATCTGTTTGCCCATCCCTAATTTTTACTGAATTTTAAATTGTATATTTTGTGTTTGTTTTATTATTACTGTTGTTATATATTTTGTAAGCTGCCCTGAGCTGCTCTGTGAGCATGAGGGTGCGGGGTAGAAATATAATGAAATAAATAAATAAGTAAATAAATAAATATAGCTTTGCAACAGTGAGCAGAATTCTATTCTAGTTGACATGTCAGTATTAGAATTCTTAACTGCTGAACATTCTATTCTCAGAAGCCTTTATCATCCATGAAGATGTATGTGCCAAAGAGAAAATAACCTGACTTTTAGAACACAGAATTTGAAGGGAAGGTGGACAGGGAAGAAAAATTACATATTAGGAAGCAAACTGTCCAAATTTGTTTTTAACGTCATTGAGAAACAATAAACAAGAAAATCACACTATTCTGATTTTACAGAGGACAGCAGCACTTTAATTTAAGTGTTGTCTTTGGTGAATGAATACTTTCATTCTTCTCACAGTGAGCGCTCAGCTAATGTACTCACGCTTGAGAACTATTTGCCTGTATATCATCATCATAGCTATTGTGCAATTCTAATTTAGTAGTATAATTTAGTAAACTATTTTCCTCAGTAGCTCTCTGTGGAAATTAATTTCATCGGTTAATTACTACTTAGAATAATAGCAAGGATAATACTGATAACAACACTTATTTTATGAATATTCCCTTTAAATGGTGATTAAGTAACCTACAGCTATTGTACTGTGCGAAAGTGAAATTGTAGCATTCAGCTAAACCATGTCTAGCACTGTGGGCTATTGTGCTGTTCCACCAGCTCCAGGAATGCACCACACTGGCAGAAGCAGTTTCTTTAATATTCCTTTAGTTCATAGTCCCTTTTAATGAAGTTGATGTAACACAATAGAGAACAAGCAAACAAAATGCATAAAGAACCCTATGTTCCAAAATGGCTGGTTCTCCCTGCTGGTTGTAGTCAGGACAGGCAAGGAATTTCAAACTTCTTGTAGCCTGGGTTAGCTGACCTTATTATAGAGTAGCAAAAGCTGCTCTATAATTAAGACACCTCTAACGCTCCATTATAAAGCCTGGACATTCTATTCTTTATAAAATTGAATTCATTTATACTATCATTATGATATTTAGCATGAAGGATCGCTAGCGTAAATGGTTGAAATTGTCCCAATGCCAGCCAAATCAGATGAAAGATGATTGAAATATAGTAGTTCAAACATTAGAGGGTTATTTTTCTTTTTAAAAGTGTATGCAACCATTTCAAACTGATTAGGCTAGGGTGTTTATACTTTGTTTGGAGATGCTGTAAACATACTACAAAATTAAAGCTTGACAGTGAGGTGTGCCTTTGATTTATTTATTGAAAATCTGTCCAATAATTTTAAAGTTATGTGTTAAAGCTGCAATGCAGAACAATACTGAGTAGGAGTAAATGGATTTCCATTCTCATGAGAACATGCAAAATTCTCGCAACCCCAGTGAGATCTTGTACATTCTCACAAGGGTTCTCTAGAATCTCGTGAGATTCTCTAGAAACCTCAAAAAACATTCTGCACATGTGCAAAATAGCCTCAACAGACATTCCCCGCATTTGCCTCACCACAGAGGCCATTTTGCTCATGCACAGACCTTTTTTTAAGGTTTCTTGAGAATCTCGTGAGATTCTCGAAAACCTAAAAATGCCCTGCATATGTTCAAAATGGCCACCAGGGGCTGCTCATGCATAAAATGGCAGCCAGGGGCTGTACATGTGCAAAATTGATATGGCAGCCATTTTGTACATGCACAGAGCTGGTTTTCATCTGTGCGAGAATCTCATAAGAGAATGGGTCAAAATGCAGCCAATTCTCAACCCATTCTCATTCTCGAAAAACTCAGTGAGAAAGCAGTTCTTGCTGAGATTTTCAAGAAGCATGAGGGCAAGTTTCAGCCCAAATATAGACAGACATTTCTTAGGATAACGACAAACATTCTGAATGGCAGAAAAGAAACTGTGCCTGCCATTTAGAACGTTCAGACTGAAACATGGAAAAGGCTGTATTCAGATGAGCCTTTCCTCCAGGCTCTTTAGTTATCTGTGGGGGAGAGCTGTTGCACTTGATCAGATTTAATCACCCTTCAAACATGCCACTAATTGGCTTTACCCAGCATTGAATCCTGCTGCAGGTTGCTCTCTATGAGCTGCTATGGATGAGGAGAGAGAGGTGCTTTCAAGTCTCCTGGTGCCCTGCATAATGTCCTCAGTGTCACACCAGCAGAAACTTAGTCCTGCTCACTCAGCAGCAGAAGGAAGGGGAGGTATGCGCACCCAGACTCACTCTATGGCTCAGCTCCTGACTGAGCAACATCTGCCTTGAACCAGTAAACGATACCCCTCCACACCCACCCAGGAACCCAGAGTGCTGCCACTACCTTCCCCCTCCTCTCCCCAAAGCATCCAAATCAAGAAGTCTAGTGGTCCACGCTGGGAAGGTTAGCCATGGTCTTTAGCAGTCTGGAGAGGATGGGTGGGGAAGTGTGGGTAAGAGGCAACGCCCAGCACCCCTCCACCTGCTCCAGCCTGGCCCACTCGACAAGCACCCTGAGCACTACCACTACCCTCCCCCTCCACAGCCAGGCCAAATCAGGAACCCAGGATGACCCAGAGAAGGGGTGTGTCTGTGGACCTGAGCAGGATGGTGAGGATGGGGGGGGGAATGGGGGGTAGGAGGCAACCCCTGCCACTTCACACCCCCAACCCTGTCTGTTGGACAGTGGGCAAAGTGGCAGCAGAAGAAACCCTGAATGCTGCCACTTCCCTCCCCTCCCCTCCCCAGCCCAGCCCAATCTGGAACCATTGACCTGCAGAGAAAGAAAATTCCTCTCTTCAAATTCCACCCTTGACCCCCTCCAATCGGGGGCCCGCCCTCTCCATTCAACTGAGTCTGTCCTTGCCAAAATAACCAATGACCTTCTCTTAGCTACGTCTAAGGGCCTCTACTCTGTTCTTGTTCTCCTCGATCTTTCTGCCACCTTTGACACTGTTGATCATGGCCTCCTCCTGGATTTGCTATGCTCCCTTGGTTTCTGGGACAATGGGTAATTTCAGACGTGATGGATTCGGAGGTCCGCCACGCTGAATCATGCACCGGGATCCATTTCGGATCCTGGTCAGGAATCAGGCCAGCTGTCCTTTAGATGTGCCGGCCTGTTTCTCACTGAGGAGTGGGAAGGGGGTGGGGCTGCATGACATGCGGTTGCACAGCCCTGCCCCCCGCACTGCCCCAGCTGCCTGCCCTCCAGGAGACGGGCGGGCACAACAGCCAATCTGGCCACTGTGCTCGATCCCATATCGCGGTCTGGGCCATGATCCAGGATGGGCTAATGGTACAGACGTCACTTTTGGCACATCCCGGAACGTGGCCACGCTTCCGGAGGTGAGGCCAGCCTCTCCTCCAGAAGCGCGATTATTTTTATTCCCACCAGTTATTCACCATGGTGAACATCTAGAAGGAATCTTTTAGACGTAAAGGGATAAATGGCCACCACAGGGAATTCACTGTGGTTGACCCTGGTCCTGTTACATCTGAAATTACCCACTGTTCTCAACTGGTTCTCTTTGTATCTCTCAAACCACTCCTTCAGTGTTTCTCTTGCTGGTACCTCCTCTACGTCACTTCCTCTCTCTTTGGGAGTTCCCCTTGTCTCTTTCTTAGCCTCCTTCTCTTCTCCCTTTACACTCTTTCTCTGGGTGTCATTGAAACCCACGGCTTCCAGTATCACCTGTATGCTGATGACACGCAACTCTATCCATTTCCACACTCTTCCCATCTATCCACACTCGTATTGCTCACTGTCTTGCTGACATCTCTGCCTGGATGTCTCGTTGCCAACTCAAGCTTAATATGGTCAAGACTGAACTCCTCATCCTTTCTCTGAAATGGTCCCCTCCTACATCCCTCTCAGGCCCAGCTTAGGGAGATGGGGTTATCTAGAGAATACCTTTCCCATAAACTCCCTAGGGGCTGTAAGGAAGGAGGTATTAACTAGAGCCTTCGATATTGCACGACAGCTGGAGATTGGAAAGTTCAATGATTCGCCCCATTTTAGGGCATACATTGATTGGGTACCTAAACCCGGGCATATGGCGGGATATTTAACTACCGCAATATCATCAAAAGCAAAACATCTATTTTTTCGTGCTCAGGTTAATGCCCTGCCTTCACGGGTGCTGGAGGGTCGCTTTCAGGGAGTCCCTTTTATAGAGAGACTATGTCCCTTTGACAATACTGATGTCGAGACAGTGGCTCATTCCATTTTACACTGTCATTTGTATGATGCCCCTAGGAAAAGGCACCTGAAGGAGCTGTTGGGAAGGTTGCGAGGTAGGCCAGATTCTAGGTTCTTGGATTGCCTTTTGAATGATCCAGACTCCCAGAGCATCAGGAGTGTTGCATCCTTCTTACTCTGTGCATCCCATTGTAGGAGGAACTTCCTGGATTTTAGAGGTCCTCTGGATGACTCCTCGGCTTAGGCCTAAAGGAACTTACTGCCAAGCCATAATCCCCCTGGTGCCTACCATCCTTGGCCTATAGTTAGGTCCATCCTTGCCTAGTCAATCAGTGTAGCCAGAAGATTTGTATTAATTTGATGGTGGTGTATTAATGAAGAATTTTGCTAAGGGCTGGGCCAGAGCAATTTTGTTATGACTTTGCCCCTGTCTCCCGGACTACGGGTTGTAAGGTATGGGGGAGCAGTTTTTCTATAGCCCGGGAATGGTATTAAGTTTGTTTAAATATTATTATAACATATGGTTAGCCTGTATATCCTGTATTCATCAGGCTACAAATATATATGTGTCACCGTCAATTAATCTGTATCATTTTACTGTTTACATGAACCCTTTGTTGGTTTATGGGGGTTTTTTTGTATTGTTTTATACAATGGTCTTTGGCCATGCAAATAAACTACTACTACTACTACTTCCCTCTCAATTTCCATTGAGAGAATCCCCATCCAGCCGGTCCCTCAGGCCCATAGCCTGGGAGTTATCTTTGACTACTTTCGCTCCTTTAAGTCTCAGATCCAGGCTGTTGTTAAATCTTGTCACTTTGCTCTGTTCAATATTGCCAAAATCCAGCCTTGCCTTACTGTTCCTGCTGAAAAAACTTTAGTCCATGCTCTAGTCATCTTTCACCTTGTCTACTGCAGCTTCCTCCTTACTGGCCTCCCTTGCTCTGATCTGGCCCCCCTCATCTCCATTCAATGCAAGCATCCACCTTGCCCGTCGCTTTGGCCATGTAGCCCCTCCTCTCTGCCCTGCACTGTCTCCCTCTACGGGAACATATTCAGCACAAGCGCCTACCTTCACCTTCAAGGCTCTTCATGACCTTGCTCCCCCATATCTCTCTGCTCTTGTATCCTGCCACACTCCTGCCCGGGAGCTTTGCTCCTCCTCTGCCCCCACCGTCCTTGCTCCTCCAAACGTCTTCGCCCCTTCTCCCTTGCTTCCCCTCATGCCTGGAACTCCTTCTCTGGATATATTCACTCTGCTCCTTCCCTCCCAACTTTAAAATCCATCCTGAAACCCCACTTCTTCTGTCAGGACCTCCCTAGCTTGTCATGAGTGATACTGCATCCTTTCCTCTTCATACAGAACCTAATTCCCTGTAACTAAGCGAAGTACATGAGCCTGCAATTTCTCAACCTCATGAATGTACTCTTGTCTTTCATGATGTTTACCTCTCCCTCGTATACTCCTCCCTTGTCTCTCAGATTGTAAGCCCCTTAGGGGTAGGGACCTGTCTCTGACTGAGGATTGTACAGTGCCAGGTACATTGCTGGTGCTTTATTTATTATTATTATTATTATTATTATTATTATTATTATTATTATTAATAATATTAATAATAATATTAATATTAATATTAATATTAATATTAATATTAATAATAGTGGCTGAAAGAGTAAGACTGTGAGTGCATGGAGCACAAGTTGTAAGCGAGCACAATATCTGAGACTGAACAATGTCTTTACTGCTTACGTGATATGGAAGTTAAGGCAGGAGCCTTAATTTGCAATGTTATTGTCCATGGTTTTTGGAACATGACTGAATTTACAAGAGCCTTAATTCTTCTTGTAAAAGGAAGGTTTTGATGATGATGATGATGATGATGATGATGATGATGATGTCAGTAGTGTACCTGGCACTGTACAATGAATAGTTACTGAAAGGTCCCTACCTCCATTATGAGTTTGGCGCATTGGAGGTTAACACTGAGGGCGTGGTTGGGTTATGCTATAGCCCAACCACACCCTCAGTGTTAACCTCCAATGCATCAAACTCATATCCTGCTACAATTATTTTTATTCTTCTGTCTCTGCTTTCAAAATTAAACAATCCGATTTGTTTGTTTTTAAATAAATCTCTAGTCATAAAGACTTTCAATCCTACCATCAAAAATTCTCCCACCGCTGCCTCTAATAAATTTTGTTCCCTTTCTCTGGGTTGCTTCTTTTTCTACAATTTGGGGTGAAAACAGACATGAAGCTAACCACCCTTTAACCACCCTTGGTGGTTATTTATGCATGTTGAAGGGCTGTATTGGTGCCCTATGCAGCCCTGCAATATGCATAAATGACCACCAAGGGTGGTTAAAGGGTGGTTAGCGTCATGTCTGTTTTCACCCTTCATTTTTGAAATGAGGTGACCAAAGCTGAGAACAATATTCAAGGATTCAGTATTACAATAAATTTATATTATGGCAGTATATTATTTTCCATATTGTTCTCTATCCTGCTCTTATTATTTTTTGACTTCCATGATGTACCAAAGTGACATCTTCATTCACCGATCTGTAATGATGCCTAGATCTTTTTTTAAAAGATCCTGTCTGTGACCATTCTCAAACTTACAGTATCTCAGTGCATTAGGATTGCAATATATTGTATTGTGGCTTCTAGGACCTTATGTGTGAACGTGAATCTTTCTTCATAATTAGAGATGTGTGAAACTACCAATTTTCACTTTGTGAGTATTCATATGTGAAAAATGACAGTTTTATACCCGCAGTTTTTCTCTGTCCTTTCTTATTTCTGCTTTATATAGCTAAAGGATTTTGACAACAGATATTTCATGCTTTTGGGGAGCTTTGGTATACACATGTGCCCCCTCCCGCACCTGCCCTTGCCTTCCGTCCTTTGTCCATTCTAGATTGTAAGCCCCTGAGGCAGGGACCTGTCTCTAGTCAAAACTGTTCAGTTCCAGGCACACTACTGGCACTATATAATTAATAATAAATTTTCTTGCTGGCATGCACAACAGACCTGGCTCCAATATCCGCCTCTTGGCTGGCTCTCAAAAGGGAATTAGTTCCTCTGGAACAAATTCTTTTCTGAGTCCATCAGGGCAAAGGGAGCCAAGTCACTGTAATAGAAGTCAGAAATTTAAATGAAGAGATTTTAGATTTCCATTGGATCGAGCACAAAATGAAATGAATCTCTTCTTGCATGAATTTTAAATATGTGGATAAGCTTGTGGAAATGCCATGGATCTTGAGGAATAAAATTGCTGGCTGAGGTTGTCAATGCCTCTCTTCAGAAGGGCAGGGTGCCTGATAGCCTCAAAACTGTGGTTGTCTGGTTCCTAATAAAATATCATCCCCTGATGTTGACTCTCCTGCCAACATCAGCTCCCTTTTTTAGAGAAGGTTATTGAGTGGGTGGTCACCTTGCAACTTCAGGAGCACCTGGATGCCATTCGTTTCCTGGAACCATGTCAGGCTGGCTTTTGTCCTGGGCATGGTACTGAGATTGCGCTTGTGGTCTTGGTTGATGATCTATGATCTAGTATTCTTATTCTTATACTTATATTATTTTTCTTATTGTTTAACTTTGTTTCAGAGAAGAGATTCTGAGTGGGGGTGGGGGAGAGGACATAGTTTCATTCATGACAAACCAGGGAAAGCCTGACAGAAGAGGTAGGTTTTCAGTAGGGCTGAAACAAAGTCTTTGGAAAACTTCATAATTTGGTATTCGGTTTGAAGTCTGAATTCCAAAGTTCTGAGGACCAAGGCCATTATTCGGAAAACTTCCGAAAACTTTGGGAAATGCTGCGCACTTGGGGGGCTGGTGGACAGCTGAGCTTCTTCTAGAAATGAAAATTGATGCAATATTTGGTAGGTGGGGTGTCTGGGAGGGGACAGTTGAGTGATGGTAAGTTTGGATTGACTGGCCAAGCCAGATGGCAAGCTTTTGATTGGCTGGCAGGGTAAAATAAATGTGGCTAGAGCCATTTTGTCCATTCGTTTTGGTGAATTTGGCTGTGTGCTACAGTGCTGCTGGATCTGTAAGTAATCAGCTGGCCTAACCTGGCATAGACGGTAGGGTTTGGTCTGGCCTGTCCATAGAGCCAGTATTGGAGGTGGGGGTTACATTTATCTTTACCATGCCATGCAGTTGCTTTTTTAAAAAAAATTTTAAAATGGGTGCCACAATGAGTAATTTCAGACGTTACGATACCACGGTCAACCACAGTGAACCCCCGGTCTGGAATCGGTGGAAAGTAACATCTGTTACCTCTGCCGATCCCAGACCGTGGCCCGGACCCCGATACGGGATCAGGCTCAGTGACCGAATTGGCCGCTGTGCCTGCCCATCTCCTGGAGGGCGGGTGGCCAGGGGAGCTCAGGGGGGTGGGGCTGTGCAGATACACATTGCGCCATGCAGCCCCACCCCCTCCTCGATCCCCTGTAGGAATCAGATGGCAAATCTAAAGGATGGACGGACTGATTCCTGACCGTGATCCAAAACGGATCCCGGTGTGTGGTTGGACGTGCCCAGTGCACATCTGAAATTACCCATTGATTCTAGTTCTGCCTGCTGCTTGGTTGGCACTTGGCACCATGAAGCCAGAGGGATCTCTCTGCCTGGCTCCACTTCACCATGCCCGGTCTGTTCAAGTTACCAGTGCCACAGAACCATACCATACCAAGAGGGTGCCAGTGTGGTGTGTGAATGTCTGGTTTCCTTACTTTTTTGCCGCTGGAAGACTGGTTTGTCTGTTCAAGTCTGGTCTTTTCAAGTTACCATTGTCTGTTCTGTTCAAGTTACCAATGTGCCACAGTACCAATGCCATGCCAAGAGGGTGCCCATGGGGTGTGTATGTGAATGTCTGGTTTCCTTCTTGTGGGTGTTATGAGACTGGCTGGCTTTTGGTGGGATTTATCCATGCAGTTACACTGTTTTGTTGTATTCTTCTTGAGCAAATGTCCCACTCTTGATAGTCTATTTTTTCTGTGCACTACTTGGTTGGATAATAATGATCTTACAGTGGATACACTCACTGCTAAGGTGGGCCATGCTGTGTAGGCCTGAAACAGTAGCATTATGTGCCGTTCTGCTTTGGGCTGACACTTTTTCAGCTTGTCTGCTACTGGGCTGCCAGCAACGAATGGCAATTTACAAAATTTCACGGCAATTTACGGCAGTTTTGAAAAAATTATGGTAGTTTATGACAAAAGCGTACATAACTTTTATGGCATTTACAATAGTTCGTGGCAATTTTCAGCAGTTTTAGCAACATTTACGACAATTTTTGGCAGTTGTCTCATGGAAGTTCATGGCAATTTATGTAATTTTATGAAATTATACGGAAGTTCCCGAAGGTTTACAACAGTTCACAGAAGTCCACAAGAGTCTCTGAAACTTTCAAAAAGGAGAACAGCGATAAGTTTGAGCAGAAAGTGGCAGAAAATGTCGGTAAGTGCCACTACTTCAGTGAGGTTTGCCGTGTACATGAAGGCAGTGTCGGATTGGACAGGTGAGACAAAAAGAGCTGCTGCTTGCTGTTTCACTCTTAATGCTGTGGGTAAACATACTATTTTTGTTATTTTTTATTTCTTCTGCATGCAGTTGCACTTTTGTGGGGTTTTCTTCTGGAGTTTGATTTGATTGCTAATGTAGTCTTTGGACTTTCTTTGGTGGTGCACCCCAGCCCAACCCCCTCCCACCCGCCCTGAGTTTCAAGTCTTGCATATGTATCATTCATGGGGCCTGGCCAATAAATCTAATTCTGATGTATTGGCATTGTGCCCTGGCAGATAATAACACTCATGCCCCAAAGATTGGCTCTCGCAGAGTTTCTCTTTTGCTTTACACAGATGATACCGCCCTATTATCACAGACGCAGATAGGGCTGAAAAGAGTAATGCAAATTTTTGGGAATTATTGTCAACGGGAGTTGCTAAGAATCAATTTTGCCAAAACAAAGGTGCTAGTAGTTAGAGCTAGTGGACCTTTGAAAGTACACCACTGGGCAATAGGTGCCCATATCATTGAACAGGTGCGTAGCTACAAATACTTGGGGGTGATTTTCTCTTCCTATTTTAGCTGGAAAAATCACTTTGAGGC
>QEPC01009106.1:491579-508185 GCA_003113815.1 Sphenodon punctatus | reverse complement strand
CAAATATTATATTATATATATATATATATATATATATATATATATGTTTTTTGTTTTATAATGTTGTTGTTGTTTTGTTTTTGTTAATAAATGTTATATTTGTTATTATTATGAGCTTTGTTTGACCTATCCAATCTTTCTTTTATCACTCTGTGCTGAAGTTCAGGTGGCAGGTGGCAGAATCTCAAATAGCTTGTTGATCCCTACCAGCAGCACCTGGCACCACATGTAGTGTAGTCAGGTCCGGCCCCAGGCACGTTCCACATGTGTGGCTGCACATGGCCCCGCGGTCATCTGGGGCCCCGCACTTGCCTGACTGGGCAACAGGCTGCAGTCAACTTCTCCCACCAATAAGTACTTCTTCCTTCCTTCCCTGGCTCCAGACCCCATCCCTCACCCGCCTCTCCCTTCTAGTAGCACTGCTGCAGCAGCGGCAGAGGGGACACCCGATCAGACTGGGAGATAAGGCTGTTTATTTACAAACAGCTCCTCCCCATGTGCTGATCAGAAGGTTGTTACTTTGTAAAGAAGGTTCTTCAAGATGGTTCCAAACATTCTCACAACTGCATTGTGCATGCTCACCCTATTCAAATAATAGATCACATGATGATCTTGAACTCCTCTAGTATAAAAAGCGCTCTCTTCCTCAGAATGACAGTTCCTTCCAACCCTTTCTAGAAATATAAGAAAAGAATTCCATGTGGGGCTGCTAGTGTGGTTGTTGTGATAATGTTCTATGCCATCTCAAAGAACCTTGTTTGCAAAGTAGCAACCTTCTGCTCTTCTTCGAGTGGCTCCTCACATGATATTTTTACATGGCTCCACCGGGTGGGTAGTCCGTGGGCATGCCAGTGCATGGATGGGTGTGCACACGGCTGCACACGCAGTGTTAGGCGGACGTGTATGTACCCCCACTTACCGTGGGTGTGTGCAATGCATCATTCACACAGGGCTCCCCCACCTATGAACACACAGAAATCTGCGAGTTCATGGCTGGGAGAGGCCTGTGTAAAAAGGGCCACATTCTCACAACTGTCTTACTTATACTATCTTAGGTAGAAATTTAGGATGTAAAGCAAAATTTATTTTGTCTTGGAAAATAAATATGGTTCTGAGATTATTATGGCTGCTATTTCACTAACTCTTCTTAATGAAGTTATTGCCAACAGGAATACAGTCTTTAAACCCACACCCCATAACCAGTTCATTTGTGCCCCCCAAATAATCAATTCACGCTGCCTCGTGGGCACAAATTAAATGGTTATGGGTGGGGCAGCATGAACTAATCATGGGGGCACAAATGAACTGGTTATATGTCTCTTTTCATGGCATAATGCACTTAATAAGCTAACTGCATTTTGGGTGTCTTCTGTGTGTGATAACAGCACCTCTGGACCCGTTGCACTGCATGCGTGCAGGCAGCACCAGCAGCAAGAAGCAACAGGCCCTGGAGGCCAGACTGGCTAAGCTCACCTCCTCCTCCAGTAAGGCAGTGGGCACAGTCAGTCTCTCTGTGCCTGCCTCACTGCCTGCTTGGCTGCCCCTGCAGTGGAACCACTCCTGGGGAGTGGTGGTAGATGCTCGGCTGGGGAGGGAGGGGGAAGCATTGGGAGGCCGTGCTTTTCCATGGTTGCTCGGAGTGGTGGAGAATGGGAATTCTTCCTGGCCAGAGGGAGTAAGTTTTATTTAAATGTATACATTTGCATAATTAGGTGGGGCCTAATTATGCAAATTAGGCCCTACACTAAGACTTCGCACATGGCCTCACAAACCCTGGGGCCAGCCCTGAGCGTAGTTAAGGTATTAACCTAACCCAAAGATCTGCCAGGCAGCAGCAGTGTCTCAACTTGCAGACAGCCCCCCAGGAGGGGCAGGGTTTGTGTCTGTGTGGGTGTGCCAGAGAACGAGAAAGACAGACAGGCTCTTTTGGGAGCAGGAATCCATGGATGGGCACAGAGGAGTAGGCTGGGGGGGCAGGCTTGCAGGCGGGTGCCGGCGGCCGCTGGCCAGTCAGACACAGGCACGAGCAGCGACAGCACCCAGAATGGAATGACAGCCCCCCGTGACTGGCATGATAGTCCCAGAATCTCGTTGATGGTTCCTAGGATGGGCGGGCATGACTGGCTGATTCAGGTACAGTGAAATGACAGTCTAAAGCCTTTGGGAGTTGAATGATGTCCCTAGAATTAGTGCATGGTTGGCCACACTTCATTCAATCATGCAATAGGTGTAGGTGGTAGCAGCAAGTACAGGAATACACACAGGCAGACAAGCACATATAATACGATGTGTTATATTCCATCTCATTCTGGTAGACTTGCTGCTGGATGGGGGCATCGGGCGCATGAGCACAGATGAGAGTTCTTCCTATTTCTGGCAGGTGGCAGCTTGAGTTGGCCTCCCCTCCACCCCATTTCTCTTGTTCTAGGGGGGAGCCTCTCTCTCTCTCCCTGTCTTTTTCTCTGGCCATATAGTGCAGGTGACAGCATGGGTGGGATCGTGTCTGTCTCTCCTTCTAGCAGTGGTGAGACTTTGTCTTATTTCTCTCTCTCTCCCTCTCTCTCTCTCTTGGCAGCAACCTTGGCAGACAGGCACCTTGGAATGAGAGGCAGGAAGGCGGGCTGAGGTAGGCTTTGATCTTGGCGGCAACCTGGGGTACAGAATCCTTGGCACAGACAGCATATAGGCCCGGGGGCCATTGACACTAACTGCAGCAGACATTGGTTGCCAGGGTACAGAACCCTTGGCACAGACACAGCATATAGACCTGGGGGACATTGACACTAGCAGAAGCAGGTGGGTCCTGGAGCTGGAGTGACTGTTCCTTGATGCAGTTGAATGATGGCTCCCTGTGAGTGGAATGACAGGCCACAGACCCCTGATGGTGGGTCCTGGGGCTAGAGTGGCAGCTTCTGGATACATATTGGCCACAGCCCTCCCTGCCTGTAACTTGGCCAGAGAACCCTGACAGGGGGTTCTGGGGATAGAGTGGCTGTTCCTTGACACGGTGGAATGACATTGTCTCCGTGCAAGGAATGATGGCCCCAGACCCATGATGGTGGGTGCTGGGATTAGAGTGGCAGCTTCTAGATACATATTGGCCACATGCCTCCCTACCTGTAACATAGGCCCCAGAACCCTGGCAGTGGGTCCTGGGGCTGGAGTGTATGTTTATTGATGCTTTGGAAAATCGGCTGTCTGTGCGAGGAATGATGGCCCCAGACCCATGATGGTGGGTCCTGAGGCTAGAGTGGCAGCTTCTAGATATATATTGTCCACAGCCCTCCCTCCCAGTAATGTAGGCCCCAGAGCCCTGATGGTGGGTCCTGGGGCTGGAGTGGCTGTTTCTTTTTATTTATTTTATTTATTTTATATATATATATATACACACACACACACACTAAATCTAACTGCTATTAACTATTCTAAAACCTATTGAACTAAATGGAATATCCTAATAATTAANATATTACACAGGGGGAAACACAAAGAACACAGGGAGGGGTACAAAACTGAAATGAAAATCAATCTAATAATATTCCTACTCTAAATAAATCCAAAACTTAAAACAGGAGAAGGGAATCAGGGATGGAATAAAAGGGAGAGTGAAAAGGATTCAATGGAGGGGGAGGGAGGAAGGAAGATTGAACACAGGGAACACAGGGAGGGGTAAAAACAAACAAAAAAACCTAAATCTATCTAATATAATCTAAATGAATGATAATATGGAAGTAAATGGGTTGGATGGGTGAAATAGGAGGAGGATGGCAATGGATTAGGAATAGAAAGGAACAAACTGTTGGGAGAGAGGGAGTCTTCTGAAACACCTGCTGTTCAGGAACAGTGACTAGCTCGGAAGGGGGGAGGCAATAAGTTTTGTTTCTTGCGGCGCCCGCCTCACCGCAAGCCCCATTGGCTCTGTGCAACCTAGCCCATGGTCAATCGCAGACTGCGAAGCAAGTGGTCTGAGATGAAAAGGGATGGTGATTCAGCAGGCTGGCTGCTACTCGAAGCTTCTCCACCCCTGATGCCTGGAAGTCTGCTCCTCAGCTGACCCTGTCACATTTTGCCTTCCAGTGACACGTCTTTGCCACCTGAACTCACCCGAACGCCATCCGAACTGACCGAACTGAGTTAATGACTTCCACTGTACAATCCAACAATGAAGTCATGTACAATCATTAAACATGTCTCTGAAAACTGCGTTTTTCATAATTTGTAAAAGTTATGCAGATAAGTAACTTAACTAAAAGCGTTATTGTTATATAAAGAGTGGTTCTTTCTTACCATATTTTAAAATCAAAAATGCATATTACTGCACATTAGTGTCAAGACCAGAATCCACATCTAAAAAGGAGTCTCATATAAGAAAACAATCAATGGCAAGGTTCAAAATCTAAATGAAGAAAAAAATGGGAAAAGCTAGTATATGAAAAACTAGTATTAAAAAAGGGAAAACGAGGGGGGAATGAAAGGAAAAGGAAGACAGAAGCAGAGAAAGGAGGGGGAAATGAGGAAGGAAGGGGAGGGAGGAAAGAAAAAGCAAAATAAGGCAAGAGAGGAGAGGGAGGGGAGGGGGATAAGAAAGACAAGAAGGGGGAAGGAAGAAAGGGGATGGGGAAGAAAAGGAAAAGTAGAAAAAACAAAGAGAGAGAGAAGGAAGAAAAAGAAAACCAAAGGACAGAAAGGGGGTAGGGAAAGAAAAGAAATGGGGAGGGGAAGAAAGAAAAGGAAAGATGGGGGGAAGAAGAGAAGGGGGAAATTACAAGGGGGAAAAGAGAAAAAAGAGAAAAAATAAAAAAGGGGGGAAAGGTAAAAGAAGAAACAAGGAAAAATGAAAGAATAAAGGAGAAAGAGGAAAAGAAAAACGAAGGGGGGGAGAAAAAAGCCTTACTGAAAGGCACTTTTTGCACGCACACACCAAGCGTCCCTTCCTTGGGTTTTCTCCTCTTTCTTCTTTCTCTTTTTCTTTGTTCTCCTTTTTCTTTTCTTCTCTGGGTGATTTCAGATGTGCCAGGGCCAATTCGCCCGACACGGAATCACCCCTCTGGTTCCCTGCTGGGGCCACCGCGTAATGGCGAACAGATGCGGTGACTGATCCCGGCGGCGAATCCGGGGGAACGGGGCTGCATGGCACAACGTGTAGCTGCACAGCCCCCCCATGCTGCCCCGGCCGCCCACCCTCCAGGAGACGGACGGGTGCCGCAGCCAATGCGGCCGCAACGCCTAGTCGCCGCCTCCCCCCCGCCTCTCCCCCGCATTGACCATGGCCCAGAATCCCGCCGTGGATTCCAGGCCGTGGTCTGGGGACAGACGATACAGTCCCCTTCATCACCGGGGGGGGGAACCTTGTTCACCACGCAAACGGGGCAGGTCCCACTGGGACTGCCATTTGCGTGGTGAATGTGATTCGCCCCCGTGATTCACAGGGGTGAACATCTGGATGGGAACTTCCGTTCCCCACAACAGACATTCCGGGATCACGATCACGCCGTGGGATTCCCCGTGGTTGACCATGATCTCATAACATCTGAATATACCCTCTGTCTCCTTTCTTCCATTTCCCCCCTTCTTGCCTTTCTTCTGGTCTTGACACAAATGTGAAGTAATGCATTTTGGATTGTAAAAGATGGTAAGAACAACTCTTTATATGACAATAAGGTTTCTAGTTAAGTTACTTGTATGCATAACTTTTACAAATTATGAAAAATGCAGTTTTCAGAGACATGTTTAATGATTGTACATGATTTCATTGTTGGATTGTACAGTGGAAGTCATTTGTCCCTGACAAAGACACTAAGTCAAAACGTGTTGGACCACAGAATAATTTAAAGAATGAACTCTTTTGAACATTTCACTTCCATTTGAACACAGAATTGTACATGGACTAAATTGTAATTGGATTTTTCCACTATCTGTGATTGATTATATTTTAATACATTTGTATGGTATCCCGTAACCTCATGCTGTTGTTCTTAAAACTGATGACCCAGAATTACATTATTTGACCTATCTCTACAGTTTCCTTTTTTCCTTGTTTGAGATCAAAAGCACCATTTAGTGATGACGCTATGTGTTGTACTATGTGTTGATTGTGCTTCAGGACTTCCCATATGTATGGCCATTCAATGGCCCCTCCTCAAAGCCACTTGTCCCCCTGTAATCTGAAATGGTACTATGATATCCCTATCTGGGACCATTTGAATGCTGTACTTTTCAGGCTATCAAACTAGGACAAAAGTGATGTGAAAGAATGAGATGGCAGGGAGAAGGATGAGAAAAGAGTAGAAAATAATTCAGATTCTTCAGAAGGAAGAGGGTAAAAAAATTAAACCCCCATTTATCTTCATTATGACTCTTTGTTTCATATTCAGTAGCACTATAATGTTGTAGGAGTTATGAACAGAGAGAAAGGAGTATTGCAACAACTCTTCAAGAAGCCCATTTCATCAGCATGATTCACTCTGATAGTCACTAGATTGTTATTAACACCGCAGGAATAATTTTCCCTGATGCATAACCATTTGTGTCTTCTGTTAAACAAATGTAGCATTAGTAAAGTGTCATGACTAGATTGCCCCATAACACCTGTGTATGAAGAATATTCAGTCATAAAGCGGTTTAGGATTTATCTATATCCATCTCCTTGAAGATCATAGTTGAAGGCAATACACATTACTTTGCATAGCATCTGTTGTATACATTGTATTCCCAAAATGTACAACAGAATGAAGCCATAAATCAAATGGTGAATGAAATAAAAAAGACATAAAGGCTGCATAAAGGCTTCAACCTTATTTTCGCTGATGCATACTTTTAACAGCATGTCCATAACAGGAACAACACACAACCTTCTCCAAAAAACTCCAACCCCTTACCAAACAAATCACTATACTGTATATATAATTTTCCCCAGGAGAGAGGACAAATTAATCACACATGACGGATGTTAGTAACATTAATAGGCATTTGAAAGACATTCATATACTACATGAGAGCCAGAGATGAACCCGAATCAAACAGAACATGTTCTAAGTGATCAGACAGCAGAACGGAAGGATTCCAAATCAGTGATGAAATGTGGAGCAGAAATTTTGTGAGTGGTAGGCAAGCAGAGATAATAAGAAATAATTAAAGAGATAAAATTGAGTGCCGGAGTTGATAAGGGGGCCAGAGGCTAGAGGGAGCCAGGGTGGGGGGAGGAAATGGGCCAGGAAAGAGGAGGTGGGGACTAGCCTGACAGGGACCTAGCAGGAACTGAGGGGACAGAGTACTCACCCTCCAGAGGGGCTCCGGCATCACGTGGCTTCCTCCACACCAGATAAGTTTTTGTTTTTGTTTTTGTTTTAAAAAAAGCTGGCCATCATTAGAAGGGTCAAATGGCCCCTTCTGAGCCTGCTCAGACCTTTTGAAGATGGCCGGAAGCATACTGATGCTGCCAGCGCCATCTCGGGAAGGTCTGAGCATGCTCAGAAGGGGCCCTTCGGCCCTTCTGAGCATGCCCAGGCCAGTGCCATCTTAGGATGGTCTGAGCATGCTCAGAAGGGGCCATTCAACCCTTCTGAGAATGCCCAGCTTTTTTTTGTTCTTCCAAACTTACCCAGTCTGTAGGAAGACACGTGTCACCAGAGCCCCTCCAGAGGGAGAGTACTTTACCCCTCAGCCCCCATTAAGCCTGACCCCTTTAGGACCCCACCCCTCAGCCTCAGCTAGGCTCTGAGTCCCCACCCCTTTCCTGGCCTCTGCTGGCCTAGTCTCTTCCTGGCCAGTTGTACTCAGCTGAGAATTTTCCAATTTCTGAAGTTTCAGGGGCCATTCCTCGAAACGTCGGAATTCGGAAAACCGAATCAAGTACCACAAAACTTGGGGTTTTCCAAGGAAAACTGAGGACTGAGTTTCAGCACTAATTATGTTCTGCTGTGCACTTCTCTAAAGTAATCAATCCTGGATACTACTGAAGACTAGATGGTGGACAAGATGGACCATTGGCCTGACCCAGTATAGCAGTTTTTATGAAGTTACAAGTGCACTGCCAAAACGGTATAAATTGGCCTGAATGTAAATGAGAATTAAATCCAAGTATGTAAGGAGTAGCTGGGAGAAGCTTGTGGAAGGATGTTTTTAAAAAACAAAGCAACCAAAAAGAGAGCACCTTTTGATACTAAAATGGATGAGTGGCATCCTACAAATGCTATAAGTGAGCTATGATTTGGTAGGATCTATGAGAAAGAAGAAACTGCAAATACTCTGAGTGAGAAGAGCTGCAGAATTAAACAGATATGAAACTGTCCATTAGGGATGGGCGAACGTGGTTCAGAAGTTCGGAGTTTGGACCGAACTTGGTCTGTTCAGTCGACCAAACCGAACTTTCGAACCGAACTCTAATTTAAAACCAAACCGAATTCGACCGAACTTGGTCTGTTCGGTTGACTGAACTGAACTTCCGAACTGAACTCGAATTTTAAACTGAACCGAACCAAATTTCCGAACTCGAATTTCAAACAAAACCGAATTTCCAAGCTCCTTTCTGTTCGCCCATCCCTACTATCCATGACACATTCCATTTCTTCACAAGGGGAAAAAACCATACACACATCTGTACTTAGGGTACTGTTTTTCCTGGTATTATCCCTCTGTATATTATCATATGGTACTTCCGCTAGGGGAAGTCACAGACACCATCTTTGGAGAGAGCATGTGGTTGAAAAGCCAGATAATTCCTTACATACAGCCACCTCAGAATGGTGCGCACACATATAGCTTAAGTGTAAGTTTCACATGCAGAAGGGATGAAAATGAAGATAAGATAGGCATTCTCCATGGCTGCCCCATAATTATGGAACTCCCTCTCCTCTGAGATTCCTCTAAGTCCAAGCTTGTTCATCTTCAGGAAATAATGTAAGACCTTTCTATTTGGCCAGGCATTTGGCAGGCAGGGATATGGCTTTGTGGGATTGGGGGTGGGGTTTGGGAAAGTGGTGTGGTGTGGGTGGGTGGGAAGGTGGCAGCCTCAAAGAAGCAGGGCTAAACAGGGGAGGAAGGGACAGAGCTGATGAAGTTACTTTATCCCCCACCACCACATACCCTAGCTTTTTGCTGCAACTCTCTTTACTTTCTTGTTTGTCTCTCTCACAACATGCCTGTATTCTTTGATTGGTGGTTTTTCTCATCCCCACAATTGTGGAATATGCTCCTAGAGTTCAGAGTAGGTCTAAATATATATATTTTAATTTACTTGTTTATTTATTTATTTTTATTTATATGTGTCACGGGGGTAGGGGGCAGGAGAGGGAAGGAGGTATGAGGAACCGGGGCTATACTCTCACTTGGTACACAAATAAGACACCACAAAGACAACCAGAGGCAACTACGCTTACCGCCAAGACCTAGCTCAGTAATGCTAGGGTCCCTCAGGGTGTAGGGTGGGCTTTCCCTCAGAGTTAGAAGACAACCCTTTTCATCACAGGGACAAGGCGAGCAGTAGCTGTCTGCCTCAGAGAGACAAGACTCACAAACACAAAGGGAGACCACCCACTCGGGGAAATATACAGGGTCCAGGACACCGTGCAGTTTCTGTGAGAGGGAGGAGGGGAGGAGGGAATGATTCCCAAGGGAGGAATAGGGAAAAGGGGAAATAGGGACAGGGAGGTAGGGGCGTGGTGGAACGGGCTTTCTTACTTACTGTAATGTGCTAGGAAGGCTGGGGGGGGGAAAGCTGGAGAATAACAGGACTTTAAGGAAACAGGTACCCCACACTATATATCACCTCGCACCATTTATCCAGGACACACAAAAACACCAGACCCTCTATTACTCACTCTCACATAGTTCACTCACTCAGGAAGGGAAACACTGGGACCACTCACTCCTCCTATGCTTCAAATACAGACACTGAATCTCCAAGGCAAGGGGGGCCCAGCTTCTCAAGAATGATTACCGGCGGCGGGGGAGTCAGGCCCCGCCGGTACCTTTTATAGCCCTGCTTTGTCTGCCACCACGTGTGCTCCGGGCGGGGCCTAACTACCCGGCTGCCACAGCTGATGCCGTTCTGGAGATGTAGGGGGCTTGGCCAGAAGCGTGCTCCCCTACGACGTGACCCCGCCCCCTCATCTTCTCAGCTCTGCACCTGATTCCCCTTCCGAGCCTCTGAGGCGGGCCCTCCTCCGGGTCAGCGGGCCTGCTGTCCCGGAGCCCTCGGCCTGGGGAGGGTGCACGCTGACAATATGTCTTCCTTCCCATAAAAGCTCAGGGTAGCTTACAAGCAATAAAAACAATAACAAAGTCTTATAATCAATAAAAATATTCCCTTAACCCCACACCCCACCATTTTCCCAAACCCCACCCCCAATCCCACAAAGCCATATCCCTGCCTGCTAAATGCCTGGCCAAATAGAAAGGTCTTACATTATTTCCTGAAGATGAACAAGCTTGGGCTTGGAGGAACCTCAAAGGAGAGGGAGTTCCACAATTATGGGGCAGTCACGGAGAATGCCTCTCAACATGTCCTGGCTTGAGAAACTTCACAGGCAATTCGTACCTGCAAGAGGGCGCTCTTGGCTGACCTCAGAGGTCACGATGGAACATGAGGCGGGAGATGGTCTTTCAGATATATAAGGCCCAAGCCATTTAGAGCTTTATTGGGCAAAACCAGCACCAGGAATTGTGCCAAGAAAGCTATTGATAGACAAAGCAGACTGTGGAGTGCCGGTGTAATTTAATCGATGCAAAAATAAGATATGAACATTTCAGTTGTTCTGAAATGTGTATCTTTATTTCCTTGATTTTGGTATTCAGTTATTCAGTCACTTTGGTATTTTGTTGCTTTAGCAAATTAGCAGTACCCTTTGGAAGTTATTTTGAGCTTTTGGGATGTGAATGTATGATTGGACCATATGCAGGAATCTCATTTACGTTCAAAACCTCCCCTATTAAATAGTAACACCAAGGTGAACAAAGTACTCAAGTAACTGAGGATTCAGCCAGATGAGACAGGAAAGGGAGACTACCATGTCTTGGGTAGTCTTCCCTGGGCAGCCAGGCCACATGATGTGCGGTGTGGCAAACAGCTGCCAGCTACATGACGCGTCCTTGGAAAAATTCCACGGACACGTCATGTAGCTGCCTTAGTCCACATGGGCCCTTTTCACACAGATGCTCTAACACTGATAAAACGGATGTTACATTTTATTATACATGCTGCAGGGCATCAGGTGTGCACCATGGGTACCCTGCAACATGTATAATAAAAATTAACACCCATTTTATTAATGGTAGAGTGTCTGTGTGAAAAGGGCCATGGAGTACGACTGCCCAAAGTGGGACAACCAGTGTAGCCGAGCCTCTTTGGCCCCCTCCATGTAGCAGGTTCCAGGGCGGGGCTGTGAGCAGCTATGTCATGGACTTTAATCCAGCTGGGGGAGGGAGGTGGGGCAGCAGTGGGCTTGTGCTCATTTGGTTGGTGCTGCAGCCCACCCCGGCCATGGCAGCGGCTCTGACAGGGGCTTCCTCACCCTGCTTCCCTGTGACCATGTGCCAGGCTTCCTGCCCTTGCCCTGCAGTGTGGCAGCAGCTCTTGCCTGCCACAGGGCCCCTTGCTGCTCATGTGGTCTCAAACAGCAAACACAAAAACAAAACTTTGAAATCACAAACAAACCTGAAAGTGAGTAACACTTCGTATTCACTTTGTTAAAATGGATTTGAATATACCAAAGTTGCCACATTAGTTATTCACTTTGTATATTTGTTCAAAAGGGGGAATGCTAGGGAGAGTATGAGCTAAATAGCCTCAGGTTGTCACTGTTTATGGGAACAGAAGCAGGAAAAGGCCTTTGTTCCAGAAGTGCTCCTCAAGATCAAGAACAGCATATCTAACATATTATTCTGAATAAATCTTGACTGCCACTCTCACAGGACTTTTGAGGGCTTTACACCACGGATATGACTGAGGCTGGTTTTTACTATCTCAGTTAATGGTCTCACTATGCTTACAAAATATTTATGTTAGTTCATCAATTTCCATTAAGTCTAACATCCCACACATTAAAGTCAAAATAAAAATATGATGCTAATATTCTGCAAAGGTAATGAGGATATGCTGAGTAATGGGCCTACCTAAGTGCAATTTATGCTGCTCTAGTGGATTAAAACTTACTTCAAAGAGGCAACAGAGAATTCTCGCAAAGTGGGGAAACCTGGCATAAAGGACTTTAAAAATTACCTGTTCACCATAAAAGAGCCTCCTCTCCTGCTTCTTCTTCTGTATAGTTATTGGCATCACTGCATTGACCTGTGGTTGTTGTGTAGAGCAACAGGTAGCACATTTAATATCCGCAGGTAATACTCACATTTTCGGGCACCCCCAGTGGGCACCCAATGAGGTACCCAGCCACTTCTTGGGTACCCATCACCCCAAAATGCAGGTATTGCTGGGGCATCCCAGGACACCCCAGGAAGACAATCCCAGCGCCCGTGACTCCCTGGGCTGACTCACCTCAATGCCAGGCTGCTGCTCCTTCGGTCTTGGTCGCTGCTTACTGCCCCCTGCTCCTCCCCAGGCCATGCACTGTTCAACTGAGCTGGGGCCTTCCCTTCTTGACTTTTTCTGAGTAGGGTGGAGGGGGAGGGTGGGCAGATCTGTAACTAGGCTATGGCCAACATGGTGGTGGCTACAGGTGCATTTACATGAGGAGCAGTGATAAACCATGCCCTGGGGCAGCTGAATCACCAGCGGTGTGTCTGTCGTGCCATGGTTCCCTTTCCCAGACTCTCTTTGCTTGTGCTTCTGCCAGGCAGCGCTAAGCATGAGTGCTCAGTCAGTACTAGTGGGGGAAGCTGGATATTAATGAGCCCACTCCATTAGTACTAACTAAGCACCCCTGCTTAGTGCTATCTGGCAAAATTAGCATTTAAGGGAGTCTGGGGCAGGCAGATGTGGCGCAACAGACATACAGCTGGTGATTCCGTTGCCCCAGGACATGGTTGCCTGGCACCCCCCTTCCAAGTACTACCACTTTTGTCATAGGCTAGTTACGACTCTGCAGTGGAGGTGGGGAGGGGGGCAAGGAGGCTTCTTCCCACCTTTGTGCACCCCCTGATTGGTGATATAGGTCCCCCTGGAAATGAGGGATCCAAACAATCTTTGGACGCTGACACCCCAGCCAGCTATTGGACTGTCTCTAACCTTCGCCATTTAGGGAAGGTTACTGAATGGGTGGTTGCCTAACAGCTCCAGGCATATCTCGATGTTGCATTCCTTGACGAATTTCAGTCAGGGTCACCTGGAAATGGACAAGGAAAATTCTACCTTGTTGATCTTGTTAGATCTTTCTGTGACTTTTGATACAGTTGATCACAAGGTGTTATTGGCACAACTGCGGAACTTGGCAGGGGTGCGCAGGACTGCTCTTGAGTGGTTCCACTCTTTCTTGTCAGGGAGGTCCCAGCAGGTGGTAATGTAGGATTGCTCATCGCCTCATTGGGACCTTCCCTGTGTTGTCCCACAGGGTTCTATTCTGTCCCCTCTCTTGTTCAATGTGTATCTGAGGCTGCTTGGAGATGTCATTCAGAGGTTTTGGGTGATCTCTGCCTCTCTTTTTTATCCAACCCAGGACTTGTGACTTGGAGGGGATTGGGACACCTGTCATTGATGGCATCTGGCCCCTTCTGGTCACTCAGGTTTGCAGTCTCAAAGTGCTCTTGGATCCCACATTGAACCTGGATTGTGAGGTGGCAGCGGTGGCTAGAAGCACTTTTCACCAACTCCATCTGGTGAGGATGCTGCAGCCTTTTCTTTCTGATTCAGATCTGGCCACTGTCATCCATACTTTTAACACCTCGAGGCTAGATTACTGCAATGCACTGTACATGGGGCTGCTCTTGAAGGCGCAGTCATTTGGAAGCTGCAGTTGGTGCAGAATGTGGCAACTTGGCTCCTTTCAGGGACGAGTCGTCATGAGCACATTACACCTGTGCTTCAAAGTCTACATTGAGTGCCTATAGCTTTCTGAGCACAAGTCAAGGTGCTGGTTTTGACCTTTAAAGCCCTAAACAGTCTGGGTCCCATATATCTGAAAGTCAGCCTATCTACCATGTCCTTTTGCTTCCATCTGTTACCCTCATCCATGAGGAGGGGGCACACTGGAGAGCGTTATTAGTTGCTGGCCCCATGTTGTGGCACTCCCTTCCCCCGGAGATTAACTTGAGCCCGAGCCTCATGATATAAAACTTTTTTATTTTGGAAAGCATTTGTTAGGGAGGGATAGGTGGGGTTTCTTTGGGGTTTTGAGTGGGGTTGCGGAGGAGGATGGGGTTTAAGTGGAGGGTGTTTTTAAATTATTTTAAACATTTTTAACTATTGTGTTGTTGTTTGTGCCACCCCGAATCTTGTGGGAAGGGTGGAATAATAATAATAATAATAATAATAATAATAATAATAATAATAAAGAAGAAGAAGAAGGCAAGTTGGGCACCCTAGAGTTGACTGGGTACCCAAGTTGCAGGGTACTCAGTTGCAGCTCTAGTGTTGTGGGCATGTCACAGGCAAGCAAAGAAGTGTGAGGATGAGTCCAGATGATCCTCAGCCAAGAGGAAGCCCAAGTTCACTATGTCTTGCTTAATATGTTGCTATTTTGGTAGTACAGGGCATGTAGGAATTGTAATATGGAAAATGCATATAAAATCCTCAAGGAGCATTTGTCTGTAATAATGTAATTTATTTATTTCATTAAATTTTTACCCTGCACCCTCCTACCAATGGCAGCTCAGGAAGGCATAACATGCCTTGATAATAAGGCATAAGAATTAAATAATTTAGCACATCAAAGCACTTTGCCATCATTTAATTGATCTTCAAATGTCCGTGTGATGTAGATGAGCAAATACCACTGTACCTAACCTACAGATGAAGGAAAAGCTGTTAGCAGTAGAAAGTGTTGATCATCATAAGGCTGAAAAGCAAGGTTGCTCTGAAGCCTTTTTTACCAGTCAAGTCATGCATGACTGACAGATAAGAACAATCTTCTTCTTAGTTCTACTGTACACATTAGGTGCAATCCAAGTGCGTATGCCTCCCACTGACACAATGCCCAGCCAGGTGGCGGGCGCACATGTGCACCTGCACCCCACATGTGCAACAAGATGCTTGGTACAATGGCACAACCCTGCCGATAGGACACACACACATACCCTGAGCCCACACACCCTGAAGCCCAGGGGATGGAGCAGGCACAAATCCTGCTCCATCTCCAGACTGCGGGGTGTGTGGGCTCAGGGGGGGGTGTCTTCAGGGACACACGGTTTCACCGAGCAGCTTTCTGCACCAGGTCATGCTTGCACACATGTGCAGCGGCTTAAGTAAACCGCACCTGGTGTAGGCACATATTGCATGGGGGTGTTGGATTGCACCTATTGAGCGCAGTCACATGAGCTGTGGAGGACCCAATCCCCATGCAGTCCCATGGTGAGCAACACTGTGGAGCCAGAGCAGGGAAGTCATGCAGATGGCAAGTGTGTGTTGCCGCACCAGTCACATGAGTGGATGCCCAGCCGTGGACTCACCTCCCGCCCCTGGCCCAGCCGAGATCTCATCCTGGCCATGATGTGACTGTGTGAAATGGGTGATAGCACCTGCTACTCAAGGCCACGCAGCAGTACTTTCCATGTGGCAGGGCAAGTGCAGTCCAGGCACACGGTTTGTCCCTCCTTGGGTAGCCTTACCCTATGTTATGTTATGTTATGTTATGTTATGTTATGTTATGTTATGTTATGTTAGGCTGCTCCATGACGCATCCTCTGACTCTTTCTGAAGACATGTTGCATAGCAGCCAGCTGCTCCCACCGGCCCAACATTTGGTAGGTGCCGACAGAATTTTGCTCAAAGTACCAGGTGAATAAATAACTTTTCTGCTCATTTTGTTTTAAATTTTTTGTATTGTTTTTAACTTTTGGTTAAGCACTCTGAGTGCCGCATAAGCGGGGGCAGGTGGCACTATATAAATAAAATGTTTATGGTTATGATTATCGTTGTGATTATTAATAATTTAAAACAGTTATTAAAATGTTTAAAATGGGGCAGGCAAAAAGGAAGGAAAGGACATCAAGGGAACCATGAGTGGGTCCTAAAGGCACATAGGGAATAAATACATTTTCAAGTGCTTTTTAAAGGTAAGACGGGAGTAACTGAGACAAATATCTGGAGGGAGCGAGTTCCATGCCAAGGGGCCCACCACACCAAAAGCTCGCTCGCCTGCCAACTTCAAACACAATCGAGGAACCCCTAAACAGCAGGTGATTCCTGAGCGCAGATACCAGTGTGAAACTTCAGAAGTAGGTCTTGAAGTAGCACTACTATGCAACAGAGGGGAGAGAAGAATAAGACCCTCAGAATGCAAAGATACATTTTAGTTCTTTTTTATTTTACAAGCTACAAAAGTGAAGCTACTGACCCTCAAGCAGAAAACGCACAAATCATAAGGCCTGTGCTTCCTCTGAGACAGAGACTCAGTAACCCATGAGTAGGGCTGTAGCGGTATGCCGCCGCGGCAGCTGTTACCGACGGAAACCCCTATTCCGCACATCGTGGCACGGTTTGGCAGAGGCAGCTTTCCGA
>QEPC01009106.1:466155-484510 GCA_003113815.1 Sphenodon punctatus | reverse complement strand
GATAGATAGATAGATAGATAGATAGATAGATAGATAGATAGATAGATAGATAGATAGATAGTAGAAAGTTGTAGGAGTTAGCTTAGTGATAGAGCTAGCGTTAGTGATTTAGTTTTAGTGTTTGTAGGAGTAGGTCTGTGTACTTATTAGATAATCCATTTAGTTCATAGCATTTAGAATAGTTAATAGTAGTTATATTTAGTGTAGATAGATAGATATAATATTAGATTAAAAAAAAGCCCATATAAAAAACAAAAAAACAAATAAAAAACAAAAGAAAACCATATAAAACCCATTAAAAAAACCCAAAACCATATAAAAAACAAAAACCCACCCATAACAACATTTCCCGAACGGCCAAACAGAACAGCCGAACAGACTAACCGAATGGCCGAACTGAACGGCCGAACCGAACAGCCGAACCCGAACTCAGCGAACTAGCCGAACTGCCGAACCGAATGGACAAACCGAATGCAGCCGAACTGAATGGCCGAACTGAACGGCCGAAACGAACACAACCGAACCGAACGGCCGAACCTGAACCATGATCTGTTTGCCCATCCCTATTTTCCAGCCTCTAGTAGCGAATATTGACCTTTGCCTGGTCTTTAAAATTTTGTGCTGCATGCTCCTACTGGGAACATGTCCCAGGGCTCAGCTCCCCCCTTGAATATAATCACCCTGACAAGCCCACATTCCCACACACCCCTGAAAAAAATCCTGCTGGGCACAGATTTGGGTTAAAAATACTGCAACTCTTTGTTAAAATACAACATCATTCTGAGAGCATGTATCCCTTTTCCAAAAAAACACCAAAGCTTGTTCCCAAATTTTATATTGAAGTTTTATTTAAGAAGTTCTAGATAAATATTTTTCTGACCACAATCACACCACCATGAAAAGACAGAGAAGAGTAGAACTGAAAGGAGGGCAAGTGTTTCCTGTTCTTTAGGAAAATACAGACCTTTCTAGAGTGCTTGCGAGTGTTGATTGGTACTTTGTCAGTCTATGGTGATTCCACACTTCAGCCATTGTCAATATTAGTGCCTTTGGTTTTTTGTCATTTCCCATCAATTTTGTCACTTTCCAGGAGTTTTCATCATTTTTTATCACTTTCCGGTATTTTTCATTACTTTTAAGGACTTTTACAACAGTTTTACAGCATTTTTACAGCAATGTCCAACATTTCCCCAGCACTTAGATGACACTTTTAGATCTTCACAACCCCCGGGACTGCATGCAGGGTACACATGTGGCTTGGGATCAGTCCTGTAGCAGCTCTAGGTAAAAACAAATGTGCAGCTGCTGCACTGGCTACAAGACCAGAGGAGGGGGTCTCCCCCACTGGGGTCAGGTCGGGGTACTGGACAGATTTGCACCCAACTGGGCTGACTGTAGAGCTGTCCTCTGCTCTATCCAGTGGGGGAAGAGAACAGATGTGCAGCTGGGCAGCCCAGCTCCTGACGCGCCCCAGTGTCCCACGCCCCCACCATGATGGACAGCCATGGTAACCAATAACAGACAGTCATGGCTACTGGCTATGGTGGCCCTGATCGCTGGTGGGGGATAGCGGCATGAACAAACACACTGACCTTCTATAGCCCACATTGGCCTGTCTGGGTTGTGGGGATGGTATCAACCTGGAGACCACATCCGGGCCAGGCACCTACCCAGGCCAAGGCAGGCCCATATCTGGAAACAGAAACTCTGATTAGTCTCTGGCCCAGGCAGGCTATAGTAGACCCTTATTGTGTCTGTTGTCACCCTCTGTTCAACTCACAAAAAATAACGACAAATGATGAAAACAGCAGAAAAGCCGGTAAATTTCCACATCACACAAATGAAGGTTAATAACCTGTTTCCAATGGAAACAGCATTCACTGCAATTTGTCATTTCAAGCCTAGATACGAGTTATAACTTTGGAATCATAAGGCTAGGTCACAGGGCATTGTCAAGCTAAAATTGGTGAACATTAATCCTTGCAGAATTGTGATAGTATTGTATATTCATAATAAATTACAAAGGAAAAATATTCTTAGGTAGTAAGGAAATATTGTGATCTTTCTGAACTTAAATCTCCAAGTTAGTTAGGCCTCCCCAATTCAACAAAGCATTTAAGCACTTTACTTGATGAGATTTAATCCCATGCCTAATCATGACATAAATATTGCTACAGTGTGCTTAGTGCATGAGAAGCAGAAAGTGAAATTGATAGGTAGTGATACTTCCCAGCTCAATCTGAGAGAGTAGCACAAAAAGCAAACAAATAGCAAACTAACACAAGATTAATTAATCTCTCTCCACATTTTGGTCTCCCATTTCTGATTTTCCTGCTGTTATAGGGGGTTCACATGCCAAACTTGCTTAAGGTACACTTGCTGGGAACAGGTAGATCAGGAGTATGGTCTGAGGTGGCAAAAGCCTTGATTAGACAGGCAAATCAAAACAGGCAAAAGCCTTGATTAATCAATATATGAAATACCTGGCTAAGTATATGGGGAAACCTTTTGAAATCAATAGAACTGGTTATTAGAGTTGGTCAAAAAAGTGAAAATGATTATTTGTTTGGTTGTTTGTTTTAAAATTTCAAATTCTTTCCATTTCACAGAATTCCAAACAGATCAGAAACTTTTTCAATGTTTTTTGTGACACTCCATGTCTTTTACCCAAAGTACTTACCAATAATCATTGTCAGAATGAAACAACATTTTTGTTTTCTTTTTACGGAAAGCTTGGTCTTAAAACTCCCAAATGGTCAATGGTCTATAGGCAGTTTTCTTACAGGCTTGCTCTCTCTTTCTCCAACTCTCCACAAATTAAGGAAGAGATAGCCCTACTCCAAAACTCATGATGGCATGTAATCTTATACTTCTGTCCTCTTCTCTCTTCTTTCCTCTTTTACACCCATGGAGGCAAGCTAACTCTAGCCAGGAACCTAAAGTAATAGCTAACGAGTAAGTATATCACACATTTAATCTTTAGTGCTCTGTTATCTGGGGGATGTTTTGGCCTGGCACCTTTCTACACAATGGGACAATATGCAATATGGATATTTAAATCTCTCTATATATATTTCCCCCCCGTCTGCATATGTAGCATTCTTTTTTCTTTTTTTTTAATAAGTTAGCAATTGAGTCTCTGTTACATCTGCCTGCTCACCTACCCTTTTTAATATAATGGTGGTATCGAATAGAAGATATTAGGGGATGGAATTTCAGATCTCCCAGTATCCAATACTGCCAGTATTTGGCAGTATCAGGGATACCGGATAGATTCGATAATTCCCCGTACCAGTGCTGATTCCTGTACCAGATTTTTTTTACATTGCGGCCGTTGAAATTAATGGCCACAATGTAAAAAAAAAAAAAAACCACAAAAAAGTTAAACCCACTTTTCCTCCCCCTCCCAGGCTGCACAGGTGGAAGGGGGGAACACCCCCCACCCACCCTGCCCAGCCTGGTTTTTTTTTTTTAAATAAAACCTGGCACTCTGGTAACCTAACCCACCCACCCATCCCCGATCGCCTTTTACCTGTGTGCTGTGTGTGCTCGCTCTGTGTGGTGGTGGCGGTGGTGGCAGCAGCGTGGCACGGGCTCAGCTGTAGCACTGGCTTGAGCGCTTCACCAGGCCTTCCAAGGAACTTCTGGGTTTCTCTGGAAGGCCTGGTGTAGTGCTCAAGCCAGCGCTGCAGTCGGGCCTGTGCCGCACTGCTGCTGCTGCCACCGCCGCCACCACCACCACCACACAGAAGGAGCACACACAGCACACAAGTAAAAGACAATCGGGGGGGTTAGGTTACCAGAGTGCCAGCAGGCAGCCAGCCTGGGCTCCCAGAGGAGAGCTCAGATGCCTCCATAGCCCTGGCGGCTGCCACTGGGCAGCCGGCGGTGGCAAGGCACGGAGCCTGGGTCCGGTCTCGAAACTTTTAGGTTTTTTTTAAAAAGATCCAGACTGGGCAGGGGGGGGGGAGGGGTGTCCCGCCTTCCACCCGCGCAGCCTGAGAAGGGGGGGGGGGGGGATTTGGTTTTTTTTTTCCATTGATTTCAATGGGGACAGTTCCCCATTCAAATCAATGGAAAAAAAACAGTACCGGTATACCGGTTTTAATCCAGTAAACTGATTTTTTGTAAACCGGTAACCGGTAAAACTGGTATCTGTTTTTTTGCCCCAAGTCCCACCCCTAGAAGATATAATTCACCAATGATGATGGTGTTTCTGGCAAATGAGAATTGGGTAATGGGGGAAAGAACAGCTTTGAGTGATAGAGAGAGTAAATGGTAAGAGAGAGGATGGGAAGAATAATAATTCAGCATCGGGAAAATCAGATCAGAGGTGTGGAGGATAACATGGGGGCAGCTGTAAAGAACACAGTAGGGCAGGCAGGAAGATCTGGAGACTAATGAATCGAGGAGCACACCCAGACTCCGAACCTGCGGGACCATGGCAGGTTAACACCCCCCTCCCAACAAGAGGAAATTCAACCACTCCCAGGCCCCTCAGGCCCTCACCCACCAACATCACCTCCGTCTTGTCAGGATTCAGCTGCAGATGACTCAACCTCATTCAAGCCCCCACAGCCGACAGGCACTGGGAAAATAAAGAGACTGCATGGACTGGATTGATGGAAAAAGAGAGGTAGAGCTGCGTGTCATCAGCATACTGATGACACTGCATACCCTGAAACTCTCTCACGATCTCCCATAATGGCTGCATATAGATGTTAAACAAGAAGGGGACAGAATGTCACCCTGCGGGACTCCACACGTGAGGTCCTGGGGGGAAGATGTACACTCCCCCAAGACCACCCGGTGAGTTCTCCTGGCCAGGAATGAATGAAACCAGTCCATGACCGTCCCGCCAATCCCGGCGCAGTCCCGCATGTGAGTCACCAACACCTCATGATCGACTGTGTCAAATGCAGCCAAAAGGTATAGCAGGACCAGTAAGGTCTGACGACCCTGGTCCAACGTCAGACGGAGATTGTCAACCAAGGCCACCAATGCAGTCTCTGTACCATACCCAGGCCGAAAACCGGACTGAGAGGGGTCAAGGAAACCGGTGCAGTCCAGGTGTTCTTGGAGCTGCTGTGACACAGCCCATTCAATAACCTTCCCTAAAAAGGTTAGGGAAGGTCCTTACTGGGGCAGGCCGCAGGGAGCACATGACACCTGTGCTCCGGGCTCTGCACTGGCTGCCTATAAAGTACCGGGCTAGGTTCAAGGTGCTGGTTTTGACCGTCAAAACCCATCGTGGCCTGGGCCCTGCCTATCTGTGGGATCACCTCACTCCCCATGTGCCCATGTGACCCCTGAGATCATCCACAGGGGCCTTTTTGGAGGTTCCCCAGGCGAGACAGGTGGCCACTGATGTGAGATCTTTTTCGGTGGTTGCCCCTGTGCTGAGGAATTCACTCCCGGAGTAGGCTCGGTTGGCCCCCACCCTCCTGTCATTTCAACATTTGTGTAAGACCTAGCTGTTCCACCAGGCTTTTGGCGAGGTGTGGGGGTAGGGTGGGGGGTAGGGTTTGGGGGACGGTGAGTTTTATGATTTGTTTTAAAATGTTTTATTGTGAAATCTTGTGTTGTTCGCCACCCCGAGCTGCCTTTGGGCAGGAGGGGCGGGATATAAGTTTTAAATAAGTAAATAAATAAATTACAGGTCCCCAGACCACCAGGTAAGCTTGCATCTATCCATCTATAAGATAACAAAATAGTGTCAACCCTGAATAATTGACCTACTACATTCTCCCGATGTTTCTCTCTCTCATCTGGTTGTTTTCTCTCCCTCTCTTTTTACACATTGATCCTAACTAAGTTGAATTCAGTTGAACCTGTTCTTGTGATGTTCATATAAGAGTTCTCTGAGTTATCTGAAGTTGTGCTATGAGAGAGACCTTCATCATTTAAGGGTTGTTATTATTACTCTGTCTTTCTCTCTATTTCTCTCCTCTGCTAGAGCACTTCAGTGGTTATAATGAAGTGAATCCAAATGACTACTTTGAGATGGGCAAGGTACATGACAAGCACACAAAATATTCTTTTAACACTGGCCTGAACTAATCATCCTGAGGGATTTTCTCTTTCATTTATGGGTTTTGTTCTCACATGGTTTTGTTTTGTTTTTTTCCTGTTTCCCCTTCTAATGTGATTGTAGTGAAGAAAACTTACAGGTCATGGTTTGAATTCAGTGAGATGTTTGGTACACTCCAAAGCTTTTACTCAATTATGCCTCCTAAGAGGCCAAGTCAAACTGTGGGTAAATGGTGGTACATAGACTGGCTGATGGAGGCATGTAAAATAGATTGCCTGTGGAACAAATCCGCTGCTGCATCTCCTTTGGATTAGAGGTGAAACAATTATTCACATTGAATATATTCTCTGATGTATTTGCCAGCTTTAATACAGGGCAAATAAAGCAGATGCAAATAAGTATTAATTCCACATTATTTGGATAGTCATCCGGATATTTTTAGTCTAGGCATTTGTTTATTCAGTTTGGCTATTTGGTGATTCAGTTGCTTTAGTTCAGCTACTTTCAATAGCACTAAGTAGCCCCAAAACCAAGTAAATGAACAATCAAATAAACAGGCAAATATACAAACCAAAAATAACTGAATAAATTAATACACCAACAATATCTGTTTCAGGTGCAGATATTGTATGTCACCCTAGGGCCTAGAGGTGTGAACCAGGGGCCCATGTTGAGTTTCATTTTTGTTATTTTAATCTTTTTTTTTTGTTTTCATAAATATCAACATTTCTTTTTTGTTTTCACTTTCGTTTTCGTTTTCTATTGGTTTAAATGGAAAACACATTTTCAGCTGTACGTTTTTTGTTTTTCATTATATTTTGCTGAAACCTGGAGGGATTCTACCTCCAATGGAAGGCATTACAAGTACCAACATTAAAAAAGACTGGTTAAAGGATTTCAATTTTATAAGCAACTGAATTATATTATCTTGCAAAAAACTTCATATACATTCTTGGATGTAACTTCTTTGCTTCACATTTGATGTAGATGAAACTTGGCATGTTTATACCCTTTCCCATATTTACTATTTCTGAAAACTTTCAGAAGGATTGGATAAAGGGTCCTGGTGGTATAAGCAATTAACCTATAAATGTATGTCTGACTGTAACAACTTTGTAGTCCAACCAGTGTACATGAAATCTTGTAGGAATGCATTTAAAATCAAATTAATTATATGCTTGAGGGACACCTATAGAGAACTGTCTGAAGATTTCTAAGGGCATGTCAAAGTAAGAATCTCAAATAAATTAATACACAAACAATATCTATTTCAGAGGCAGATATTGTAGGCTACCCTTTTTGTCAAGTTTACGGGCTTGACCAAACTTTCTGGGATAGAAAGTCTGAGCAAAGGCCTTTTCAGTTGAGATCATCATGAAAATGTGGGCCATCTATGGCTGAATGGTAAAAGGGGCCCCTTGCTAGCAGAACAACCTGTCCTTCGCTAGTTACCCAAAATAAGACTGAAGGAGGCACAGGGAAGATAGTCTCTTTCCTTGCTGGAACTGGAAGGTGACTTAATAACAGTTTATGCATCTGGCCCCAATTATGACTTGTTAATAAAGTCAAGAGCTTGCTTATTATGATGGTTTTTATCGGTGAAAAACTATGGGTGAAAACAGATGTCCTCAAGTGCCATCTGTCACACCCCGGGGAGGGGCGAGCTTCCTCAAGCCTGCCATGGGAATAAACATTCCTATGGCATACCCTGGATGGGGAGGAGGGGCAGGGGGTGGGTAGTGATGTGAGGGCATTTGGCCGCATTCCCAATGTTGCGCCCCCCCGCCATGACGAGCAACCATGGCTGCCAATTGCAGAAAGCCATGGCTCGGCACCATGGCAACCCCTCACACAGTGACAAGACAGGACCTAGGAACAGATGTTCCCACTCAGCATGCCGGCTCTGCCTTGGCCAGGTAGGTTCTTGGTGCAGACTGTGGGCCCATCCATACTGGATCCACAATTTCCGCCCAGCTCCTACCTGGCCGGGGTAGGAACCAGGCCCATGTTTGGTGAGCCACAAACAGGTGGTCCACCATGATTCTGGCCAAGTCAGGGTGAACCAGACCCAACTGTCCCAGCGTCACCTATGTTGACACCCACTGTATCCTCATTATTAATTAGGCTCATGCCTGCTTTCTGTTCTTGCCCTATATAATGTAAGTGGGGCATATGGCCCCTTCAGACTCCTTCTTTGTCCTATAAGCCATTTGGGTTTCCTGAGTCCTGTATCAGTGTGCAGCTGGCTTCAAACAATAAATATTATTGCATTGGCACTACCCTTGTGTCCGGTTCCATTGTCCACCCCCACCCCCACCCCGGGGGGACTGCTTATTGGTTCAGGCCACTTGGAGACCTTCTCCAACAGATATTGTTTGGATATTCAGAGCTTTACAGAAAAATACAAATAATATTTGTGAATACACAATCCACTGTTCTTTTATCCACTACTAATCATGCACCAACTTCTAAGAACTGAAACACATCATTCTCTATACCTCCACTCTGCAAGTGCTGAAATGGGTACCTGATTTTTATAATACCCACATTTTGGGGTATTGTTTCAGATTCTGAAATGGAACCTGAATACCGTTCAAGTGCCCCAAAACCAAAATACCAACAAACGATTACTGAAATACCAACATACTGACAACCGATATACTGAAATACCCAAAAGAGTCCCCAAATCCAGGACAAAGTCAGAACAAATTTACCTGGATTTGTCCCAGATTTGGGGGGATTTGGGTTTTTGTTTTTATTTTATTTTTAAAAATTGGTATTTCGATTGTCGGTACATTGGTATTTCAGTAATTGTTTGTTGGTATCTTGGTTTTTGGTTACTCAAATGGTATTCTGGTTCAATATTTTGGTTACCTAATGGAAAACCAGTTTGGTTATTGAAAAATACCCAAAATATTTGGTTCAATTTGTGTACTAGAAATTTGATGAGTATATCTATTTTTTGTGGGTATACTCAGACCAGGCACAGCCAATCTATTTATTTATTTATTTATTAAAATATACCATGGCCGTCCATGAAAGCTCAGGGTGGTTTGCAAAAACAAAAACACAAAAAGGAAAATAGTAAAAATACAACAATACAATGAAGCCCCTCCAATACACCCCCTCACCCCAAAAACCCACCCAACCAATCTCTATCCCTGTTTGTGAAATGATCTGCCAAAAAGAAATTTTTACACCACATCTGGAATATGCTGAAACTCTGGCAGTCCTCCGGGGAAAAGGAGTGCTATAATACTGGGGCAGGAACCAAGAATGACTTTCTGTGGACCCTTGTCGTATAAACAAGGTTGACCAGTGGTATCTGCAAGACAGTGCTCCCAGCTGACTGCAGGGGTCACAGCGGAGCATGGAAGGAGGAGAGATGGTCTTTCAGATATAGGGTATTTTTAGACACACCTTAAAGTTTCGGATTTTTCAATCTTCTGGGTTTACAAATCCACAAGTAAGTTCCGGATGCATTTTCCACAGACACACTGCCCTGAGGCAGTTCCTGGATGCATTCTTCACACAAATACTGCCCTGAGGTAGCCTAAAGTAGTCGCAGCTCTAGACATGACAGGCTGCCATGGAAACCAAGTAACCACAGCTGCCTGGAGCAAAGCAGTTTACCAGGAGAACGTTTTACACACAAAAGTTCTGGGAGAAGTTCTACGCAGAAGTTCAAAGAGTCAGATGTTTAAGATCTGGGTGAGTGATTTAGACAGACAGAAAGTTCAGGATGTTACAACAAACATGCAGGAGAAATGTGCGTGTTAAAACACACATATTGGGCCCAAGCCATTTATGGCCTTAAAGGTCAAAACAGCACCTTGAATTGTGCCCAGAAAGCTATAGGAAGCCAGTGCGGACTACATAGCACATGTGTAATGTATTCACGGAGACTCACCTCCGTCATCCACACATTCATCACCTCAAGGTTGGACTATTGCAACACGATCTATTTGGGGCTGCTGGGTGGGCCACCAGGTGAGCCGTCAGGAGCACATAACACCTGTGCTCCGGGCACTGCACTGGCTGCCAATAGTCTTCTGGGCCAAATTCAAGGTGCTGGTATTGACCTATAAAGCCCTTCATGGCCTGGGCCGCACCTATCTGCAGGACCGTTTTGCTCCTCATGTCCCTGATCGACCCTTGTGATTGTCCAGAGGGGCTTTTCTGGAGGTCCCCCAGACTAGATGGGTGACCACCGACAGGAGAGCTTTTTTGGTGGTCACCCCTGTGCTGTGGAACTCCCTTCCAATGGGTGTTCACCTGGCCTCTGGCCTTCTGTCTTTTAGATGTACTTGTAAGACCTGGATGTTCTGTCAGGCATTTGTCAAGGGATAGGGGAAGGGAGGAGGGTGGGGATGGGTTGGGGTGGGTGGGGTTGGGAGAGGATATTTTATTTCCATTTTAATTTATGGTGTGTGTTATTTTTTATTTTATATTTTTGTTGTTAGTTGCCCCGAGTCACCAGAGGCAAGGGGTGTTGGGTATTAAATATAATAAATAAATAATAAATAATAATTTATTTTTAAAGGATCTGGGCCTCCACGTTCTGCACCAGCTGCAGCTTCTGAACAGCCACCAAGGGCAACCCCATATAGAACGCATTGCAGTAGTCTAGCCTTGAGGTAATGAAAGCATGGATGAGGGTGACCAGATCTGTGTCAGAAATAAAAGTCTGCAGCCTCCTCACCAGATGGAGCTGGTAAAAAGTGCTCCTAGCTGCTGCTGAAACCTTACAATCCAGTCACAACAGAGGGTCCAGAAACACACAAATGCTGTGAACCTGAGTAACTAGAAGGGGACAGACCCCCTCAAAAACAGTGATCCCAATCCTCTCCAAGTCACAAGGTCGGCCAAACATCATCACTTCAGTTTTGGCTTGATTCAGCTTCAGTCAGCTCACCCTCATCCAGTCCACAACAGTAGCCAGGCACTGGGTAAGCACCAAGACTGCATGACCTGTGTCAGATGAAAAACAGAGGTAGAGCTGGGTGTCATCAGCATACTGATGGCATCTCACTCCAAACCTCAAGATGATCTTGCCTGGCTGCTTCAGCTATACATTGAACAAGAGGTGGAACAGAATGGAACCCTGTGGGACACCACAAGGGAGTCTCCGAGGGGACAACAAACATCAATCTCCCATCACCACCCACTGGGACCTCCCCAACAAAAATGCACAGAACCTCTCAAAAGCAGTCTGGTGCACCCTTGCCGGGTCCCGCACAAATATCAAGATCACCTCATGATCAACCATATCAAAAGCTGCTGAAAGATCTAACATGATCAACAGGGAATAATTCCCTCTGTCAATCTTCAGGTGTAAATCATCGACCAAAGCCACAAGCGCCATCTCCGTGCTATACCCCAGATGAAAACCAGACTGAAATGGGTCCAGGGATCTGAAAGCACTGAAATGAGCTTGAAGCTGCAGGGCAACTATCTATTTCAATTGTTTTTAATGATTGTAAGCTGCCCCGAGCTGCCTGTGGCAGGAGGGGCAGAGTAACAAATTTTATAATAATAATAATAATAATAATAATAATAATAATAACTTTCCCTATAAAGGGAATGTTAGAGACAGGAAAATATATGGCTGAGGAGTTGGTGTCCAAAGATGTTTGCTTAAACAGGGGTTGAACCACTACAATTTTGAGGGTGTCTGACAACCTACCCTACCGAAGGGAGGTGTTGACAAAGGCCCCAGCATCTCCTGGATGGCTTTGACCAGGATCTAATTCACAACTGGTTGCCCACATCTTTCCAAGTACATCCTCTGCATTAGTGGGTGACACTAATTGAAACTGATCCAACCAAATGGGACAAGGCTGAGCTTCCACAGCTCCAAAAACTGATTCTGTAGTCAAAGTAGCAGCATCCAAGTTATGGTGAATACGAGTCATTTTGTGTGCAAAGTAAATTAATAAAAGTGTCACAGCAGGCAGCAAATGACTTCAGTTCATGGCGAAGATAAACCGGATTAACCAGTCCATTCACCACCCAAAAAAGTTCTGTAGGATGGGACTTCACGGATTCTATGATAGTGGAGAAGAAAGCTTTCTTCGCTGCCATCACAGTCCTTTAAAAAGGATCTATGCTGCAATCGGACAGTCAGTACCCTTTTTCAGTGTGAATTGAGCACCACCTGCACCCTAACTACCTACTCTCCCACTTCAATTGACTCAGATCCTCTGTGTACAAGGGGGACCTATGATGTTGCAGGGTGGAAATGGATGCCTGAATGCAACCATGACAATGGCTCTGGTCAAGATGTCATTCCATAAAACGATCAGTTCATCAACAGTGTAGTTGTCAAGGTCAATGGGTAAATCACTCAGGGAGTTTTGAAAGCCAATCAGATCCATAAGTCTCCAAGAGTGAACCAGCCTAATTGGCTTACCACCCTGATGGGGCATAGGAAGGCAGGGATCCGGGCCTTCAAAAGGTAATGGTCTGACCATGACAATGGTGTTATTACAACACCCCCAATCCTGTGTCCAGGTCAGTGCAAAACATCAAATCCAACGTGTGTTGTGTCTTGTGCGTTGGGCCAAATATAATCTGGGATAGACCCTTGGTTGTCATGGAGACCAGGACGTCCCACTCTGGACCCAAAAGGTTGGTCCCAGTAGTTGTTCTGGGTGACTTCAAGACCACCTCTGAGACCAACCCAGCCAGTTTGGTCAGGGAGTCAGCTGCTATGCCTGCCTGTTGTGGTTATTGCCTCCTTGAGGAGGTTTGCACTCTATTTACATTCCTAGAGGCTCTGCTAAAGGAGCAGATCAAGGCAAAGAATCCATGGCAACTCTGTCACTTTGAGTTTACCTGAAGCATGCATTGAAGTAGCAGTTTTCATGTTCAGCCTCTTCATCAGCTTAGCTGATAGGAGATATATACCTCTCAACTTGATTCTTGAGGCCCTTGTCACCACTGGGGATATGGCTACACCAAGTGTATCCCCAGTGTTTAATCAGACACTGGGGATACACCAAAACTAGCCAGTATACGTCAATGATAAATCAAAATACTAGCTCTTTAACATATAGTGCAAAGATAATAACTGGGGAATGAAAGTAAGCTGAGATGCTTACTTTGACATAACCTTAGAAATCTTCAGGGAGTTATCTATAGGTTTCCCTCAAACAGAGAATTCTTTTGATTTTAAATGCTTCCGCATATGCACTTCGCTTTACCATGCCCTTCTATAAACACACACTCTATTATGGAAACTTTCAATCCACTTTTGTTTTTATGCGCACATCAAAGAACAAAAAAGTTCTGTGGGGAAATTATGCACTGCCCCATAACTCCTTTTGTAACTAAATAGAACCCTCAACCTCTTTAATGCTATTATAAGGAGCTTTGCTCCCAAAATGATTATCCCACCCACTTCCTTTCCCTCTTCCATTGTCAGTCACTTTGAGTTTCATTTCTGTGGTTGTTATTTTCAAATGCTGACATTTGTAAGAAGGGTCTTTTAAGATCCACAATGGCAATGGTTCTGCTGTTTAACGCAATTGCCCACACTTCTCCTACTGCCATCAAAAAGGAAATCCGGAAGAATAAACATATTAAACAATCAGAATAAACTATTTAAAAAGAATAACAATTCATATTAATTGGCACAAACAAAGTTTGTAAATAGAGAAGTTGTTCCTATTGAAGTAAATAAAAGTTTTGCCTTTGACTTACACAGAAGTATGAATCTGAGTCAGGTTTCAATTTAAGGATTTACAAAACTGAAAGTAACCAGAATAAATGGAAGAGTGAAATGGAAAATAATAATAATAATAATAATAATAATAATCTGTTTTAAAGGAGTGAAAGTGAAAATAATTTATTTCTACTTTCAGGAATGTAAGGTGCAACTATTAATCATAACCAAACCACCCATCCTGCAGAGCCTTCCACATTATTTAACTTTGTCTAGGAACATAAACATTGCATAAACATTTACAGAATCCAGGCCCCAAGACTGGGATCTATTTTTCACACATGTACATCATTCATTCAATTTTATTAATGGCACTGGCTCTCGCCCTGGCCAAGACAAAAACAACAAAAACAACAACAACAATGAAATTTAACAACAATAATAAGACAAAACAAATGCACCAAACAGACAGACAAACAGCAACTTTTAAGAATACAACCATATGCCACTTGGACATAGTTACTTATTAACTATATTGCTTAGACAGACATACCATAAGGCAGACCAAATATCATATTTAGTACTAGTCCAAGTCATAGGTCAGTATCCTCCTACCTGTCTGGTCATTATGCAATTTAACATCTGGTTTGTCAGTAGTTGGTTGTTTGTATATTATTTATCAACAGGCTTTTACATGCCCATGATTTGTCTGACAGCATGATAACCGCATTTTGTTCCAATACAATATTATAATACCCAGGATTACTATACCTCTTCCCTAATATAGGGCAACTACCCTAATATAGGGCAAGTTCCTAACTGGAGGTGCCTTACTCTTCCACGGGGTTTGCTGGGCAAGGCTTAGCCCCTGGGAGTAAGCAAAATTGTAGTTTATTTACCTAATTTCCCCCCTTGTTGGCCAACAAAGTAAACATCCCCTTCAAGAAATTTCTAAGCTAACTAAAACATCCCATCCGAGTGCTACTTCCCCCTCATCCCCCCCCCCTCCAACCATCAGTTGGCATTGGGTGGATATTGCAGCTGGCTAGGGGAAATGTTTCCAACACTGTCCTCGGGCTCCATTCCCATCCCAGGTTCCCCATCCTATCTTGAGGACCTCACCCTTGGAGTAACTGAACAAATTTGGAGCCGTTTCTGTGATGCTAAATGGGTATATATTGCCAAGTCTCTAATGGCCTCTCCTTGTGTGAGTGATAATAAATAACAGACGCTGTCAGTAACCTGGATCTCGCGAGGCAGCCAGGGAATCACCCAAGTTGCCCTAAGAGCATCAAAATAGGGGCACCTCAGGAGAAAATGCTCTATATCTTCCACTTCCTGTTTATAACAGGAGCACAATCTAGCCTTCCAAGGAATATGCTCGTACCTTCCTTCTACTACCGCCCCTTCAACCATTTGCCAGCGAAGTAGGATGTAGGCTCGCCTCAATTTTGGATTAATCAGGACATTAAAGTAAGGTTCAAGAAGAACCTGTTTCTTTAAACTCCCCAATAATGGAGCTACTTTCCAAGCAGCTATCTTAGCTATATCCTCCTGGGCGGTCATATCCTTAAGTGAGAGGCAAATCTCAGACTTAATGCCCTGGATGGACTTACCCATGAAATACTGGAAAGAAAACCCCATATCATTGATTAATCTTCCCAGAAAAAGGAGCCATGGATAAGACCGCGGTCCTTGGTGTAATAATTCTTCCCTAAGGCATTGTACAGGCAGCGCTCAATCCTGTAACTTCAATAGTCTTATCCAATAATTAACAAATGCTCTCTTCACAAGAGAGTCTATAGAGGGGATGACCAGCTCTGCCCTCAGTATGGCTCCTGGGACCCCTGATGGCACCCCCAACAATTGCCGCAAATTCTGGACTCTCTCTAAAGGAAGCATGTTGGCAAATTGAATGAGTTCTATTCCAAACAATAAAGTAGGAGGAATCTTGGCCTTGTACACCTTTAGCAGCTCAGAGAGGGGGAGGCCTCTTGATACCCTACAAGCTCTCAATAACGGATGTACAGCCTGCCTAGCTATAATAGCTCTCCTACAAATGTGGCTATTCCATGTCCCCCTCTTATGAATATTTAATCCCAGGTAGGTAAATACGTTTACCAACTCTACCCGTCCTGATCTCAATTGCCAACTGGAAGATCGTACTCCCTTTCCCACGTCCAAGCGTGTACACATAAGTCAGTTCACGTAAGTCAGGAGAAAATCCATATAATTAAATGGAATTATGGCAGTAGAGAACTCACTCCCCCCCCCCCGAGCAGGATAGCTCCTTGCAGCCGTTTCGTGTTGGGTGGGGGGGAGGGCTTTGCCGCTTGTCCCCCCCTTCAGAAGAATACAAGCGGACGCTTGCCACTTCAGGTGGGCCGCACAGATGCAGCGGTGCTGTTCAGGCACAAGGAGGCAGGTCTCGCATTGCGAGACCTGCGGATGCCATTTTATGACTTGTGGTGCTGGCGGGGGCAGTTTGGTCTGGCAGCACATGAAGAAAGGAGGCACCCTCCCACCTACCCGTTATTGTGGCACTGTAGGCTATGCTGGTTGCTCATTATGAGAGCCGGGAAGGAATTTTTCAGTCACACCATGATTGGCTGTTTGGGGTGACTGTTTTTTTGCCTTCCTCACAGTCTTTATGTTGTAAGGTGAGGTTTAGGAGGTTATAGATATAAATTGTTGCTCTTTGGTAGGGGTCCAGTTAGTTGGTTTAATAGTTGTTAGGGGAATGAAGGAAGACGTCTCCTTAAGAGGCAGGGTCAGAGCCAACCAAGAGCAGGAGCGGCCAGGTTAGGCGCAAGGCCCAGGATGGGGGGGAGGAGCAACTCAGTCAAGGACAGGAGTGGTCCGGGCTGGCGGGGCCCTCGCCTTCCAACCTGCTTCAGGTTGCTACAAGCCGAGAGCCTTATCAACCAGCTGAGCGGCTGGAGTGACAGCAACCTAGGACAGTTTAAAGTTAGGGTGGTACCGAGGCACATTGGGCCTGGACCAGGAGTGTGAAACTCTCTCTGACCTTAATGCTGATTTGAATAAAGAGTGCGGCCTTTAAATTCCATTCCATGTGTGCTTATCTTCTTTGGGGTGCGGTGGCAATGAAATCCAAGTTTGATTGAAATTAAGGGGAGTTTGGCCCAATATAATAAAGTTGCATTCTTAGAGAGTGTAAGAACACTATGCCAATTTGCATCAGACAACGATCAGCAAATAAGAATGACTATACACAGAGAATAAAAGAGACCTGTCGAGTGTCATTATTCAAAGCAAGTGAAAGGCATGTGCAAGAGGCATAAATAACATTGAGTTAAGGATTAACAAAGTGTTATTCATTTATATACATTATTAATCACAATATCTACATAATGGAGACATAGATTTGTTTGTACAAATGGGATACATGACTTTCCTCTTATGCTAAAAGTACACTGTTGTGACTCTATTAACATAAGTGGAATTACTCCTAATGTATTCCGGTGTAGATGAGAAGAGAATCCAGCCCATGGTCTTCATCAAAGCAGTGACACTTTAACTATGAGGTTAAACTAATTTGTACTTCAAAGAAGAAATATTTTACTGCCTTTGACCTTTTAGTGTTTTGTTTTTGCTGCCAATTCCACTTAGTCCCAATAGGTTTGTGGAAATGTTAACAAGGAAGAATGGAATAGCAAATTAAAGAAATCCACTTAACTAGAAACTTTCTGGCATATAGGGCTTAAATCTCCAACTATTGCTCATAGGTGTTGTATCATCCATATCAGCGCCATCGGCGCCATCATCATACAGTGGGACTATACAGTTGAGTAAGATTTACTCACATTACAAGATTGGGCTGTCATGGAATCTTGATATTAGGGACTCTTCTATCACAGGATAAGAATATATTTTGGAGCTACTGGTTTATATTCCCAGCTCTCTAATTTAATCTAATCTATCTATCATCTTGATTGCCAAATACTGAAAGTTTCTACTTAAGTGAATTTCCTTCATTTGCTATTTTAAGGATCATGGCACTTAGTTTGGTACCTCTGAGTTCCAAGTTTCCAAGGAATAAGTCCAGTACTCGGTGTGCTTGGCCCCACTTGATCAAGTATTTCTCTGTCCTGGTGTGCGTCTTCTTTGGCTAGACATCGGCAGGACTTGGGATCACCTGACATGACCTGAGTGACACACCCCTGATCTTACCTTCAGTGATCTGGGAAATGAAATTTACTGCTTTATTTGGTAGGCACAGGGATAATGGGCGGGGACAGGTGAGGGGGGACAAGCAGGACAGGACATTTTTTGATTGGCTGCCAGGGGCAAACAAAAGTGGGCATTTGGGCATTATTCACTCTCTTTGGTGACCTGACTATGTGCTACACTACTGCTAGTCGCTTGTGTAGGTAAGTATTTTGGCTTTGGAGTTGCACTCCTCATTTCATGGGCACAAATTTTTAAAGAGTGTGTGTGTGCATGGCCATAGGGGCAATGCTGGGGGTTACAGAACCTTGCTCTTTATATTTTAAAGTGGGTAATTTCACATAGGGCAATGCTGTGGGTTATTTAACTTTTTGCAATACAGGGGTTACAAAAAAACCCCTGCTTTTTAAATTTTGGCTTGTCTTCTCTTATTCCTCTCCCCTTTTGACTTTCAGTCCCCCCCCCCCCCC
>QEPC01009106.1:449348-465507 GCA_003113815.1 Sphenodon punctatus | reverse complement strand
CCTTGAAATACTTTTATATAAACCACTTATTAAGGGTTTATTCTGTTTTGGGGTCTTGTCCCATAGAAAATGTTTTTCTATGTTTTCATAAATATTTTCAATTATATTCTTATTACTAATTATGTGTTTCTCTTTATTTATGTAGTCATTTTAATCTCTCTGGGTATTAGCATAATTTAGCTGTGTGTCCAGGTTTTGAACCTACGTAATTATTAATTAAATTATCAATTAGGAAATGGATCCAAATAAATCAATATTACCTTAAAACCTGGCAACAGGTGTGATGTCCAACTGGGAGATGGGGGGTGGAGGGAAAACTTGCCAGTTATAATGTATTCTTAGAAGTACTGAAATTCAGTATTCAAAATTACTAATTATTTACCAAGTAAATCATTTACCAAGTATCTCAGTATTCGACTCAGTTTTACCGAGAGAATAGAAGAATGTATCTTTGTGTGCCATAATGTGCTTAATAGGCTGCATTTTGGGATGTCTTGTGTGTTTGATTGTGGATTGGCCATTTGGAATGTAGTGGTCTGCATGCGTGCTTTATTACTTGCTTTCTGCTTGTGAAATTCTTGTATTTGGAATTGTGAGAAACACCCACTTGTAAACCGTCATTGAGGGTGCATTGAACACAGTCTCCATTTTGAAGAAGGGCAAAAGCACCTTTGAAGTTAATTCACATGCATGCGAACCGGGCAGCACCCCCAGGCCAGCTGAGCTGGGCAGTGCCCCAAAGCCCACCTGGCGGAGGAAGACAAAGGGAATGGGGGGTGGGGCATCTTGACTTCTTGGCCAGAGGCCCATCCCACCCTAGCTACACCCCTGCTGAGCTCTCAGCACAGCACACTGACCAGCCAGCTGATTTTTGAAGCCAGGCACCGCCCTCCCCCCCCCCCAAGCATTAGAGATTCCAATGCTGTCCCAGTCCAGGCAAGCTCCTTAGGCCCCCTTGAGCTCCCAGCGTGGTGCACTAGTCAGTCACCTGATCTTAGGGTGGGCATCTCAATGCTCCCCCCAGAAGAAGCAGAGAATCCCCTGCTGCTGAGACTGAGTCTGGGCTGCCCCCGCCCCCAGAGCACACAGTGAGCTTAAACTTTTTTTAAAAAAAAAAAGAAAGAAAAAGAAAAAAAGATTAAAATAGTTTAGTGTTTATCATTGATAATCACAGTGAGATGCTGCTGGTTCTGGATCGTTCTCATTCCCTGAGATGAATCAAGAATGGGAATTCTTGAAGAGAACAAAAATAACACCAAAAAGAACTTTCAGTTCTAATCCTATCTTAATCCAAATTTGTTTAGCACTTAATATGAAGTGAAATAGTGGCCTCCAGTCCCTTAACCAAAATGGCGGCAATAGCATAATCGCCATTTTGGTTAAGGGCAGTAGCCTTTGCAGATGTGTAAAACAGTCTAGCGGCCATTTGGTGCACGAGCAATGATTTTTATCTGTCTCCCAGAATGAGTTTTTGGGTAATAAAATAAAATAATAATAGGAAAAAATCATAGTACAAGTGCAAAGGCTGCTGGACTAATTTGCACATGTGGAAATGGGCCATTTTGGTTAAAGACGGGTGCGATTTTGTACCTGTGCAAACAGTCTAGTGGCCAGTTTGCGATTGCACAATCCAGTGTCCTTAGCCAAAATGGTAGTTGTGCTATTGCCACCCATTTGGTTAAAAGCAACGGCTATTTTGCCCATCTGTAAAACAGTACAGTGGCCATTTTGCACTTGCTCAATTTTTATTATTATTACTACATTATTTTCTCACCCAAGAACTCATTCTGGGACATCTTGTGACTGGTTCTTAAATACGTGAGTTTATTTATTTTAAAAATGTGATAATCCACCTCATCCTGCCTAGGGGTCGCGTACAATATAAAAATTATAAAATATAAATATAATATAAATAAATACAATTAAAACATACAAAACTCCAAACGGGTCATAACAACCCCCCACCCCCAACCCAACCCCAACCCTCCCACTACCCATCTCCCCCACCAAAAGCCCAGCAGAACAACCAGATTTTACACTGATGCCTGAAGGAGAGGAGATCCGGGGACTGGAAGACCTCCGCTGGGAGGGAGTTCCACAAATGAGGTGCGGCAACCAAGAACACCCTCTGCAATGTGGCCCTCACCGAACATAGGAGAACCCCTAAGAGAGTGCTCCCAGCCGACTGCAGAGGTTACTCCAGAACCCCAGGGTGAGGCGGTCCCATAGGCAGGTGGTGTCCAGGCCTTGTAGGGATTATACGTAAGCACCATCACCTTGAATCAAGGATATAGGCAGCCAGTGCAGAGAACAAAGCACCAGAGTTATGTGCTCCCAGCGGCCCATCCCCATAAGGAGGCAGGCCACCCACCACATTCTGCACCAGCTGCAGCTTCCAAACCATCACCAGGTGTAACCCCACGTACAGCACATTACAGTAATCAAGTCTTGAGGTGACAAAGGCATGGATGATGGTGACAAAGTCATAGTCTGAGATATATGGCCATAACGGTCGTACCAGATGTAATTTTGTGCTCCTCACCACAGCTGCCACCTGGACATCCATGCAAAACTGCGAGTTGAGGCACACAACCAGACTGCGAACCTGAGGGGACCAAGGCAGGACTCACCCCATCAATAATAGGGGTCTCCACTCCCACGGCCCTTCCTACCAGCATCACCTCCATCTTGTTGGGATTCAACTTCAGGTGGCTCGCCCTCAACCAGTCCTCCACAGCTGTCAAACACCAAGTGAGCAACGAGACTGCCAGGCCTGAGTCTGCTAAAATGAGAGGCAGAGCTAGGTGTCATCAGCATATTGATGACACCGCTCTCCAAATCCTCTCACGACCTTGCTCAGAGGCTGCATATAACACGTTGAACAGGAGAGGGGACAGAATAGAACCCTTCGGGACCCCACACATGAGGTCCCGGACAACATAGTGAGGTCTTCTGTCCAGAAATTAACAGAACCATTCAAAAACAATCCTGCTCACCCCAACACGATCCTGCAGATGAGTCAACAACATCTCATGATCAACGGTATCAAAAGCAGCCATGAGAAAAGTTGTTTTCTCATTCAGTCCCAGAACTAGGGCTGAAACTCAGTATTTGGAAGTTGGTTTTTACTTAGTATTCTGGTATTTGAGTTGTTTTTACTGAATACCAAGTAATCGAGGAATTGGTCCAGTACTTGGTATGGTACTTGGTACTCAGTAAATCCTTGACTGAGCAAAGGGAAAAAGGGGCAGGGAAGGGTGGGGGGAAATGGGAAACAGGCAGGAAGGAGAGCCAGGGACATATACTCCCCTTTTAGAGGCTTTTTCTTTTATTTATAAGCTTTTATTGTTTACTTATAAGATACATATAATGACCACGTTGAAAAATTCCCCGTACAATAAATCCGTGATACGCTTGTGGTCAGATATTCCATTTCATACATTAGTAACTTTATATAAAACCAACATTGTGAAAAGGAGAAGAGAGAAACAAAACCCCCACACAAAATGTCACTTTTTGAGATTGGAACTTCTATCTTTTAACACATCTTGGCCTTATTACATTGTCTTAAAAGAGCAGTTGTCGATCTACTTTCCCCATTTTCTTCTCTTCTAAGGCGGTTATCACTGGTGTCCAGGTTATTTCGAAAATATGTCTTTTGTCCTGAAGCTCTGCATGGAGCATTTACATCGAATATATGAACTATAGCTTTTGGTACAGTTCTTCCATAGAGAACTCCTCAGTTCCCTTCCAGTGTTTAGCAATCAACGCTATTGCGGCCAAACAAATAACCTTACAAGAATTCTGATATTGGAGCATATTTTTTGTTTTGGGGTATGGGCCCAGCAGAGCAGTTTCCATTCTGTATGGGATCACTTACCCCACGACTTTGTTAATTAATTTCCACACTTTGCCCCAGAATGAACGCACTACCGGGCACTCCCACCAGAAGTGCTTATAGCTACCCATAGTGAGTAGTGAGTATTTTATAATACTGAGTATTTTACTGAGTATTTTACCGAGTAAAATACTGAGTATTTTACCGAGTACTGAGTATTCAGTTGCTTTCAGTTGCCAGACATTTTGGCCTGATCCTTGGAAACTTGGAAATACTTGCAATTTTTGTTACTATTTGGTTTAGACCTACCTGGAACACACTCTCTGTGTTTTTAGGGAGACCTGCCCAAACTTAGCTGATTCATGAATCATGGAAAAATATTTTTACCCCATCTATCTCTCCAAAAATTACTTATGTATGGGTAGTGGCAAATGCTCCTCTAACTCCCTCACAAGAATGTACGAATGATTAGCCCAAGTAGTCCAGAAGGAGCAGTCTCAAAGCATCCCGCAGGGGGAACCAAAGAGGTAGACTGTGAGGAGAGAGGTGTCAAGAGGAAGAGAGAGAAGATGGCTGCCTGAGGGAGAGAGAAGTCTATCACCATGAGGGGAGACCAAGTAGCACCCCATTTGCCCCACAGGACCTGTCAGCTCTCATGAGGCTACCTCGATCCTGATTCCCTGGATTCCCTGGATCAACAGGGAAGAGAGCCCTTTAATCGTTACCGGCACCTAGTGGCAGAAAACTGGGACTTGTGAGTATAGCTGTGAAACCTCTCAGCAGGAGAATAGCTGGGGGGGAAAGTGGCTGAAACCCTTCTGGTCACCACCTGATATTTGGGTCCCCCAACGTGGAATGCCAGACAGCAAAGAACTGGGGATGAGGTAGTGTGGACCTGGGTTTAATATAAGTTGTGGTGGAGAGAAATATTATAGTATTAAATGTTTGATGTCCAGGCAGAATTAGAAAATACTAGGGATATGGGAACAGAACCGAGTTCGGAAATTCAGCTCAGTTCAGTTCGAAAATCTAGTTCAGTTTGAAAGTTCGGTTTGGTCGACCGAACTATTCGAGTTCGGTCGAATTCCGACCTTCCGAACCGGGTTCATACATTCAAAACCGGGTTTTTTTGCCTTCCGAACTGGTTCGGATTTGACCAAACAGTTCGGCCGATTTCGAGTTCGGTTCGAAAGTTCGGTTTGGTTCGGTCGATCGAACTATTCGAGTCCGGTCCAAACTCCGAATTTCCGAACCGCGTTCACACATCCCTAGAAAATACCTCACCCAGAGGGAGGGGTTATACTCCCTTCTACTGTACTTCTACTGTACTTTTTAAATTGTGTAGGGTCTGTGCATAAATAAAAGTTCCCATTTTGTTTACGTTTTCCACTTATTCTTATTGTTGGTTCCATTGTTCTCTATTATTTCCAATGTAATTATCAACCTTTCTATTTCTTTTCTTATTCTCTGATTTAGGGCATGGAAAATATTTCTAGGTGCATGGATTGTGGGATAACTTGGCTTTGCCGGCCCACCCACCCCTCACCCCGAAAAGGGACACAGAGACATGATATGGATTCAAATGGCCGCACTCTAATAAAAACAGAGCAAGAATGTTGGTGAGATAGCTACTAAGAAATCCTTGGTCCAGTATTTTGCATGGTACTTATCTAATCATTGAACAGCTATCTGGCCTGGATGTGCCCTCCGATGCCAGTACCACATCAAACCTTAAACATTCCCCTTCGAACAGCTCCCTGGCCAAGTCCGAAGGGGAATAGCCCGTTAGGGCACAAGTAAAGAGAATGGCGACATTCAGGTTGAGGGCCATGCATGCCCTTTTCCACCCGTCTGACGCTCCTCCCACAGGAACGATCCTGTTGCTAGCCATGCCCTGCTTACCAACAGGTATCCCCCCCCCCCATCTCTTATGGAGATTACTCTTCCATCTAACCTAAAACTACCTAACAGAAATCCTATTAACCATACTGGACCCCCGCCACCACATGGGACCACCAGCTTTAGCTCAGTCTCGTACCCCACCAACTCTTGCTCAAACCAAGCCCTCCAATGTAGTTGACAACATAGATAAATACAAGGTGTTCCCCTCCAGGGACAAATGAACCCCATCCCTCAAAAACAGCTCTGGCCGAGTAAAAGTGAGTTGTCCATGTTTAATGCAGCAACCCCTTACACTGACCCACCATTTGTTAATCTCCCTATTAACATTCCTCCTTGCCTTGTCAATTCTCCTAGGGTGAGCAGCATCTCCCCATGTCAGACATGGCACCAGGTGCGTCCACAATATCCTAGTACCCGGGAAAAACCCTTGAATTACTGGTAATTGGGTCTTAATTTGTACTATTAAGTTGACAATAGTTCTGACTCTAAGGTCGTTCTCCCCCAGGTGTACTATCATAATGTCGTGATGTGACTGGTGTTTCATGCGAGACAGCATCAGCACCAAGTGCTCCCACTTCATACCCCTGTGGCCCATCCATGTTATCTCAGCCCTGGATGACAAGCCTAGGTGTGTCCCCCACTGAGAATGCTTCGCTGCCTCTCCCGTCCGGCGTACCAGCCTGTGACTGGCAATCCACACCACTGTCCTGTCTCCCCGATGGTGTCTGAAGTCTGGAGGAATGCAAAGACAGACTTATTAGTTCGTGTTCTCAGGCCGTATGCATCCGTGGAAGGCCCGGGATCGCCATCTGCCTATGGCTTTAATGTCCCTTTCAGATCGCCCTGCAGCTGCAGCTGTAGTTGCAGCCCCTATTCTGAAAAAGTGGGATCCATATCTCTCCATGGGCAAATCCACTGCATTCACTGCTACCTTCAGCACTGCAGTAAACTGGTGACAGGTTAGTGGGGTTCCGTTTCGGTGAACAAATACTGTGAAGATGTCTTGTGAATCAATCTGGTTTAAGTTAACTATTTGCCCCCTACCCTTTTGGTCTGTTTTTGAATGCCGAACCCTGATCTGCAATGCCCGCCGGCTAGTCTGGACATCATGTAGTTCCAGGCCCCTGCCCAACTGATCATATATACCGTCGGCTACTATCTCGCTTACTCTAAATGCCCCCAAAAACGCAACTTTGAAAACTGTGAAAACAGTAACCCCTCATATTGGTCAAAACAAATTCCCAGCAGGGTGCTACAAAGGGCTTTCAACACGGGAATGGAAATAGGGGCCCTCATGCCACCCCGCTGTTCCGTTGTTCTGGCCCAACCTTCAAGCATATGTCTCATTAAAAAACCTTTATCTGGAGGTGGGTATACATTCAAACGACTCACAAAGGCCAGGGCAGTCACCTTCCCTGCCAACATCCTATCTACCAAGCCCTTCTCGCGAAAGTGTAATATGAACTGAAGCATTTCATCTTCCTGGATGGGGAAATCTTGCCCCAGCCCCTTCTAAGCCTGTACTCCTGAAACTCCCCATACGCCCTTTCATACGCTGCTAGAGTACGAGGGGCCAAAGATCCCCAAACAATTCTCTGCATCTCTATTCTCCAAGATTCCAGACTCAATGGGGGAGGGGCTCTGGGTTGAGAGTGGCATTCAGTGCAAGCTAACGGAATCGCTCCATCTGTAACCGAGAGAGCGCATCAGCTATGCTATTATCCACCCCGGGAACATGGCATTGCCCTTACCAATCGCATCACCTCGGGGACCTGGATGACATGGAGTTGATGAAATGCACCACTGCCAGGTTGTCACACCAGAAGATCACTGAACTATTGGCGAACTCTGTTACCCAGAGCTCTACAGCTAGTACTATAGGGAATAACTCCAGGAACGTCAAATCTCATGTAACCTCTGATGCAGACCACAAGGGTGGCCACGGTGCCGCACACCAGTGATCTTTGAAATACACTCCAAAACCTATGCCCCCTGCTGCATCTGATAGTACCTGCAGCTGGTCCCCGACCTGAAATTTGTTCCGCCAGAAGCTTACCCTATTGAAATCTTTGAAAAACACTGCTCAAGTCCCCAAATCTTCCTTCATCTCCCGAGTAATTCTAATGTGGTGGTACTGCGGTGGGCTCCCCGCCAACAGGGTGGAGAACCTCGACAAGAATGCACGCCCTGGTGCCACCATCCTACAGGGAAAATTGAGGCTCCCTAAAAGCGACTGCAACATACACACCTGTTAGGAAAGGTAAGGGGAAAGGACCAAGCCCTGCCGAAATGTCTAGTAGACCTAACGCACTCGCTCCCCACAGAGGTTCACAGGTACTCTGGTGTGAAAAACGGCCCCTCAGGATCTTATAGAGCCCTATACTCCCAACAGGGAATGAGGCAAGATCATCACTGGGGTGAGAGTGATCACGCTGCAGTACCTCGGCCCACCACACACCTGACCACCTGTCGTCAGTGTTAAACCCTTCTGTGCTGCTAGGGAGGAAGAATAAGGAGTAAAGGATCGTGAGGGGCACAGGGGGTTAAGAACCAGGAAGGACGGGTAGGATCACAAGTCTATACACAACCGAAGGAAGGGGCCCAGACACGAAGGAGGATAATGTGCCCCCCTCCCACCTCTCACCACACACACCCGGTACTCTTATTACCCCTCTAACTTCACCAGTTCCACACTCACTCTCCACGTATACTCACAAGCATGCACACAATCACGCTCCTGGCACTCTCTCTCGCTCGCTCCTAAGGCTGTCTCGTCCTAATCCACGCACTGGGGCCGGTCTCACAGTGAACTGATCACCAGCACTGTGTCTAAGCCGGCAAGAAGCTTTTAACTGCATCGCCCCGCCCCCGCCGCTCCTACAAGAGGGCAGAGCGACGCACAGGGATGCTGGGCCCCGCCCTTTCCTGCTCCGTAGATGACGGTGCCGGCTCCTCGCCCCCCGTTCCTACAGCTGGAGGGGATTTCCCTTTCGTAATTAGCACCGGGGGTGTATCCCGAGCTCCTCGCATCGTCCTTCCTATGGATCCTACCCTGCGGGACCTTCCTACGCCTACTCTCTGGTGCCGCTGCTTCAGGTACCGGTTCCTAACAACACCATGACCTTCTTGGTCCCTTTGCATGCCTGTATCTTTTCTCTCAGGGCCACAAGCTTATCTTCCGGCAAATGGGACAACATGCCTTCCGTATCTATTTCAATCCCCAGGTAAGTGATTCTAGTACTTGGTCCCTCCATTTTTTCAGGGGCTAGTGGGAGACCCAAATGAGACGCTAAGTGCTTGAACTCTTTCAGCAACTGCACACATTCCCCCAGTATTTCTGAGGCTATTATCAAAAAATCATCTACGCATTTTGAGATGCCCCCTCCGTTTATGTTTTGCCTAAACACCCAGTCTACCAACGAGCTAAAATGCTCGAATGCAGAGCAGGAGATTGAACAGCCCACAGGCATGGCCCTATCATAATAATAACCACCTTCAAACTTCATCCCTAATAGCTGGAAACTATCCAGGTGCACCGGCAGGAGCCTAAATGCCGACTTCACATCACACTTTACTAGAAGGGCCCTCTTACCATATGCCCTAGCCGTTTCTATTGCCTGGTCAAATGATGTGTACCACATTCTTGATAGGTCTCTAGGTATGGCATCATTCACTGAGCGTCCCCTCGGGTAGGAAAGGTGGTGGATGAGCCGAAACTCTCACAGTGCCTTTTTTGGCACTATACCTAAGGGAGATACCACACATTCCTTTAAGGGGGCCTTAGTGAATGGGTCTGCTATTCTTCCTTCCGCCACCTCTTTATTGATCTTGTCCCTAACCACATTTTCCATCCCTTTTACCGACTTTAGGTTGAGCGGTTCTCGCCCTTGGCGGATTACCCCTGCTGGGATAACAAAATCCAATTCAAAACCCTGTAAAACATATTCCACCTCGGCCCTATCTGGATGGTGGATGAGGGCCCTCTCGAGCCTCTTAACCTCAATTGGAGTTGGACCCCTTTCCCTTTCCGGCCCCTTGCTGACCACCTTGATTGTTTGGCCCCGGTCCTGCTCCTTGCTGGTTCCTTCTACCACCCCATGGTTTTCCCCTGTAACATGTCAACGGAACAAGCATGTTGGAACTTACAGGATCCCCATGAACACCTACCATTCCTATTATATTCCCAAAAGGTGGCACCTCTGCCTCTTCTGCTATCCAGCCTGTTGGATCCAGCCTGCTATCCACATTTGCTGGTGCCACTCCCCCTTTTACTAATATATGACTGCTATCTGTCTTGGGTGCATCGGTTGTATCAACCATGCAGTGAGTCCAGCCATAGGTTCTGGGCATGGTGATCCCACCGTAGCCCAGGCGTAAAAGACACTGTCAGAAGGCCTCATCGTACCATAGCCACGCTCCCAGGGGGCCTACCCCATAAATCCTTTTCATGATATCGGCATACTTTAATAACTCGACAGCCCTCTCTGGGGAAACTTCCAGGATTACCCCAAGGTAAATTGAGAAGGTTGAGGACCAGTTTGCCTAGTTCCTGTGCACCTTGGGCCACCTAAATCTCTCCTTGTCCTTTCAATCATCTTTTTCAGTCGGGTCCACTATGGGATCACTGAACAAGAGAGCAAAAATATCTATATACTCTCCCTTCCAGATCCTTTCCCTAGTGACGTAAGCTAAGTGTTCCCCAATGGGCGTGGACAGCTCGGAATATCCCCCCCCCCCCGCGGAGGGAGTGGGCGATTGAATGCAGCTGTTTCAAAGGCCCCGAACAGCTGCGAACCTTCCCCCAAGTCGAGACCCTCTCCTTGGCCCCCACCCTGCTGGGTATGAAACCACTCCCCGCTGACTGATATTCTGGGGGGGGGGGCTGGGGTAATCTTCACCCATGCTCCATTCCACCATAGCATTTGTGCTACCGTATGCTGCCCACCGGCCTGGGGGTTTGCTGCGCCTGGGCCAGCTGGGCCCCTGACCTGATAGCTAACCCCAACGACCTTGTCCTCAGGACAGGACAACTTTGCACCCCCAAATCTTCTAATTGTCGCTGTAGTCGGTAATCTGTGCTTACCAACCAGTGGTCCCCGTGGCTCTGGCCACCCCCATCCCAGCTGGCCCCACCCAGCGATAGGTCATCCTCACCTTCCTGTGGCCAAACGGCTTCAGCTCCCAGTCCTCCTGCACCACTCGACCTCTGCTCCACTATCACTCCCAATTCCTGCTCCAAGGCCTGAATCTGTTCCCACATCTCCTGGTCGCCCTCGCTGTCACTGTCTCCACCGTCCTCCTATGGAGGGTTGTTTGTAGCCTCCTTGTGGTCCCCTGGTGGTACAGAGTTCCCTCCCCATATCCCCAGTGGGTCTCCCCTCAGGGGGCCCCGCCAGGGCCGCCAAGGGGTGAGCCTTAGCCTCAGGTGGATCAGCCCACTTGCCCTGCTCACCTTGTGTTCTCACCCCCAATGGCATCAACCCGGGCCTTTCCGCCTCCACAACCATGCCCCTGATCCTTCCTTGGACAGGTGTGTGGACCACCCCAACCCCTGGGTGCAAAGATGCCTCCTTGTAAGGTGTGCTGTCACTCTGCCAGTCCTGTGCACCCACCTGGCCTGCCAAGGTCCCTTGGGGGATGTGAGTGCTGTAGCTTGCTTCCTCCGCTTCTCTGTATCTAGCGGGACATGATATAGTGTTCAATATCTGTTCCCCTTCCCCTCCAGCTTGAGGCCACGCATCCTCCAGAGGACAATGGTGGGAGGGGCTCGTGTCCTGTGGTGCCCTTTTGGGCATCCCTCTCCCCCCCCACCCTCCCGGTGTCGCATGCTCTGCAGAGAAGCTTCCAGGGCCTCGCAGGCCTGCAGGTGGCTCTTCATCTCCACTCTAGTTGGGGGAGGGGATGCAACATTCACCTCCTCTCCCATTTGCGGAGGCTGTTCTGGTGCTGGAGGCAAAGCCTCGGCCCCATTGGCCAAGCGCTTATTACCCCGCTGCTTCTGCTGCCCCATCGCAGCTTGACCTCCTCACTCACTAACTCGTTGACTCATTCCCAGCTCTTTTACAGGCAGCAGCACTCCGGCCGCGCTGCTGACTACTCGGGAAACAGGTGCGAGTGAAGCACCTGACAAAAACGCACACGCGGGCGGCAGCTCCCCTCCTCTCCTTTATTGCAAGGGAAGATGCTGCCCCCGCGCTGACCAATCAGGTGCCCGGATGCCTGACACCTAATGCCTGGGCCACCAATCAGAGGTGCCCAGGCCGAACACATGGGGTCTCCTACCCCCTGCGGCCCCTTTCGTGTGCTCCCTGGGGGGAGGAGAAATGGGGCGTGGCAACCTCCCCCCGCCTTGATTTTAGCTGCAAAGGGCCCTTCTCTGCTCTGTTTTGTACTCTGTAGGCAGCTTCCCTATACCATGGAAGACAGCCTTAAACTCATCTTCAATTGGTTTCATTCCCTCCGTGTCTAATGAGTGAAGGCACTCTTTTGATGAGACCAAGAACCTGTCAGATCCCCCCACCCCCCAAGAATGGGTACTTTCTCTTGGCAGTATTATGAATTTTATTTTTTCAATTTTGTAACTTGCCTTTACATCTTGCTCACATGTCCTCATAGTGAGGATGAGCAGTCTACCATTAGTCCCCAGTTTCATCCATTTACTTTCAAATGTCATGGATTTTCTTTTGAAATTGATATCACCATCTCAGGCAACACACTTGCTTCAGCTGACAGCTCCTGTGGGTAAAAACAGATGTGACGGTAGCCTGCTTTGGCCCGCTGTGGCTCAAGACCCACTGGTACATGTATTTATGGGCCCCCAGATGTTAGCCCTGGACTGCCCCACGTTGGGTAGGCGACTAGCTCAGGCTGGGTCCTTAGAAAATCCCCTAAGACACAGCCTGGGCTAAGGGCCACACAAACAGGCCAGCATGGGAAAACAGGACAACTGTTCAGCCCCACCATCCCTGCCTTGAGGCAGTGACCACCATGGCCAAGTGCCATGACTGGTTGCTATGGCATCCTGTCATGGCAGGCATGGTGGTGCTGAGAGCAGGGCACAGGCAGGGCCGGATGTTTGTTTACACTCCCTGCCCTGTCCAGGGTGAATGGATTGCAAGACAGCTATCCAGCCATGGGTATGAGTGTTCGGTGCCTCTCCCCAACCTGGGCCATGTTTGCTGTGGTTTCCCACCCAAGACCAGGCTGAGGAGCCATCACACCCCCCATGCATCTGTTTTTACACTGTGTCTAACTTAATACGTATTTGCTTTCAGGGAGACATTCTATTCATTCTGGGCAGTCACACCCAGTACCCTTATGAAGAATTTTTATGCAAGTGTTATTCTCATCATCTGTGAACACTGTGCACATTGCGTGGCAAGATGATGAACTTTTTTCAGCTCTTCCACCTTTTTCCATAGGCTTGGCATCAGTGTAGTAGTCTGTGTTGGTTGCAGCAATTGTGTGTGTGTGTGTGTGTGTGTGTGTGTGTGTGTGTGTGTGTGTGTGCGTGTGCATGTGTGCTCACTCTATAAGCTCTACATGCTTTTCTGCTGCAGGTCTTCTTTCTTGAAATTAGGGATGGGCGAACAGATCGCGGTTCAGGTTCGGCCGTTCGGTTTGGTTGCGTTCGGTTCGTCGATTCGGGTTCGGCTGTCCGGTTCGGCTGCATTCGGTTCGGCGGTTCGGTTAGTTCACCGGGTTCGGGTTCAGCCATTCGGTTCGACTGTTTGGTTCAGGTTCGGCTGTTCGGGAAATGTTTTGTTATGGGTGTTTTTGTTGTTTTTTATATGGTTTATTTGGTTTTATATGGGTTTTTTTTTGTTTTTTATTTTTATATGGGGTTCTTTTATTTAATTTTTTAATCTAATATTATATATCTATCTATCTACACTAAATCTAACTGCTATTAACTATTCTAAATGCTATGAACTAAATGGAATAAGTATACAGGCCTACTCCTACAAACACTAAAACTAAATCACTAACACTGTCTTTATCACTAAGCTAACTCCACCAACTGTCTACTGTCCCCTACCACCCCCCTCTCTCTCTCTCTCTCTCTCTCTCTCTCTCTATCTATCTATCTATCTATATCTATATGTCTATATATATTGCTTTAAGTTTCATTTCAGTTTTGTACTGAAATGAAACCTAAACCTTAAACTGATACCTTGTGTTATTTAATATATGGGATGGGGGGGTGGAATCACAAACAACACAAGGTTTCAGTTTAAGATTTCAGTTTCATTTCAGTACAAAACTGAAGTGAAACTTAAAGCAATCTAATAATCCTATTCAACGCCTGCTGTTCAGGAACAGTGACTAGCTCAGAAGGTGTTGGGAAGGGGGGAGGCAGATATAGTTTCATTTCGTGCAAGCCTCTCCACCCCTGGTGGAAGTCTGCTCCTCAGTGACTAGTGCTACCCCTCCCTGTTATGTTTGACCTTACAGTGAACCTTTTTTTGCCACTTGAACGCGATCTGAACTGACCGAACTCTTCGGCCAATTTGCCATTTGGTGTTCTGTTCTGTTCGGTATGTTCACGGTTTCGCCGTTCGGTGTTCGGTTCTGTTCGGTATGTTTGCATTGCATTGCATTCGGGTTCGCGTTCGGTAGTCCAAACAGGCCGAGTTTGGGCCGAACACCGAACTGCTGAACCGCGTTCGCCGATCCCTACTTGAAATGTTTTGGATTTTCAATCTTGTCTACTATAGCAGAACACTGTTCACTTCCCATGAGCTTCAGTCTGGACTGGGTGACTTCCTTTGCTTCACAAATTCCTATGGCGTTTTGAGGGTTAATGTTGAGGTTTAAATTAACTGTTCCACATGTTCTTGTTCCTGATCCCCATCATATTAGCCCCTGTCACTTAGTCCCCATCTTCTCCTGGAAGACTAACTTAGCAGTCATAAGCTCTTCTATGGCTCCCCCTTCTTTTTCAAATCTCTGATTAAAACCAGATCTCTCCTGTATTTATTTTTTAATTGTGGTGGTGTGCAGCCTGCCTCATATTTCTGTAATATAGTTTCATAATTACACATCCTGAATTAACTGAAGACTCTTAAATATTGTGAAGGCTTCTGGAGTAGCTATTGTCACAAATAAAGTTACCATTCATCTGTCTTCCTTTTTACTAGCACCAAACCCTAGAAGTTACAAAGATAAACACTGCTTGAATCTGCTCCATTTATCTTTCATGTTCCCAGAGAGTTTATACTGTTGTGGGACTTTTGATTGCTGCATGATTCACTCTTGAGTCTTTACCATAGGCTTTATTTCTGGTACAATATATTGTTCAAGTATGCTGGCCAGAAAATACAGCAAAGAGAACTGTTTTATTTAGACTATATACTGAACTTTGTTAGTGTCTCCTCTCTTCATCCAACACTGGTTTAGCACAACCAGTCTGAGTGAGTGCTTCTTAAAGGTACATTTCATTTCCTCACAATCAGCAAAGACTGAAAGCCTTTGACTTTAGAGAACTGAACTCTAGAGCCATAACTAGCCTATGGCTAACATGGTGGTGATGTGCATTTACATGAAGGCCACCAACCAACCATGACCCAGGACAGCTCTGTGTCTGTGGCGCCATGGCTGCCTTCCCCAGATTCCCTTCACTTCTGTTTCTGTCACCAGCATTAAGCAGTAGTGATAAGCCTTTATGTATCAAATTTATACACCACCCTTCCCACAAAGGCTCAGGGCAGTTTAAAATAACTGCCCCCCTCCATTAGTACTAGCTAAGCACTCCTGTTTAGTGCTGACTGCCAGAAGCAGAAGTGAAGGGAGTCTGGGGAAGGCAGCTGCAGCACGAAGCACACACAGCTGGTGATTCAGCTGCCCTGAGACATGGTTGGTTAGCACCCCTCATCTAAATGTACCCTTGGCCATCACCATGGTTATTTTCAGACGTGACGAGATAACGCTGAACCACAGTGAACCACGCTCAACCCTGCGGCGGGGCCAAAGAGCCCTGAACGTCTGTTCGGCGGCTGCCAGATGTTCACCATGCTCAATACCCATGCAGGGTCAATTTCAACCACGCTTCCCGGACTCCCCGCACCAATTCCCATGGACTCGTGGTCAATGAGATCCCCGCCTGGGATCAACCAAACGTAATGTCTGGATGGCAAACTTCACCCGGGATCAAAGGAAATGATCCCCAGGCATGGGCAATACACGTAATGGCACTGCCAGGCAACCGGCATCAACACACTCACCGGAGGCAGATTTAAAGGGGAAAACGCAGCTGGCGAATGTGGCGGGATGGAGCGAGGAGGGAGGAGGAGGAAGAGAGCAGTGGCGGAGGAGAGACCAAGGGGCGAGGAGGAGGAGGAGGTGGGGGCGGGGGAGGCAGGGGCACAGGTGGTGGTGGTGGAGGGGGTGACAGCACAGGAGGGGGTGGGGGAGCTGGGG
>QEPC01009106.1:395420-443797 GCA_003113815.1 Sphenodon punctatus | reverse complement strand
TGATTTAGTTTTAGTGTTTGTAGGAGTAGGTCTGTGTACTTATTAGATAATCCATTTAGTTCATAGCATTTAGAATAGTTAATAGCAGTTAGATTTAGTGTAGATATATATATATAATATTAGATTAAAAAAAAATTACAAACCCCATATAACAACAACAAAAACAAATAAAAAACAAAAGAAAACCATATAAAACCCAATAAAAAAACAAAAAACCATATAAAAAACAAAAAACACCCAGAACAACATTTCCCGAATGGCTGAACCAAACAGCCGAACAGCCTAACCAAACGGCCGAACAGAACAGCTGAACAGAACAGCCGAACCCGAACGCAGCGAACTAGCCGAACTGCTGAACCGAACGGACGAAACGAATGCATCCAAACTGAACGGACGAACCGAACGGACGAAACGAATGCAGCCAAACCGAACAACCGAACCCGAACTGTGATCTGTTCGCCCATCCCTAACATTTATTTATACAGTCTACAGATGCGTATGTTCAGACTCCTCCAAGAATTGGTTTCGAAAGACATTAACATAATATTTACTCCTGCTTTTTTCATTCTGAATAACTGATAGTGTTAGTAAGATGCACAGCTAAGTATCATGTAAATACCTAAGTAGTATGTAAATTAAAGGAAAATAATCACGTTAACTCCTTGAGGGCATCTGGTTCTGGGTAAAAATAGGAAAACCTGCCTCATATCTGAGGAGAGGGGATGCGAAAAACAACCACTGACAAGTGAAGGTGAGGGGAAATATATTCTTTCTGTTTGCTTACCCTTGGTGAAGTTTAAATTGTTTCAAGCTGAAAGAGTTTTTGTTCGAATTGAGCTGATCTAAATCTGTTTGCTCTACTGCTGCTCTTTTTATAACATCTGAAACATTATCTTCTGCTCAGATAACTGTTTGCTAATGGGCAATAGACCACCAGCTAAATCCAGAAAGAATAGAGACAGATATTGTATAATCAATATTCAAGCAGAGATGTGCTAGCTATCAGTTTCTTGCTTCTACTTGTGCCTAATGGAGCTTTGTACGATATATGCAGTCAAACTACCTTGCCTGTGAGAGCTGACAAGAGAAACATAGAGTTCTGGACCTGATCAGGACTTATAGAGGAGTGCTCCAAAGATGCTGTGTTAAATGCTGTGGATAATTTGAGGTTTTGGCATTCTCTTCTCTGGATGAGTATTGAAAAAAAAACACCATTTTGGAGCATCATGCTTCTTTTTAGTTTATTGGGATTTCTATCCCACCCTGTCCCAAAACCACAGGCTCAGGACAAGTATAGCTGAAACCAGATACATACATTACAAAAGAAATCAATAAAACCAATTAAAATATATCTACCCCATAATCCCCAATCCATTCCCAGCCACTAAAAGCCTGTCTAAACAAAAATGTTTTACATTGTTTCCAGAAGACGCATAGACTCAAACTCTGATGAACCAAGGAGGGAACAGAATTCCAAACTATTTTCCACGAGAATGTCTCCACCTATTTCCTTACTGTTTATATACTTGATGCATAGAAGGAAATTTCAGGAACAGCCAGAGAAGACCACTCCCAGCAGACTGGAGAGACTGCAATGGGGCATTTTAGAGACAATCTAGTATTAGCCTAATATTAAGTGCCTTACTACTTTGTTATTACTTTAAGAAGCCCCTTTTTTGATCAAGAACTGAGTTGTACTTTACCTTGTCATAATAGATTTCTATGGATTGTGAACCTAACTTACCTTGTTAAGCATATTGTTCTTTTTGTATTCAGCTGTTTTGAATAATCAAAATGTTTTTCAAAATGTTGAATAATTTTTGTAAACACAAATTTAACATGTTACATACCATAATGTAAAGAGTGACAATAAAGTGGTTATATTGGGGAAAGCCCACTTCTTCTTCAGAGTAGCCCATTGTTCTTGAGAATTCTCTGGTTTAGAGACTGTAACTGCCTGACCCATGGGGGGATGAGTTCTTGTCAGATGGATTAGCTCTGTTACTCTGCCCATTGTCAATTCGAACATACTGTCACTAAGTGTGCTATTTACCTCCTCTACTTTGTACTTCTTCAATTATACAAGTATTCATGGGGCACATCAGTTACAGACACACACACACACTCATCGTACAATTCTGACCCCCACTCCTTGCACAATTCTTCTGTCTCCCTTAAGAGGTTCCTTTTCCTGGTCCTTGGGAAAATATCTGCTTTACCCTTGGGAGCAGCTTCTCTCACCAGCCTTCTGGACACCCTTTTGCCATTTACCTTTTCAGCTTCCACTTCTCTGAGTTTCTTGTGTATTTACACAGCCATAGTCCCTCCTAAGCCATATCTTTGCTACCTCAGGAGCTAATCCTGTAAGGACTCATTCAACATAATTGAATCTGTTATAACAAAGTATATCCATATTTATTTTCAGTTTTGAATATTTGCTTTGGTATGGTGCATTTGGATTTGGATTAAAACTGTAACTACTCCTAATGGGCAGCTATGGATTAATCCATACCGAACTGCAACACTGTTAGGCAAATTTCCCTTATTTACCTGTTTCCCGGGATATTTTATATGGGCAGTCTTTGCGGTCTATTATTCCACCACCAGTGACATCATCACCTCCAGGGTGACCAACACTCAATACTGCATAGTCAATTATTCCATTACAACCAACGACATTATCACCTCCTCTGTTAAGAGTGGTGACCGTCTCTTTATTAAAATATCCTGAAAGGATCACGGGGGGGATCTGTCCCCGGGGATCTTATTGAGGATGTCCTATTTCTCCGGTACCATGTAACAATGCAAACCGCACAGAACTAACCAATAAGACAGTTTTCTTTAGCTGTTTCTTAGATGACATAAACTTATCAATCCTAAACTATCATACTATCTTAGCACACCCTTCATTCATACTTATATCAGGCATACATTTAAGGTTTGCCAAACCTTAAAGTAGCTAGCTGCTGTAGAGAGAGGGAGTACTGGTATGCACACACGTTCTCTCAAGTGAGAAGTGTTAGTTCTTCTACAACTTGATGGGGGCTGTGCCTCCCCTTTATACCATGATTTCTGCTGACCACCTGTCTGAATTCTTAGTAAACATTCCAACAGTCTCCTTTTGTGGTTTTCCTGTTATTTGCAAACTGGTTATGTTTGCAGACTCCTTGTGACAGTCACCATCTCCCTGTAGCTTCTGTGTTTCATAACAGTCAGAAATTTCTTTGTAGTTTACGTGGGTGGGTGGCTGGTCTACTGAAGAGTTTTCCCCCCTTATCAGCAGCTTTAAGTCAGCAGCTCTTGGTCAAGGTATGCTTTAAAAAAGATATACATAAAGCAGGTTGAGCTGGCCAGGTGTTAGTCATCTTTGATTTCAAAGATTCTGTAGCCCCATTTTATGCAACGACCTTAGCCATGGTCATGGCTCTTTGGCAACTGTCCCTTTGTTTTTCTGTAAACGCAGGGTCGTTCAGGGGTTTTTCAGTTCCCTGTTCCCTTGCCTCTTTTAGAACAGCCGATGCACCACTTTCCTGCCTTGTGGTCAACTTGTTTTGCAAAGTCCAAAGACAGCATTTCAGCATTTGGCTTCTCATCTTTGCTTCTGCCAGCTTCTGCCTTTGTTCTGTTCTTCTTCCCATAAGCCTCTATTCTTCAGCCATGTTGACCTGAAATCAGTCACTCAAAACCATGCACACAACACTACAAAAGCTAGGGGTTCTCAACAACACCCCCATTGTGGTTTGGTTTAAATTTTAAAAAGGAAATATGTATGAGCAAATAGCCACTGGAGCATTCTGCGCATGCAAGGCCTTTTCCAGAATAACAGCGGCAGTGTCACCACCATTTTGGACAAGGGCAGCCAGTTTCTACATGCACAGTGGTTATTTCATGCATGCAGAGGCTTTGGAAATGGATGTGCATGCACAATAACTTTTTTCTATTTTTTAATTTTTTAATGGATTCAAAATATGGATCCATAATACAGATCTGGAATCAAATCTGTAATTATAGATTTGAACTGTAATATGGATCTGGATCTGTAATTTCCCCCAGATGGCCCATCCCTAGTATTTTTTTGTTCAATATTTTGATAACTTTGTTATTCAGTGTTGAGTATTTTGGGTCACTTTTTTATTTTGGTATACAGTAGTTTAACTTCACTGGTACTCTTTGGTGGTGGTTTTCAATTTTTAAATATGGGTATGATTGCTGCATTTGAACCAGTCAGTCACACATACAAAATTACTTAGAAAATGGAGCAGCTCTTAGAGTCTTACCTAGAAGAACAAGCTACTATTTAAAAGGGGGGAAAGAATAATGTATACAGGAAACAGAGCCAGTAGAAATGAAATTCAAATTCTCAATCACCTGTGCACATGCTTTGTGTGCATTCTCTGTCCCACTTGTTCCTCCATGGTTCTAGACATTTGACATTCAGGTCATGTAGAAACCCAAACCCACAATTCTGGGACTGTCCAGTTGAAAAACAGATTGCTTGCAACCCTAGGAAGGGAGCAATAAATGTGGAGTCGGTTTGGGGACTCTGATAGTAATACACTTTGGGTATTTTCAGACGTTACGAGATCATGGTCAACCTGGACAATCCCCTGTGGTGGTGGATGGTCCCATAAGATCTGGTTGCTCGCTGCCAGATGTTCACCATGGTGAACCACCGGTAGTGAGCAAAATAACCATGCTTTCGAGGATAGTCCTGGCACCATCTGGGAAAGCGTGGTTAATTGAACCACGAACCGGAATTGGCGGATGGTAACATCTGTTACCGCCGCTGATTCCAGGCCGTGGCCCAGACCCCGGGACAGAATCGGGTGCAGCGGCCACATTGGCATCTGCGCCCACCCATCTCCAGGAGGCCAGGCTGCTGGGGGAGTGGGGGGGGGGGGCGGGGCTGGGCAGCCACACATTGCACCACGCCCCCTCCCCAGATTCCCCACCAGAATCAGCCGGCTCATCTGTTGACGGGCCGTTTTGATTCCGGCTGGGAATCAAAAGGTGATTCCGTGATGGGGCCAATAGGCACCCCGTCACGTCTGAAATCACCCTTTATCTATGGCCCTTTTCAAATGGACTGGTGTTTTAGTGGGGATGCATATAGGCCACGGTGGGGGGGTGGCCGTTACACAGAGTCCCACCCCACCTCCACTCATGGATGCCCCTTCTGTCCACCCAGTGACCCACATGTGCAGGGGGGGGGAGGGTTTCTCATATGAAAAGGGCCTAAAAAGAATGGAAAATGGTTGTCACCATTTTAGAAAACAGACCGGTACTCTGGACATCATGACAGCATCAAGTCCAATCATCACAACTTCTTTGGTTAGTGCTTTTCCAGCTATGTAGGGTCCTTAACATTGCTACGGGGTAAGATGGTTAGGAAATAGTTAAAATGAGATTTTTTGCTATTAATGTTATGTAAGGCTAGTGATATTCCCTAATGGAGTCCAGCTTATAGAAAGTGAAACACAAGTAGTTTGGATTTCAAATAATGGCATATTAACTACTGATGTTAACAGGATGACTGCCATAGCCCTATTAGCTAAATAGATCTCAGCCTTTGTAGTTTTATAAAAAGGCTAAATTCATATCACTTCACTTTCAATTTTAGTATATAAGGTAAATATGTGTATGTGTGTCTATATATAGACTCATATAAAAATATCTACATCTGTCTATCTACATCTAACATGAAGATGCATACGCACACCTTTTGGATGCAGACATAAAAGCACTAAAATAATTTTATTTAGTATGTTTCAGAGTAATCCACTTGGATGACATCTGTTTTTAAATTACAAGGTAAATAGAGTCTGGGATAGGTTAATGAGGCCTAAGATTATGAGGAGAAAATTAATAACATGTATGTAGATAACACTTCACAACACAAGTCATTTCAGGGATATTTTGCATTAGAAGCTGCTTTACTCTGGAGGTTTGTAGGCACGAGTGTACGCTTCTTTATTATCATATAATTACAGTTACATAATAAAGTACAGCTGGGAAGGTACTGGAATTCTCATCTCTCCCAAGCATCTATGAAAACCACAAAAGTAATCACTGTCCCCAAAAGTGATAACAGAAATAGATAAGGTCACAAGGAGGGCAGGCTCATTTTTTAAGGGGAGGGGGAGGCAATAGGGGCAATTGCCCAGGGCCTCACACATGAAGGGGACCATATCAACAATGGCATTGACACAGGGTGGTAGTGAGAAGGAATGAGGGCCCTCTCAAATGAACATTCTGTCCCTCAGAGTCTTAAAAAGCACTGCAAGAGGGTCACTCTCAACAATAACTAGGGACATGAGATTCCTGCACAAATAGAGATTAAACAGACCGAGGGTGGTTGAGCCCCTTTCTTGCCAAGACTTATTCAAAGACTAAATGTATGGAGAAGTCTATTGAGTCCATTTGGGGGCATGTCTTGTGCTACTCAGAGAAGCTCAAATCCCACACTGGTATGGGGGGTTGGGGGGGTGGAGGAGAGCGACTATAAGATAACGGACATGATCCCAAACCTCCATGTGCAGCCAGGGCTCTGTGTGCCACAGAGGACACCACAGGAATTGCACCACTCGCCACACATATAAGTGCAATCAGGAACCTAACAACATACATGTGGTTTGTGTGCAGTTTGTTCATATGTCACCTGGTCTCCACGTGTAGCCTTGTGCAGGGGTTCTGCAGTCTTTGGAAATGTGGCCAATGTTTGCACCTGACGCTCCTTTTTGTATTGTTGGGGTGAGCAGGAGGACAGGAATTGGGGACAGCTACATCCCCTTTGTGCATCCTGTTCCTCGCTGCCACCTGTTCCTTGCTGCCTTTCCCAATCCCTGCTAGATGTTCCCATTCCCCCCCCCCTCGTGCTGCTCCAGGGACTGGAAGTGTCGGGGGCATTCAAAAGAACTGCCGGATGCTGCGAGCCGAAGGGCCATGGCCAAAGGGCATGGCCCTTTGGGGCCCTTCGGGGCATGGAGGGGGAGGAGGGGGGAAATGTTGCTGGTGGGGGGAGGGGGGAGATGGAGATGGATGTGGAGGAGGGGGAGCAGAGGGAGGTGATATCTCAGGTAGATATGGGAAGGGGATTGTTGACAGGTATAGAGGAGGGTGGGGGGGGATTGTGTTTTGACGGTGTGCCCTGGGTGGGCTTGGGGGAAAAGAGGGAGAGTGGGAGGAATGTGATGAATATGTTATGCTCGCTGATGTAGGGTTGGTGGGGCCACCTCCTCCTGGTGAGAGGGGGATGGAGGTGGTCAGGTTTTCCCTGGTGGCAGCAGGGGATGATTGTTTGGAATATGGGACCTCCCCCATGTTTGTGGGGGAGGTCATAGAGTGGGACATTGGTGAGGCATAAGGGGGTTGTTTGATGGCTGTTGACAATGCTGTATTTAAAATGTTATTATATTGTATATTATGTTAGTATATTATGTTAAAATGTGGTTGATGACTTGGGTCTTCCCTGTGTGGAACAAAGACCCAGAATGTATTTTGTATTTTTGTGTTGTAAGCCGCCTCAAGTCCTTCGGGAGAGAGGCGGGATATAAATTAAATTGGAATTGGAATTGGAATATACCTACTGTCTGCCCGCCTCTACAGACTGCTGCAACCTGCTTGTAACCAAGCCAAGCACACGCACCTCAGTCTTCGCACCTGCTTGAATGTTTATCTGTCTTCTCCCCTGTCTCTCTCACTGTCCCCTCTCCCTGTCTCCCCCTACTTGTCTTTTAGATTGTAAGCCACAGGCAGGGACCGCGTCTATTTCTACATTCTGTACAGCACCAGGTCACACGACTGGCACTATAATAATAATAATAATAATAATTAATAACCTGGAGGGGTGATTAAGTATGGATGAGGAAGGAGATTCCCCCAGATGAGAGGCAGGGGAGTGGGTGGGATTGGGACAGAAACGAGAAGCCAACAGCTTCTGGTGAAAATCTTGCAGGAATAGATAAACCCTAGCAAGATCTCGGTATGTTCTTGCTAGGGTTTTGAGATTCTTGAAAGATTCTCAGTAACTTAAAAAAAAAACCTTTAAAATGCTCTGAGCATACACAAAGTGGCCACCGTAGCCATTCTGCACATGTATGGCCCTTTTCTAAGATGGCGCAGGCCACATCGGCAGCAAACAAAGCTACTGCAAACAGATACAATAATTTACTAAATTCAACAAGATACACTATAATTTCTATTTATACATACACAACTTCAATAGTTTAACAAAGTCAAAATAGCTATATTGTAAATTCCAAGCTTGACATCAAAAACCCAAAGTGTTTTGAGATGAGCTCTTCATCAGATGTATCTAAACAGTAATATAATAACAAAATACATACACAATAAAACATAATACACAATTAAACATTTCTACTCCTATAGGTTCTTATTAATGGGCTTTATATTATATATTTATATTTTAAATTGAAGTCTACTTTCATTGAGGTATTTTAATTTTACATAAATTTCAAATACCATGTTTCAGGATGTTTTATTGTGTATGTAAATTAATTGTTATTATAGTACGGTTTAGATACCCCTGATGAAGAGTCCATCTGCCCATCTCCACCTCCCCCCTAAACCTCATGCCATCCCTGTGAACCACTCCAATGAACTTTACGGATATCCAGAAATAATAATCCAGAAATCTTTAATATTTGAGATACAGATCCATAATTAATACAAATACATAAATCAATACAAATTGCCATCCCTAGTAAGCAGCCTTGGTGATGCCTTCTGAACAAACTGCAAGCGATGGGAAAGCACCGTTGGAAGCCCATGGAAGAGGGAATTACAATAATTGATCCTCATGGTCACCAGGGCATGAGTTACTGCAGCAAGGTTAACCTAGGATAAATTGCGTAGCTGAAAAACCATCTCTGAACCACGTCCAGTATCTACGTTTTCATGGACTGGGCTTGGTCAAAAATGATGCCCAAATTCTTTAAATGGCCCACTACCTCCGCTTGCACCACATTAACATTCAGGGGCACCAGAGAGGCAAGAGCATCCTCATATCATCTGCCCCTCCCCACCAGCATTACCTCACCTGAGATTCTCAAGAACCCTTGTTAAAACATGCGAGATCTCACCAGGGTTGTGAGAATCTCACACATTCTCATGAGAGTAGTTTACAATTCTTGTTTCAGGCCTAACAGAAACCCATGTTCACTACGCAGGAGGGCATTCTCAGTTGCTGCCCTGGTTTTGTGGAACTCCTTCCCCAGGAGATTTGCTTGAACCCAAGTTTAAGCATCCTCTGGATATGGTGTGAAATTTTTTTTATTTGAAAAAGCATTTGGCAGGCAGGGATGAGGGTTGGTTGGGTAGGGTTGTGGGGGAAGGTGTGAGTTTTTGAGGGAGGATGGGAGTTTTATTGCTGGATTTTATTGTGAGCCACCCGGAGTCTCTACAGGAAGGGGGGCCTATAAATTTTAATAAATACAATACAATACTTCTTTGCCCCCATACTAGGACTAAGGCACAGACACAAAGAATATGGGTAAAACTGGCCGCAGCTGTTTTATTGAAGCCAAATTTAATTAATAACCTGTTAAGAAAACAAAAAAACTATTAAGCCAATTAAATCCAATTAACAACCATGAATAATGGTGGATAGAATTAAAAGTCAATTACCCTAATGTGAATATTTCCCATGCCAAATTGTGAGGTAAATTAGAATATCCAATTAATCAAAACCTTTTCCATTAGAATGCCAATTAAATGCTGATTAGAATTATACCTAATTAACTTGGGTGAATAACAAGGTGACAAGATGATATAACTTAACCCTTCAACTATCTCTCACTCCCCACGTTCAGTACCATAATGCCAACCATTCTGGATTGGAGATATCGGTCCAATTCCCCTCCAATGGACCAACTTGATCCATTTTCTGAGAAGGACAGACGCTGCTGATGCAAACCTCAGGACCGCTTAAATCCTACCCATATGCACACAACACCTGCCCTTCCTTCCTGTGATAATCTGGGGTGCCCATCCCCTAAATTACCCACCAGGTACACCTTGCAGAATGAACCCAATCATCTGCCCATACACCCAGGCTATAAAGCCCTTACCAGTTTAACCCTATGGTACTGAACACCATAACAGCCACGACGATTAAGATAACAGGCCTACACATCCACCCCCGACATTTCCAATTATAATGGTACCGTGAGGAAGTCGAAAACCCTTTTCCGAGGGAAAAATTCCTTCCTGATCCCACACTAAATAGGCGACCGGATTAGATCCACGGTACCAGTCCAGGGGTGGGTGGGTGGGCTTCTGTAGCGTGCCGCCAACTGAATGATGGGCTGCATGGCGCGCTACACCACGTGGTCCAAACCGACCAATCAGGAAGGTGCCTTTTCGTGCCTCCGTCTTTCCCTTGCAAGCCGCAATCCTGAGTGGATTGCAGCTTGCAATGCTGCAGCCAGCTCAACCCCAACCTCAAACCGGCGGGAACGTTCAGTCCACACCCCAACCCAGTGCCCCATTCTTCCAGGAGGCGGGCACAAAATCTCCCACAGCGCACAGGGCGCTTAGCGGGGGATTCTATAGCATTTGCCTTTTTTTTGTTACAGCTGCATCTCATTGATGGCTCATAGTCATTTTATGGTCAATTATATAATCCCCAAGTTCCTCTCCTCCTCTGTTGTTTCCAGCTGCATGTGCACAAGAGGGTGTAGTACAGGGAATAAGGGGGAGCTGATCCAGTTTTTCAGTGGAACTGAAACCAGATTGCAGCTGCTCTGCATTCCACCAGATCCAGAGCAGCACGTTTTATGGGAAATAGGATCTGCCACAAAGATTTGTTTCAGCCCCAGTCTCAACTCTGTTTTCTTTTTCTTCTGAGAGAATGGACCCTAGGAAAGGACAAAGAAGCAAACCTAGGAGCCCCTTCAAAAGCTTTCTGTAACATTCAAATGTCTTTTTTTGGTGACTTAATAATCTCTGTCTTTGGTATCAAGTTTTCTTGAGAGAGAATTCTTAGACTGTTCTGAAATACCCTGGACTAAGTTCTCCAGTGCCGGACCATTAAATCCCAAGGTCAACACACCCTCAGAGAATGACTTTCTTATGGGCAAAGATTCAAGTGATGGTGTCAAAGGTTTGGATGTCAGGCCATTAGCTGGCTGAGCCAGCTCTGAAAACCTGTGATCATCCACTCCCATAACTGAGACTGCATACAGCTCTTCCAGTCTTTTACTCTAAGCAGTACAGGATTCTGCCTTGTGATCCTCCCTTAAGCAAGCCATGCATCTCTCATAGTCATCACTCTACAAAAATTGTTTGGACAAGAGAATCTTTTTAAAACATAGTTTTTGAAGCTCGCATAGCCTGCAGGATAGCGTGTTGGACTTGGAAATGGTAGAACAGAGTTCAAATCCTGTTTTAGCTATGAACTCACTGGATGGGCTCAGGCAAATCACTGTCTCTCAACCTCAGTACCCCTTCTGCTAAATGGGGGGAAAAAACCCTACCAACTTCATTGGTTGTTGTGAGGGTGAACTAAGGATTGTAAAAACTTGAATACTGAAAGCACTATATAAAGGATATTTATTTATTTATTTATTATTATTATTATTATTATTATTATTATTGCACAAGCAATGTACCTGGCACTTTACAATTCTTAATTATAGGCAGGGTCCCTGCCCCATTGGGCTTACAGTTTAGGAGAGACAAGAGAAGGCAGAGAAAAGGGGGTGGGACAGAGGGAGAGACAGGCATACATTCATGAACGTGTGTGCATATGCTTAGTTTAGTTACACAGAAGAAGGGGACCCTGAATAGTTTTGTTTAGTTTATTTATGGCTAACAAGCCAAAAAAGGGTACCCTGTGTAAATCAGGGAAGAGACTGAGGGGATGATTAATGATTATTTAATGATTAATAATAAAACCACTGATCATAGTGTTACACTGATGATAGGCATTAACTCAATTGTATGTAAAGGGCAATAATAACCCAAAAATGAAATGTGGAGCCTGATTTATTCCTGATCTCTATGGAATAATTACATCCGTTTCCAATAATTCTTCCTTGCTCACTTGAAAACCCATCTCCGCCACTTGTTCATGGTGTGAGTTTATATGCAGCTGTGGGTTTGATGATTCATCCAGGAAAACAAGTCAGAGAGAAAATTACCTCTATACCTTAAGCTCCCAGAAATAAAGGCATGGATGCTGATGGTCACTGTTTTATCGAAGCCAGTAATGGTTCTCTGGATTTACACCAGCATGAGATCAGAATTTGTCTTTTTATGTTTTATCAAGAAAATACTCAGTACTCATCTGGCAACAAAATATTTTGTGTTATTTGTCATGAAACTGATGGAAAAGAAAAATCCAGTCAGAGCATGTTTGGTTTATGTATGACAATTTTTCATGCAAATGTAATTGTTGTCAAAGTGCTGTTGACAACCATCTATCTTTTCTATGAAACCCACCCTTACAAAAAGCTGCCTCGCTCACTGGCTCTCAGGTACAGATAGAAACACCCATGTGCTAGTCACACACAGCTGTATGTGCGGCAGTGCTGAGCTGTCTGCAGAACGCTCCATATGGCAGTTTTAAAATAAGTGTGTGCCGAGAAGCAAACCCAATAGAGAAAGGATATCTACAGTCAAGACTGGATCAGGCTTGATTTTGCACTAAAACTACACAATTTTGCCCCAAATTCATAAAATAATAATAATTAAAAAATCAGCTTCAATTTATTTTTATTTCCATGTGGTTCTTATTTTTTTCTTTTCCCAGCTGGGAGTGTGTGTGCCACAATGCTATCACAGAGGCCATTGCTACAGTAATCTGAGAGGATGAGAAGTAAGGTGTATTAGAAATTCCTTCGAAAACAAATTCCTTCTGAGGAAGGGCCCTATGTGGTCGAAAAGCTTGCTTATTTCCACCAACAATGGTTTGCCAAATAAAAGATATCATTCGAACCACTTTGTCTTTCTAAATGCTTGTCAGATTTCCAGCTTAGTGCTGCAGGCCCAAGACAGTCAGGTAATGTGGAGAAATATCCAGACACTGAGCTAAGTATCTGAGACACACTGAGACATACATAGGTTCATTCAAGATCACTTTACATGCCTTAAATGATAATGATGCTAGTACAGATGAGGATCCACAAACCACTTAGCCCAGAGGACTAAGTAGCTGGCTTCGTTAGGACTACTCCCAACACTAGCTTAGTGGCACCCACACCAAAAATAAAATACGGAGCCCCATCTGTCCCTGCTTTCCACTGTCTCACCATTTTAACAATTGACAGCCTGGTGTTTGCTTACAAAAAGAAAGAAGTGTGATTAGGTTTCACATACATGCTCATGAACACTGGATGAAAACAGACATGATGCTAACACCACTTTAACACTGTTTTAACATTTCTTATGCTTGTTGCAGGGCTGTATTAATGCCCTATGCAGCCCTGCAACATGTATAAGAAATGTTTAAATGGTGTTAAAGTGGAGTTAGCATCATGTCTCTTTTCACCCATAGGCTCCCCAAACCCTTGCGACCAAGCTTTCTCCCACTCTCACTACTCTCTCTCTCTCTCTCTCTCTCTCTGTCTCTCCTCAGGCAGGGGCAAGGACTGGCAATTTACTGAAAGTGAAAGATTAGTGGACAGGACCCCACAGAAATAATCTTTCCCTGGGCCTCAGGAGTGAACCTTCTGGGTGAAAACAGACATGACGCTAAGTCCACTTTAACACTGTTTTAAACATTTCTTATGCATGTTTCAGGGGTGTACTGGTGTCCTATGCAGCCCTGCAACATGCCTAAGAAATGTTTAAACAATGTTAAAGGGGAGTTAGCGTCATGTCTATTTTCACCCTCTGACTGCAAGGTCCAGCCCATGGTCCCTGCTGACCCTGCTTAAGCAGGGCTGTACTGAAGCCAATGCAGCCTTACCACATGCATTTTTCATAGGCATCATCTTTTAAAGGGGAAGTATGGCCACCCTGTGCTTCAAACCGGCCCTGACTACCCCAAATAAGTGGTTTGTGGGCCACAGCCTTCATGGGAGCAAATCCTTAGCTGGGATAAACTTACATAAACCCAGTGACTACAACCGAGCTATGGCAATTTACATCAGGTGAAGATTTAGTCCATAGCTGTGTTGGGTGAACATTTTAAATCCCCCTCTGCCACACCACCTGTTACTCTCTTTTTGAATTTTCACCCCTGGATTGCTGCATTCTGAGTGTAACACTGAAGCTAGGTTCGGGGCAGCACCACCCTTTTAGCCAAAGAGCATAGGAAGGCTTTCTATCAAAAGCAAGCCGCAAGCAATATCTTCCCCTCCTCCCCCTTTTCTTTCTTTCCAGCTCAATTATGAAGCATCATGTTTTTCCTCTCGGTGCTTTCCTTTTATCTACTCCTCTTCTCATGTTTCGCTGTTATTTTTTCTCCTTCATGCCAGGCCAGTGGTGTTGAATACTGATGAGATAATGCTATGCTTAACTCTAGCCAGCCCCTTCCCCTATTTCCTCCCCCAAGTACTAGAAAGCACAAGCTTCACTTCTGCAGGTAGCATGCATGCCAAGTAATCTGATCACTATTTTGTGGTATCCACATTTAGCCTTGGATACAAGAAGCTGAGGCATTTCAAGGTAGCGCATCTCTGTTGATGAGAGGATAGTTGGAAAACAACCCATCTCTGCATCAAAAGCAATTGGTGGAGGCTGCTAGATTTTTTGATTACTTTTAAATTAGTTTCTCTGCAAAACAGTAGGTCTGATTCTCAGAACAATAACTGTTCTGCAGAAGATGGTTTCTTTTTTTTCTTTTTTTTTTACGCACACACACAAAAATCACAATTCATAGTCTCGAAGTACTCCACTGGCTCAAGCCACATTAAAATGAATGGGGCTTACATTGGTGGAGCACTTTACTGATTGAAACCTCAAGATTCATTTTTTTAAAATTATTATTATTATTATTATTATTATTGTTGTTGTTGTGTTCTAGTAGTAGTAGTAGTAGTAGTAGTAGTAACGTGCCTGGCACTGAACTATCATAATTAGAGATAGGCTCCCATGCCAGAGGCTTAGAATATAGAATGGACAAGGGAAGAGAAACAAAGGAGAAAGGGAGAGGGGAACATAAGGAGAGACAGGGATATATTCATGAATTTGAGAAGATGGAGATGCACATGCTTAGCTTACATGCAAGGGGAAGAAGCGGAATCCTGAAGGATAGGATAGGATGGCGGAAGGAGCAGAGAAAAGGAGCTGGAGAAAACCAGACAGAAAGAACTACGTTTTCAGCAGGGATCTAAAGGTTGGGAGGCAGGGAGCAGACCGTATGTGTTCCAGGAGGGAGGTCCAGGCACAGGAAACATCAGAGGAAAAGGGGCAAAGAAAGATTAGGGCAGGCAAGAGTGGAGAAGGGCAGGCAAGAGTGGTGGCAGAGGAGAAACAAAATTCCCAGGTGGAATATCCAAGGGAACATAGTGGGAAGTGAGGGCAGAAAGATATAGAGGAGCAGGCCATAGCACCCTTTGTCATCCCCCCCCCCCCCCCCCGCCGCCCCCCAATCAGAAGAAGGATGCATATTCAGAAGTTCTTTTGGAAAACAATGACTGCAACTTTATTTATTCAGCTAATACATCATGGTCTGGAGGGGCAATGCTCACATACCTAGGTCTACTGTAATTTCCACCGATCCCTCCTAGCCATGAATGCCCTGTCCAGGGAACCATATTAAAGGGCACTTCCTGTAAAGCCCCCATGAAAGGGAGGAGGGTCCCCAAACACAACAGGGATCACCAGTCTCCTGTGAGATGCTGCTGCTCCTGCTCTCCCTTAGGCTTCCTTTAGAATGCCCTGCCACAAGTCTCACATTCCAGTATGGTTGGAGGCACGCCAATCCATTCTCAAATCTTATGGAGGTGCCTTCTCTTTTTTAATACCCTAATTTTCTTTACTTTATCGCTTTGCACTGGACCTTTGCCAAGTTGCAACAAAATGAATTCCAGTTAGCATCTGAACACACCTGCTCAAGCTAACCGTGTTGCCTACTGTACCTGTCCAAATGCTGGGTGGGTGCTAGACAAAGATCCCAGTGGCAACTGCGCTATTCAGCAAAAAGCTGCCTGATGTAGCCAGTCAGAGGGCTGGGGGAGCTAACATGTGGTCCTTCTGGACCAATCCCGGCATTTGCCATTGTTCTGGCCACCTATTCCTCTTTACTCCCAGCACTCTCCCCCTCACCTGTTTCCCCAACTTGCCCCTATCTCAAAAGGGGGGGCATCCCTCATCAAGTGTCCTCCTCCTCTAACACAGGCTGGAGCAAATGCCATCCCCCCAGGCCCTCACAAGGAGTGAGGGATGAGAGTAAACCTCTTTCCCTTTGCACACCCATCGTGTGTTTGTTTCTCTTGTTTGGTACCAACCCATTCAGGTAGTGCAGGGTTGCTATACATGGACTTGCTAGTTGGGCAAACCCCTTCCGGCAGCCCCAAAACCTGGGGGAATCCAGCACAGGCTGCCCTTCTGGAATCTGGATTTTGTCTGAATGAATTCTTGGAGTGTGGTTTTGTGTCACTACCCACTTTAAAAGACTGTTGAGTGAATGAGTCCTTCTTGTTTGAAATTGTGCAATTAGCACAAATCTTCCTCCATTCTTCAACAGTATGCCTTTTAACACCTTACATAGGCAATGGCACTGAATATTTATGCTCTTTCAAAATTCAAATCATGAGAAAAATTCTCATTGTTTATGTAATGGAGGTATTATTCTGTAAAGGGAAAAACATGCAAAAAAGTGTTAGTGTTTTGTTGCAAAAGCCATGATAAAAATGACCACAGAAATGTCCATAGGAAAAAAAACCACACCCAAATGTTTAAAATTTTGTCTTAAATTATATGTTTCTATATCAATATAGCTATAAAGACTATAATGCACGAAAGTCTGTGACTCACCCAAGTAAGTAAAAGAAAGTTATTTGTTTTTTTGTTTTTTTTGGTAACTGGAAGTCGTATTCTTAACAGCATACTCCAATGTGGTTCTGAGTCTGAGCATCATTTTTCTTAACTGTATATAGAGATTGTGACTGACGTCTGGTTCCATATGTAAGAGATGGAAACAAAGTAGTTCAGGTGATAACTTTTATTGGACCAACTTCTGTTGGTGACAGACTTGCTCCATTTCTAAGAAAGGCCCTGTGTAGTCCAAAGGCTTTCATACCCTCATCAACAGTAGTTGGTCCAATAAAAGATATCTTCTAAACTAACTTGCTCTCATCTCTTCCATATATATTTCATCTCCACTCTTCTGTAGTGGAAGGTACTCTCAGTTGTGCCTTCATTTTCTAACTGAGGTGGTGAGACAGAACTTCAGGGGCCAGAGAACGGGGCTCTACGAGGTCAAATATGATGTCCCCCCCTCTTAATTTAGGCTATTGTTACTCTCTCCTCTGTCTGCAGTCTTGGATCATCTGTGGCAGAGGTGGGCAAATGGTGGCTTGGGAGCTGCATGCAGCTCTCAGACACCTGTACTGTGGCTCTTGGTAGAAGTGGCTGCCTGGGGCATGTCCATGTGACTCACGAAAAGAGAAGCCAAGCTGCCATTTCCTCCACTGGTGCTTCCTAATGGTTGTGGGAGCAGGGAGATTATGCCTTGTGCTGCCATTGCGGTTGCCAGAACCCATGAGGCTGCCTGGGAGTCAGAGCTTTTATGCTTGAGGGGCTGACAGTGGAATCCACACTGTCCCATCCCCATCCCCAGAATCAGGGGAATCCCTGATCAGTGTGATTTGTCTTGTAATTCTTGGTGATATGAAAATGTTGGTATACGGCTCTTGGGCTTAGGAACTTTTCTCACCCCTGATCTATGATGTATAGCCACTGCCAGATACCTTCAACTTGCACTGGTTACTTATGGCCCCTAGAGGCTGTCATGCCCCAGACAACCCTCCACAACAAGGGATGACCCTTGATCTAATTTTTTTTCTCAATTATCATCAAGACTCAAGCTACTCAGCTCGCTTTCCACAAAACTCGAGAAAAGCTTTGGGTCTTGACCCTTTCTTGATCAAGATTTTTTTTCTAGATTTACTTACCGGAGCCATGTGCGTGCCACATCCCATGCCAAGTCTTGCGTCCTGCATCAGTCTGTCTGTCTCTTGCTGTCTCTCTTCTTTTCTCCAGTCATGCTGGGGGAAAAACAAGAAAAAGAACTCTGCATGTGCAAAATGGCTGCCAGGCCATTCTGCATGTGCACAACACTTTTCAGAATGGCACCAACAGCATTGCTTCCATTTTGTAGAAGAGCTTCACATGTGCAGAATAACCCAGCAGCTATTTTGCACATGTGTAGTTGCTTTTGACTTTTTAAACCAGATTATCGTACCATTAGCGTGATCTTCACAAGATCTCAATAAGAATTCTTGATTCTTCAGAGAATCATAGCAGATTCTTGTTCCCTACATCTTGCACCATTAGCCTGGAGGATAGCATGGGAAATACAATGCTCAATATAGCAACAGAAAGCTCTCCCTCCATAAATTTGTCCCCCACCCTGAAATGAAGACACAAACACCAATGTATGGGGTAAACTAGGCCGCACCAAAATTTTATTAAATCTAGTCAGTTGGGGAGGAGGCTCTGCCACTCTCGGTCCTCTTTAATGTTAGCTATTAGCTCACTGAACTAGAGTAAGCTTGGGCGGTCTGATGTTCTTCAGTACCGCGGCATTACTAACTATTAGGGGTGGGAATACCGGTAAATCCGGAATCCGATAATGCCGGTACTGGGCGTACTGGCATTATCGGATTCAACCCAGTAAATCCGGTCCGGTTACCAGATTCCGGGTACCGGATTTTTTTACATTGCAGTCATTTAAATGAATGGCTGCAATGTAAGCAAAGCCCCACCAAAAAAGTAAAAAACAAACAAACCCTCCCCGAGTCCAGGCTGCGCGGATGGAAGGGGGGACACCCCCACCCACCCTGCCCAGCCTGGATTTTTGTTAAAAAAAAGAGCTCCGGGTGCAGCGGCGGCGGGCGGTCCGGCAGCCTCAGCGCCGGCTGTGGCTGCCGGCGTCAGAGACGCTCTAGGCCTTCCGGGGAACTTCCGGGTTTCCCCGAAAGGCCTAGAGCATCTCTGACACCGGCAGGCACAGCTGGCGCTGAGGCCGCCGGATCGCCCGCCGCCGCCGCCGCCACCACCGCCGCACCTGGAGCTCTGCAAAGGTAAAGCACTCAACTTTAGTAGGGGTGATCCCTGGGAGGGTGTTAAACACCCCCCGCAGGGATCGGGTCTATACTTACCGGCGGCTGCGGGGATGCCGCGGCCGCTAGTGCTGGGGGGGGCTCTTTTTTTAAACAAAAATCCAGGCTGGGCAGGGTGGGTGGGTGGGTGTCACCCCTTCCACCCGCGCAGCCTGGGAGGGGGAGGGGGGAGGAATTAATTGTATTTCATTGATTTCAATGGGGACACAGTGCCCCATTGAAATCAATGAAATAAAACTGATACTGGTATATCGGATTTAATCTGGGAATCCGGTTCTTTGAGAACCGGAAACCGGTAAATCCGGTATCCAGTATTTACCCCGGGGTCCCACCCCTAATAACTATGTCTGTTGCAATGTCACCCCTGTCCGGCCACCCCCAGCTGCATCAGGAGGCCCTTGCCTACTGTGACCCAAAGAAGGAAGTGAGGGCAGATTCCCTTGAGCTGTGGTACATGTTTTGAATGCCTTGTCCTCCCCACTCCAACAGGGTGATGGGGTTGGTGAGAGAGTTCATCAGGCAATGCTTGGCGAGAAACATCTTATTCTCAGCCAGGCATGTACCGGGAGGTATTAACATCCCCTGTCCTAGGGCCCCAGGCCTGTTCCCCCCGTCCTGGGTCCAGAGTGATGCCAGCCGGACTAGCTCTAGCCTTCACTTAGACCCCACCTCTTAAGGAGATGACCTGTCAGCAGACCATCCCTAACTTCTTACTTAACTACATCGTTGGACCCCTGCCACCGGAGACTGTCAGAGTATGATTGGCTAGTTTCACCCCCCCCACCCCCCAACTCCTCTAAGAGCTGGCTCAATCCTTTCTGCAATGCCTGTAGGTAAATTTCCATCCCGTCATCGGACAGGTGCACGCCATCCACCCTATATAATTCTGGTCTGCTGAACTTAATTTCTGGGTGTCTAATAAATCTACCCCCCATTTCCAACACTAATCTTCCAATTTCTTTATTAACCTTCCTCCTTGCCCTGTCTACCTTACTGGGGCGCACGGCATCCCTCCATCTAATCCTCTCGAGCATCTCAGACCACACTATTACCATATATGGGAGAATCCGCCTTGCCTCAAGCAAGTCTCTCTTCATGCTGGTGACCAGGTGCAGACCTGTATCAACTGGCAGGTTGTTCTCTCCCAGATGAATCACAAGAATGTCTGGATGCAGAAGCTTCGTAAATGCGTGGACCAGTGGCAGAAACTGGGCCCATCTCATCCCGCTCCGGCCTTTCCACATCACCTCAGCCATATGTACGAGCCCAAGCTGGGTCCCCCAATACGAGCATCCTGCTCATTTTTTGGTCCAATACACAATGCTGTGGCCATCTATAATGATTCTCTGCCGCCGGGCAGGCAGCTCCCCTCCTAGGAAGAACACACACAAGTTACTTTTGTACAGTTTTCATGCTTTACCTTGCCTATGTCCCGTTGCCATCCCCACAAGGTCCCTTAGTTCATAACTGGACCTTCCGAATATAGGAGCAGTAGGCCCCCAACTTCCATCGGCCGATCGCCTTGTCCTCCCGCTCTGACAACCCGGCGTCGGCTGCACAACTCGTAGCCCCGATCCTGAATGAATGGGAGCCGAACAATTGAGTTGGTAAGTTAAGTTTCCTCAATGCCTTATTCATTACCACTGAGAATTGGTATCTTGTGAGCTTTTCCCCATTCTCATGAATGAACAACTGCCCCCTCACCTTTGGGCGTGCTACCATGTATGCCTCCAGAACTGTTATGGGGCAAATTTCAGCCTCGTCTATTCTCACTAGCTTTATCACTTGGACTTGTTGACCCTGGTCCATCTTAGACCCTCGAATCAACACTGTGATCCCTTTGTGCCCCATCTGTACATCCTCCATGACTATTACACTTCCCCCTCGAGCCAGTGCTGAAGCGGCCGATATCTAGCTCACTCGAAAGGCCCCCCAAAAGTGTGAATTAACTGTGAAATAGGCTAACCTCAAAACCCGAAGAACAGACCCTGGGAAGACTCCAGCATAAGTCCCGCAATATCGTTGGCGTGATGGGCCGCCTACTATCACCCCCCCCTTGGTGAATACCAACCTTCTAGAATCTTCCTCACAAAGAACCCCCCATTTGGTGACTGAAACCCAGCCAATTTGTTGTAAAAGGCTAGTGCGGCCAACTTGCCGGGAAATGTTCTGGGCACCAGCCCCCTTTCTCGTAAACCAATTGCAAATTGCAGTGTTTGGGCCTCGGTGATCGGGAATTGTGTCCCCCAGCCCTGTTTTTCCCTAAAAACCTGGAACTCTGCGAGTGACTGCAAGTAAGCCGCTCTAGTTCGGGGGGCCAGAGATCCCTGCACTGCCTGGAACATTGCTACTGTCCAGTGCTCAATATTCCCGGTGGTAGTTCCTCTGGCTCCTTCCTGGCCTCCAGCACCAGCTGTCTGAACCACTTCATCTCTTGGTGAGAGAATGCATCGGCTATGCCATTGTTAATGCCCACCGGTACGTACCTGACTGAGAATAAGATGTTACTCGCCAAGCATTGCCTGATGGATGCTCTCACCAATCCCATCACCCTCTTGGAGTGGGGAGGACAAGGCATTCAAAACATGTACCACAACGAGGTTATCGCACCAGAACAAAATAGCTTTGTTTGCAAACTCGGGTTCCCATATGTGGACTGCAACCACTATGGGAAACAATTCCCCAAAAGGTAAGGTCCCGCATCCATCCCTCCTGTATCTAATCTAGTCCTCTTGCCACGGAGCTGCACACCACCTTCCTGCCCAATACACCCCGAATCCCATGGATCCGGCCAAATCGGATTGGACCTGCAATTCGGCCTCCATCAACCACCTCTGCCTCCAGATACAGACTCCATTAAAATTCCGTAAGAATTGGAGCCATAATTTTAAAGCTTCTCTCATGTCGGCAGAGATTCTGATGTGGCAGTGCCCTGGTAGGTTAGAACCCACTTTCTCATAAAGCCTAGATAGGAATGCCCACCCCAGCGCAACCACCCGGCATGAAAAATTAAGGCATCCCGCCAGGGCCTGCAATTGTTTGACCATCGCTTTTGGGCAGCCCAAGACCACCTCAATGTCTCCAACCATGGTATTCAGCTTATCGATTGGTAATCGGGACACCTGTTGCATGGTATCCAACTCAATCGCCAAGAATGTCAAAACTGTTGTGGGGCCAACAGTCTTCTCGGGTGCCAAGGGAACCCCCAGTTTGGCCGCCATGACCTGGAAGTCCTGGAGGGCCCTTTTGCACGCTTCTGTCCCCCCCTTTCCCAGGAATAAAAATTTGTCAATATAGTGAAGGATATATCATGACCCTGTTCTTTGGCATGCCAACCATTCCAGCAGGGAGCTAAAGTGCTCAAAGGCTGAACAGGATATCGAACACCCCATGGGGGTGTTCTCTTATCATAGAAATATTGACATCCAAACTGAAATCCGAGTAGCCTAAAGCTCTCGGGGTGAACTGGAAGCAGGCGAAATGCTGACTTTATATTGCACTTCGCCAGCAGTGCCCCTTACCCACACTATTTAGCCATTTTGATCACTGCATCAAGGGATGCGTAGTGAACGGACCATAGCTCGGGGGGATAGCGTCATTCACTGACTGTCCCCTAGGGTGGGACAGATGGTGGATGAGGTGAAACTCACCCTGCTGCTTCTTTGGCACTATGCCCAAAGGTGAGACATGTAGATTGGGAAAAGGTAGGAAATCGAAAGGGCCCGCTATGCGGCCCTCTCTGAGTTCTTTGTGGAGCTTGGCGGCCACCAAGTCTTCCTTCCTTCCTTCCTCTTCACCGGCTGCAAATTCGATACCCACGACCTTGTCCTCTCTAATCTGACTGGTATCACAAAACCGTCCTTGAAACCTGCCACTACATATTCGACCTCTTTGCGCATCGGACAACATCTGAGGGCACTTTCGAGTGCCCTATGGTTGACCAGTGTTGGGGCCTTTTCCTCCCCCTGTGGGTGGCTACCCCCAGCCCTTCCTTGCTGTCTCTCTCACAAGGGGCCCCAGATCCTGTTACATTGGACCCCTGAGTGACTCCCCCTGCAACGGGAGCAAGCGTGCCAAAAACGGCACGTGGACCGGGTGCAACCCCCAGGCCCATTGAAATTCCAACATGTACCCCCCTTCTGGCTGTTCCTCCTCCTGCCTTCCTGAAAGGGATCATTCATTGGGGCTACCTCCCCCTCCCCTTACTAGGGTGTGACCGCTGTCGGTCCTGTGTGTCCCTGCGATATTGGACATAGACTCGAGCCACAAATCTGTAGTCTTAGCCCCCGGGGTAATTGCCACTCTATTTCGAAATCCCTCATCGTAACAAAGACACGCACCCGGGTTCCCGGTGTCGTAGACCCTGCGCACAATATCTAGGTATTTTATTAGTTCGGCAGCTCATTCAGATGCTGCCTGCACCAGAACACCCATCAGCACCGAGAAGGCGGCGGACCAGTTGGCCCAGTTTCTATCTATCTTCGGGTGTTTGAAATGCTCCTTCTCCTTTTCCTTCTCGGTGGAGTTGGGGTCAGGCACAGGCTCCGTATAGAGCAGTGAAAAGACGCCTATGGGCTGTGTGTTTCTGAGCACCCTTCATTCACGCTCCCCCTGTTTCCAGGTGGGCGACTCACCTCGTGGAGCCCTGGAAATGGCTGGTGAAGTGTGGGGCGCCACGAGCCTGCTCCCTTCTGGTACTCCCCCCACTGGCCCTGACTCAGGCAGTCCCAAGAAAACACCCCCACCGCCAGCCACTCTGTTCTCCCTCATGGCAGCAAGCAGCTCGGCACTGCTCGTCCGATGCTGTTCAGGCACGGAATGGCGGGTTCCGTGCCTGGACAAAGATGGCAGCCGTGAAGTCCTGCCTCATGCGAGACTTCGTTTAGCGCCGCTTCCGTGCTGCCATGCGCCCCGTCTTCCTTTCTCCACGGGGGGAGGGACAACAACTGCCGCTGGCAAGCCGCCACCCGTACCGGGTAGCGCCACGCGGCGATGGGGACTTTGCACTGACTGTAGAGGTCAAAGCAGCTTCATCACTACTCAGATTGTGGCTTGGTATTTCCATATGCACTATAAAAAATATCTTCTCTTTGCTGATACTCAGCATTCCCATTCAAGATGACCCAGTTTCATTAGCCACCAAGTTCCAGTACATTGTGACAGCTCTTTTTGAGAGAAAGGGCAAGATAAAAATTGGTGAGGTCATAAAGCAGAGAGGAGAGTTGTCAGAATTTGGAGAAAGCCACTTGGTAAGTAAGTTTTCTATTTTAAGATTTCTTTCCTGGACTGCAAGGAAAGTACAATTAAAATTAATGGAGAAATCTTTAAGGAAATAAAAAGCTCCCCAGTATGCTTTGTTCTAGACCCTCAAGGCAAGTCCATAGTCACACTGTTTACTATGGGGTCAGTTTACCTAACAATAAATTTATCCAGGAGTACAGGTGTTCATGGGACTGTTTCTACCAATGGGTTAAAATACTATCCCCTCTGATTATCTAATGAGAGCAGTCACATGCCTGGGGTAAAGTGCTGCACACAAAGTGTTCTGGAATGGGCTTTGAGATAGCACGTGATATGTTACCCCAAGGAATAAGTTGTAGTAGACTAACCGTGTGATTGTTTTCACATCTTAAGTGTCAGTGGAGGGTAATTTAACTCCTGGGTAGAAGCAGTCACAAGAACAGATATAGCCCTTAATAAACTAGCCCTTTTATGGACGCCCTCCCACCCTGTATCCTCCTAGCTCTCAATCCCTCCACACCTTGTAATAATTTTCAAAATGGCCTAGCAGGGTGTAGGTGCAGGGGAAGAAAGTTACTCAGTCCTGTCTTAGAGTCTCTGCATCATTCTCTGGCTACAAATATAAATATTTAGAGCTTTGGGTCTTTTTTTTCTTGCTGCCCATAACAGGTGAACTAAAGCAATGAGTTCACAAGCATATTGCAGCAAACCTTGAAAGGCTTCTAGGCTAGAATATCTGATAAATGGTTCACTACAGCTTTAAAAAAAAGGATTGCATTGCAGTAATGGTCATCTGGGTATCGAGTAACCGCATTTTCTGCCTAAGTAATCATCGGCTCCTAGTGGAAATGCAGAAGCTGCAGACCTATTCCTAAACTGTTCCAAGTTTCCTTGTTAATTAGTAAAAAAATTCACCAGCTCTCTACACTTTATCAGAACAGGCATTTTATAAAATTCTGCTCATAAAAAACAACAACCCTGAGGAGAGTCTAATAGGTTGATGGGGCACACAATCTGTTTTGAGCATTCCTTCTCTGGGTACTGGGAATATTGTACCTACATAGGAATCTTGTTACTACAGGGCTTATTGCCAGGTAGAACTATCATCATAACTAGCTTAATAATACAGGCTATTGGTTTCAGATACACTGATGACAGGTTGGAATCTAATGGCCTGCAAAGTGATATTAAAAAATAGCTACCTGGATATATCAGGAAAGTTTCTAAGCAGTATGACAGTCACCATGTGTGCAGAGAAATAGAGGGTGGAAAAAGAAGAGAATCGTTCACGAAAAAGGCATATGGTGGAAAAAATTCTACCAGTAATATTGACAGTGTGATTAGAATGGGAATTTGGAACCTACAGTATAATTAATTTATGTTGTGCAGATGCTAGAGAAAACCAACCAGCCATGCAGGAACAATGCATCTTTATAGATTGTAACAATTAGCCATTATTCTATCTTCCTTGTTACAGTGTGCACAAATATTTATTTTGAAGAACAGATTTGACTCCCATTTTTTTTTTTTAAAAAAGTAGAGTGAGAGAGAAAAGGCTTGGCACCTTATAATTAGCAAAGCAGAATCAATGCACTGAGTTATTGTAATGTACATATGCATTCCATTAGGTTCACACCACCCTGTGGTGTAAGGCAGGAATAATTAAGCACCAGATGGTGATGTAAACTCCAATATAGAGAGCATGTGCATTATGCATGAGAAGGGGCTTTATTGTTGTTTTGATCTATTTGGTGACATTATGCTACTGCTGGACCCTAATACGTGGCTCAAAGAAAAAGATCTTGCTGGATTCAGAATTCCTCCATGCCGAACAATTTGTAGCATTCATTCTGTCATATTCTTGTCAGTTATCTCCCTGCTCAACTTCCAAATTCTCTGAGCGCACATTATTTCTGGCAGATCTCATAGAACTCGGGAGCTTTTCCATCATAGGGAAGAATCCGAGCTCACTGGATATCATTTTTATGGTTCTGCCAGCCGTATAAAGTTTAAGATTAGTACCTTTGGAAATTGAATCTGATTTTTAATGATTGTAGTGTCACATTTCTAGCCTGAACTACTTTTAAAATGTCATTAACTGGTATGCTATTAATCATTTAGATTTTTTTGACCATTAAAATATCTTTTTCTTTTTTTTTTTCATTAAAAAGGTAATGAATATGAAAGTGAAGTGAGGATAGAATCCATAGTATATTAATGGCAGGAACAGAAAACAGATGAATATGCTTAATTCTCTTTCACTCATGACATTCCACTTAGGTGGTTATGCCACTCTGGTGTAAAGCAACAAAAGTTTAAAAAACAAACAAAATGGACAAATCCTGCACTGGGCTACATTTTTAGTGGAAGCAAAGCCACAAAACTGTATCTTGTCAGTTGGGGAGGTCTAAAGGCAGGGCACACACTCCTCACCACCACACATATACAGGGCACTAAGGACTAGTGCTGACATGAATATGACATTTTATATTTGCAAAGATCATTTCTATATCCATTCCCACAAATGAATATCCTAATTCTCCTTGCACCATTGCAAAATTTACAGCTTTATTCATTTAGTTCATGTTTGGTATGTCAGTTCCGTAGGTAACTGTGGGTGTTTTAGACGGACCCACGCGCTGCTCCTGTTCCATCCCACCTCTTGGTGGCCCATCTATGTAAAGGCAGGTCACATTGAGGTGAGGCAGAGCAGGAGTGGGCCAGCTCCACTTGTGGTGCATATCCTGGAGCATTGCAAGCCAAGTAGGCCACCCAGGCCTGGAGCACTGGCTGGGGGCTACTCGCAGATGGGCTGTTGCAGCTCTGATTCAGGCTGGGGGTTGCCCTGGCAAAAGCAAAAGACCTGTGGGCTACAGCCTAGAGCAGCTGGTGATCCGCCCACACCTCTATGGTGTGGTGGGCAGCACGCAGGCGGACTGTGGTTCATGGATGCCGCCACCACAGTGTAAACTCACCACAGCTGGAGCAGACCCAGGGGTGGCCCCTCCAGAGCAGACCCAGAGGTGGACACCCCTGGATCCATCTAAAAATATCCAGTATTTCATGTTTAGTATTTTGTGGTACCTTCGTATTTGGTGCTTTGTTCAAATTGATGGTATTGGCACCACCATACTAATAGTGTCACTGAAATGAAACAAATACAGGAACCGATATACCTAATACAAATTACTGAAATATGAAAGTAAGATAAATTAAATACCAAACACAAAAATACTGCAATGAATAGGGATGGGACTCCAGGGGGAATTTCAGATTTGGATTTTTCCGTTTTGGCTCTTTAGTAATTTTGGATCTCGATTCAGATTCTGATTTTTTCATCTATTTTTCTCCATTGTAGTCAATAGGAAGAAACCACAATGTTAAGGATCTAAATAAAAAAAATCAATGTCATAGATGCAAATTGCCTGAAACTGAAGAAGATCTGCATTTTTTTGACAGAACTGAATCAGGTTCTGTTCTATCTGAATCTGAAATTCTCATCCCTAGTAACGACTATTCAGAATGGCAATTGAAGTGAGAAGCAAACACCACTTTGCATTTACTTTGTTAAAATGGATACAGGGTGTTTTCAGATGAGACAATAGCCCACATTAGCACTCACCAGGTGGGTGTTCACCTGCTTGTCTATTAGGTGTTCGCTCACACACATGCCCTCTCCACACATGGTGTTGTCCAAGGATATGGGCTAGTCCATGCTAGTGCATGCTAATGTGTGCCCATACATCCACCTCCCATTTATTAAGTTCACCTGAAGCCTTGCCCGCACCCACAAGGCCAGTGCAAAAAAATCAAGTCTAGGGTATGTCCACCATCATGTATTGGGTCAACAACCACCTGAGACAGTCCATTGGTTGTCATTGCGGCCATGAACTCATGCTCTCTCCCCCCACCCCCGGACTGGTGTCGGCATGAATATTGAAGTTCCCCAGGATGGCATCATCAGGCTGAGGGGATGGGAGAGTGGAACTGGTTGATAAAAGGGCTTTTCACCAGCATAGAGGGGCCAGCTGAAACAGAGAGGGGGCAGCACAAATGGAGCACTGCAGCACTTCTCCACTTTGCTTAGGCAGCCCTGGAGAGCTTCAGATCAGCTTGTGGGTGCAGCAGCCTCAAATGGCGTTGAGAGCCCTTCCCTGAAGACTTAGAGCACAGACTGCATAGGAGGCTGGGTGTTCCCCTTTGTGGGAATAGTCTAAGGCGAGGGACCCAGAGTTGCTGGGCGAGGGGGATGGGGGTGGATGTCCCTTGCTCCCTAAAGTTGACTGTACATGCCCTCCCAGAGAAAAAAGTCACCCGGCAAGCACTGGGACAGGGTAGAGGGTAGGGCTGAAACTTGCCTTTGATTTCTCGCCAAATCTCGGTGAGAATTGACTTCTCACAGAGAATTGTGAGAATTAAAATGAGTCAAGAATTAGCTGATTCATGACCTGTTCCCATGCAAAATTCACATGGCCAAAAATCAGCACTGCACATGAGATAAATGGCTGCTGCTGCGGCCATTTCTGCACATGCACAGCCCCTGCTAGCCATTCTGCACATGCACAGATTGTTTTGAAGGCAACAAAAATTAGGGATGGGCGAACAGATCGCGGTTCGCGTTCGGCCATTCGGTTGGGCTGCGTTCGGTTCATCCGTTCGGTTCGTCCGTTCGGTTCGACTGCATTCGGTTCGTCTGTTTGGTTCGGCAGTTCGGTTAGTTTGCCGGGTTCGGGTTCGGCCATTCGCTTAGGCTGTTCGATTCAGCCATTCTGCCATTCTGTTTGGCCGTTCAGCCGTTCGGTTCGGCTATTCAGGAAATGTGATGGGTGTTTTTTTTGTTTTTTATATGGTTTATTGGTTTTTAATTGGGTTTTATATGGTTTTCTTTTGTTTTTTATTTGGTTTTTTGGTTTTTATATGGGTTTTTTTATTTATTTTTTTATCTAATATATATATATATATATGCACTAAATCTAACTGCTATTAACTATTCTAAATGTTATGAACTAAATGGATTATCTAATAAGTACACAGGCCTACTCCTACAAACACTAAAACTAAATCACTAACGCTATCTCTATCACTAAGCTAGCTCCTACAACTACTATCCCTAACCTATCTATCTATCTCTCTATATCTATATCTCTCTATCTCTCTATATATGGGATGTGGGGGAATCACAAACACAAGGTTTCAGTTTAAGGTTTAAGTTTCATTTCAGTACAAAAGTGAAATGAAACTTAAAGCAATCTAATAAACCTGCTGTTCAGGAACAGTGACTAGCTCAGAAGGTGTTGGGAAGGGGGGAGGCAGATAGTTTCATTTCTTGCAAGCCTCTCCACCCCTGGTGCCTGGAAGTCTGATCCTCAGTGACTAGTACTACCCCTCCCTGTCACCTTACAGTGAACCTTTTTTTGCCACCCGAACTCACCCGAACGTGATCCAAACTGACCAAACTGTTCGACCATTTCGCCATTCGGTGTTCTGTTCTGCTCGGTATGTTCGGGTTCGGGTTTGGGTTCGCATTCGTTCGTCCGAACAGGTCGAGTTCTGGCAGAACTCTGAACTTCCGAACCTCATTCGCCCATCCCTAACAAAAATCTCGCGAGAGTCTCAAGAACCCTCAAAATACTCTCTGCAAGTGTGAAAAATCCGTATGTTCAATGCACACATGAGATTTTTGAAAATCTCGAGACATTCTCAAAAATCTCAGAAAGATCTTTTGAGATCTCACATGGCACAAGATTCTTGTTTCAAATCTAGTAGAAGAGTGGTACCCCTGGCGAACCTCACAGATGGGCATATGGATAGAATCCTCTTAGGGTAAGTTTAGATGTGATGGGCCCAGAGGCTCAGCACGCTGAATCCTTGACCGGGATATCTCTCAGATCCCAGTCCATGATGAAGCCATCCGTCCTTTAGATGTGCTGGCTCCATCACGCTAGGGAATCCCGGGAGGGGCGGGGCTGTGCAACGTTCAGCTGCAGAGCTCTGCACCCCTGCGGTCCCATGGCTGCCTGCCCTCAGAGAGACAGGTGGGCGCAGCAGCCAATGCAGCTGCTGCACCCGATCCCATATCGCGGTCGGGGCCATGATCTGGAATGGGCCAAGGTAACACATGTTACTTTTGGCCCATCCAGGATCATGGCCAATTTAACCACAGTTCTGGACCTCCGGCCAGCCGGAGGTCCAAAACCGTGGTCAAGTTTGATCCCAACCAGATGTTCACAGGTTATACCCTACTCTTTTGCTAAGAGAATGGATCAAGAACTAGTCCTAAAGATCCAACAGCTAATATTCTTCTCATGGTTAGTAAATGCACATGTGCATGTATAAGATTGGGTGTTTTTAGACACACATTTCTCCTGGATGTTTGCTGTAACATCCAGAACTTTCTTTGTGTCTAAATCACTCATACAGATCTTAAACATCTGGATCTTTGAACTTCTGCGTAAAACTTGTCCCAGAACTTTTGTGTGTAAAATGGTTTCCTGGTAAACTGCTTTGCTCCAGGCAGCTGTGGTCACTTAGTTTCCATGGCAGCTGTCACGTTTACAGCTGCGGCTACTTTAGTCTGCTTCAGGGCAGTGTGTGTGTGAAAAATGAATCCGGAACTTACTTGTGGACGTGTAAACCCACAAGACTGAAACATCCGGAACTTTAATGTGTGTCTAAAAATGCCCAATGATTCACAATAGGAATTCATGAGACGATTATAGTTCCCAGATTTTGAACAAAACATTTTGACCTTTGGACCAAGCAAAATATAGGGTCAGGCTCTGTGATCTAGTTAAAATTTCACAGCATATGACAAAGGCAACATTAAGAGAAGTTTGCAACTCCTGATCTTAGATCAATTTCACTGATGCCCTAGATCAGTTCCTGAACAAAAGTAAAGCAACCACATATCCACAGAAGAGAATTTAAAGACCACTTTGCCTGAATAACTCATAGCAACATTAATTGTAGCGAGAGGGACAGGGTAAAAATAAATAAATAAATAAATAACAAGAATGTCTTGTGTAAATGGTGAAATTCTGATTTTAGTGATGTCATTGGGAGTTTAGTTTCTGGGTTGATGAATAAATTTCTTTTCTATACCTCAGGCAGTCTTAAAAGGAGTACAAGAATTACTTCCACCACAAGAATCTTCATTGTTTACATAATCAAGACTTTCCTTAATTAGAAAGAACAAATTGTTTTTTTATTAAAATCTCCTTTACATTCTCCGCAAAAAATATTTTACTAGAAAAACAAATATTTTTTTAAAAAAAACAAAGGCTTCATTGAACCTGAACACAAATTGCTCTAGGACCCTTCCATTGCAACATAGAGCTAGTTCACAAGCCTATGCCGTAGCTGTGTGGGCAGCAAAGAAAGATTTTTTTGCTGCCCTCTTAGCATCAGCAAAGTCTTGTCCGGTGTAGCTTTTCCAGGTGGTGATGGGGCTGGTCGGTCTAACATCCCTTCGCCTGGAACTTGAATCATCCAGTGCCCGTTGTGACATGTTTTTAGATTACTTTGTTGATAAAATCGCACAGATTCACCATGATTTCGATGCTGCACTTATTACAATCGGAGAACCGTAAGGGCCAGTTTGTCCCCTCCCCCACTCAGATGTGGCTGGAGGGCTATAAAGCCCAGCTGCCAGTGGCCCCGCCCTAAAGAAATTACCTGCGCTGAGTTCCATCTGTCGCTGAGGGGAGCCTGCTGTTGCTGCCGCTGTGTGCCCTGCTGCCCCTGCTCCGTCGCTCCGCTGGATCTCTGGGACCTGTGGGGGGGGGAGACCTGTGAGTGTTGGGGAGGTGAGGGGGATCGAAGAAGCCTTCCGTGAGGGCCAGCTTGTCCCCTTCCTCACCCAGAAGTGACTGGAGGGCTATAAAACCCAGCTGCCAGCGGCCACTGGCTGCAGGCTGCGGCCCAAAGGCACGCGACCAAAGGGGCACTTTGGGACCACAGGGGCGGCAGGGGACATTCTCGTGGGGTTCTTTTTTTGTGCAGGGCTAGGGAGGAAGGGTGGGGGTGTAGGAGGGGTGGGTAGAGGGAGGGTGTGGGGAGGGTATCCTGGTGACTGACCCTGGTGGCACAAAGAGGAGCGCTGGTAGGGCTAGTGGTGGTGGTGGGAGGGAGCCCGACCCCGGTGACAGAGGGAAGTCGGGCAGAAGGGGGGGTATGGTCCCTACCGGCCCCTGGTGGAAGCAGGATGGACAGGGGGATCGGGGTAGGTTTTTAGGGGAGGAGTTGGGGGGAAGGCCACAGGGCGAGCAGCCAGATTTGGGGGGCCAGGATGTGGTGGACGGGGGGGAGAGTGCGGCTATAGGGGTGGTTCTTGGCCGAGGATGGTATGGTCCATGGGGTCAGATGGCTCATGCCCCAAGGGGACCTATGTGCCTAAGGGAGGTTCAGGTTGCCATCCCCCCCACTGGGGGTGAGGGAGGAGTCGGGTCCAAGGTCCACACGTGGGGGGTTGCTGTTGCTAAATGCGAGGTCCATTGTTAACAAGGCCCCAATTGTCTGGGATATAATCTTGGATGGGGCCGTGGACCTTACATGTATTACGGAGACCTGGCTGGATGAGTTGGCCGATCCAAGTTTGGCCGATCTCGTTCCGGCCGGTTATGACATGCAGCATCAGCCCCACACGGATGGCCAGGGAGGTGGTGTAGCAATTATTTTTAGAGAGGACTGGCCTGTTAGGAGGTATCCAGTCTAGGAGATTGTGGGTATTGAGGCCCTTCACGTGGTGTTCGATTTGACTGGGGGCAAGCTAGGGTTGCTGCTGGTATACCGGGCCCCTTCCTGTCTGGCGGCATTCCTTACTGCTCTAGCAGAGCTGGCCTCGGAGGTGGTGTTGGGCTCCTCTAGGACTTTGGTCCTGTGGGACTTCAACATTCATGCCGATGCCGGCCTTGTTGAGGCAGAGCAAGAATTCATGGCCGCCATGGCAACCATGGAATTGTCCCAGGAGGTTATCTGCCCGACCCATGTGGGGGGGCACACCCTCAACCTGATCTTCGGTTCTGGCCTTGAGGTGGGGGGTCCGGTTGTGGGGGAGGTTAGGGCAGTGCCCTTGTCATGGAGGAACCATTATCTCCTTCAGGCCAGTCTCTCAGCACACCCTCTCCAGAAGGGGAAGGAACCAGTTAGGATGGTCCACCCTCGGAGACTGATGGAACCCCAGTGATTCCAAGAGGTCCTGAGGGAGTTAACCTTGGACATGGATGGTCACACTGTCGATGAGCTGGTCCAGTGTTGGAACAGCTTGCTGGAGGAGGCCATTGACAGGGTGGGTCCAAGATGCCCTCTGCCTCGGTCTCATCACCACAGGGCCCCTTGGTTTACCGAGGGACTGCGGCGTATGAAAGGAGTAGGAAGGAGGCTGGAGCGACGCTGGCATCAGACTTGATCTGACTCCGACCTACTTCTCCATAGGGCCCATTTGCGGTCCTATGTTGAGGCTGTGAGGACAGCAAGGAAGGAGTTACTTTCTGTCCTCATAGCATCTGCGGTCACACCCAGTGGCGCTGTTTCGAGTGGTGCGGGGGCTGGTCAGTCTGGCCTCCCTCCATCTGGATGGGGAATTGTCCCAGGCCCGCTGCGAGGAGTTTGTCATCCACTTCGCAGACAAGATCGCTCACATTCAGAGCGACTTTGACGCTGGATTAGGGGCAGTAGGGGGAAAGCGCGAGGTGGTGGAGGCCCCGTCTGGTCCAGCTTTGTGGGGGCAGTTTCAGGAAGTGATGCTAGCCAATACGGCAGATGTCTTGGGGTCTGTGAGGGCCACCTGTTGCAAACTCGATCCATGCCCGTCCTAGCTAGTGAAAGCCTCCAGGGAGACGTTGGGGACAGTGCTGGCGAGGGTAGTGAACGCATCCTTGCAGCAGGGGAGGTTGTTGCCCAGCCTCAAGGAGGCTGTGGTGCACCCCCTGCTGAAGAAGCCATCTTTGGATGTGGATGCGCTCTCCAGTTACTAACCTGTCTCTAACCTTCCCTTTTTAGGGAAGTTTATTGAGCAGGCGGTAGCACTCCAGCTCCATGTTTATTTAGATAGCATCAGTTTCCTGGACCCATTTCAATCTGGGTTCCGCCCCAGCTATGGAACTGAGACGGCATTGGTGGTCTTGGTCGATGACCTCCGCCGGGAGATGGACTTAGATGTTCAACATTTCTCATCCTGCTAGATCTCTCAGCAGCTTTTGATACAGTGAACCATGGGCTGCTGCTGAGATGGCTGCATGACCTGGGGGGGTCTGGATGGGACTGTTCTTGAATGGTTCTGTTCATTCCTCTTGGGGAGAAGCCAGCGGGTGGTGCTGGGGGATGAGACATCTTGCCCCCGTGCTTTATCATGCGGCGTTCCCCAGGGTTCCATTCTGTCTCCATTATTGTTTAATGTATATATGCATCCCTTGGGGGAGGTTGTGAGAGGGTTCGGGGTGCGATGTCACCAATATGCTGATGATACTCATCTGTACCTCTCTTTTTCAACTGACCCAGACCCTGCCATCTCGTTGCTATCCCAGTGTTTGGAGGCCGTGGCGGAATGGATGTGGCAGAGCAGACTGAAGCTCAACCCCGATAAGACGGAAGTGATGTTGGTGGGGAGAGCGAGGGAGGTAGTGGCCCCCCTGATTGGGGGGGTTCACCCTCGTATAATTCAGCAGGTCTGGAGTCTGGGGGTGATATTAGACACGGCTCTCCGCCTAGAGCGGCAGGTAGAGGCAGTCGCAAAGGCTGCTTTCCACCAGTTGCATCTGGTGTGGAGGCTGCGTCCGTTCATCTCCGGCCCGGACCTGGCCTCGCTCATCCATGCCTTCGTCACCTCAAGGCTGGACTACTGCAACGTGCTCTACGTGGGGCTTCCCTTGTTCCTGGTTTGGAGGCTGCAGCTAGTGCAGAATGCGGCAGCCCGTCTCCTTTCGGGGACGGGTCGTCGGGAGCACATTACACCTGTGCTCCGGACTCTGCACTGGTTTCCAATAGTGTGCCGAGCTAGGTTCAAGGTGTTGGTGTTGATCTATAAGGCCCTTCATTGTCTGGGCCCCTCGTACCTCAGGTACCACCTCACCCTCCGCGCACCAGAGCGGCTCCTTCGGTCAGCGGGGGGTGCCGTCCTGGAGGTCTCCCACATTAAGCGGGGGGCCTCAATGGACAGGGCATTCTTGGTGGCCGGGCCGCGCCTTTGGAACTCCCTTCCAGAGGAACGGACGCAGCCTCCACACCTGGCCCCAAGCCTGTTGACATTCTGGTGAAGTTGTAAAACCTGACTGTTCTCCCAGGTCTTTGGGGAAGGGGGAGGGGGGTTAGTGGGTTTTTATCTCCCCTACCCTATTTATTGTTTTAATGTTTTACCTGGTCCTGTTTTAATACCTTATATTGTATTTTGATGTGTGTTTAAATTGTTTTATATATATATATATATATATATATATATATATATATATATATATATATATATATATATATATATATATAGTTGGGAGCTGCCCCGAGCTGTTCTCAGGAGGAGCGGGGCAGAAATCTAGAAAATAAATAAATAAATAAATAAATAAACCAGAGGTTGTGGAAGCCCTGCCTTGTCTGATTTTATGGAATCAGTTTCAGTTGATCTCACCCACTGATGTGAAGGATGTTCTGGGGACTGTTAGAGTCACCACTCGCGAACTGGATCCATGCCCATCCTGGCTGGTCAAGGCTAGTTGGGAGACGCTGATGGGGGGGAGGGATGTCAATGTCTGCCTTCGGGATGGCAGGGTGCCGAGCTGCTTCAAGGAAGCAGTGGTCCGGCCCATGCTCAAAAAACCATCTTTGGATGTTGACTCCCTCACCAGATATTGGCCGGTCTCTAACCTTGGTTAGTGACACGGTTAGTGACCTTGGTTAGTGACACGGAAGCTACGGGAGCATCTGGACCAACTCAGTTATCTAGATCCCGCACAGTCCGGCTTTTGTCCGGGCTATGGCACTGAGACTGTGCTTTTGGCCTTGGTCGACGACTTCCACCATGAATTAGTCCAGGGTCGTTCGACCCCGATGATTTTGTTAAATCTATCGGCTGCCTTTGATACTGTTGACAACGAGTTGCTGGTGACTCGTCTGCGGGACCAAGTCGGGGTGGCCGGAGCTGTTCTTGAATGGTTCCGCTCATTCCTAGCTGGAAGAACTGAGCAAGTGGTGCTCGGGGAATGTTTTTCATCTCCTCAGGACCTCTCATGTGGAGTCCTACAGGGTTCCATCTTGTCCCCTCTCTTGTTCAACGTGTATATGCAGCCGTTGCGTGAGGTCATGCAGAGCTCTGGAGTTCAGTGTCATCAATATGCTGATGACATCCAGTTCTATCTCTCCTTTTCATTGGACTCGTGCCCTGCAGGCTTGGTGCTTAAAAGATGTCTGGCAGCTGTGGGAGACTGGATGGGGGCGAGTAGACTGAAGCTGAATCCTGAAAAGATGGAGGTGATGCTAGTAGGGAAGGTGGTGGGTTGGTGGGTGTGGTCCCACACTGGTGCCCCAGGTTCAGAGTGGGATTGTTCCTTTACTTACAGCTCTGCCTAGATCTCCAGGTTGGGGCTGTAGTGAGGAGAACTTTTTGTTAATTAAATCTAGTGTATCGGCTTCGGCCATATGTCCCAGTCTCTGACCTGGCCACTATCATTCATGCTTTTTTTACATCAAGACTGGACTATTGTAATGTGCTCTACGTGGGGCTGCCCATGGTGACAGGTTTGGAGACTGCAGCTGGTGCACAATGTGGCATTTCACCTCCTTACAGTGACCGGTAGCCAGAAGCACATTACACCGGTGCTCCATTCTCTGCACTGGCTGCCTACAGATTTCTGGGCCCAATTCAAGGTGCTGGTTCTTACGTATAAAGCCCTATATGGCTTGGGCCCCATCTATCTGTGGTATCACCTTACTCCCCGTGCACTTGATCAGCCCCTGTGATCAGCCGGGAGCACCCTTCTCGAGGTCTCCCAGGGATCCTGGGGGAGATATTATGGAGGGTGTTCTCAGTGGGTGCCCAAGACTGTGGAACTCCATCCCGGCAGAGACCCAGGTGGCCCTGGACCTTCCTTCCTTTAGATGTCAATGCAAGACCTGGCTATTCCGCCAGGCTTTTAGCGAGGGAGAAGGGTGATGGGGGGTGTATTAGTTTTGGTGGGGAGATGGGGTGGGGTTTTTTAATGTGTTTTATTGGTTTTTGGCGTCCCTCTCCCCAGGCCGTGGGGAGGCTGCATTTTCCCTCATTTGTTTTTGCCCCTTTTTGTTGTTTTAGTATGTATTTTTTATGTTATATATTTTATAGTGTAAGCTGCCCTGGTTTCCCTTTGGTAGGAGGGGTGGGGTAATAAGTTTTTTCAAATAAATAAATAAGTTATTCTTCTGTACCTTAAACAGGAGGCAGTCTGTACACCATTGCTGCCAATTTACTCTGGGGTTGTGGACATATTTTGGGGGGTTAGAGTAGCCCACATCTGGTAACTGCAGTTGTATATGATAGGGAGAGATAGCTAAAATATGGAACAAGATGGGTTTGGAAGGCTGATGTTCCTCTACTAGAAGCAGAGGCAAATCACCCTTCTCTACTGCTCTACTGCAACATACTACAAGTATGTTGCTGCCCTGAAGTTGCCTTTCCTATTTGCCTACCCATTGCAGTGCACAGACATGTCAGAATTGTACATTTTTCTTAACCATTTCTTTAAAATAAAATAAAATGAACAAAAAAAACCCTTTGAGTTCTTTTTTGGTCTTTCTTAGTCTTTCAGTAACCCATGGCCATACTGTTCATTCAAGGTTTTTTCCTACAATCAGGGACAGAAACCTACTTTTTAAAAACAAATGAAAAGTGAGATGTTCACAATTTCTGCAGATCGAGTTTTAAGAAAACACCTAAAATCATAAGATTCACAATAAAACAGTCATTGGTAACTGTTGGGAACTATTACCTCTCCCCCCAAATGGCAAAATAACAGAAGTAATGAGAGCAAGAATGGAGCAGTTTGTGTTTCCCTGTCACATTACAGAAAAAAAAAAGTGTAGTTTTGTTTCCTATGTTGCACATTTGTGCAGAAGGAGAGGTCTTGCTGAGGTCTCACACTACCTTTATGAACAGATTAAAGCTTAGTAATACAGAAATGTTCCCACACACCATGGTCTGAGAGACCTATGATTACATCAGTATCAGCGGACTCTGAGCTTACTTCCTTTCTTACTTTTGAAAGTATCTAGTAGGACTGAAACTAATAGTAAAAATGTTATTCACAAGTATTTTCAAGTTTCTGAGGACTGGCTCTGAGTGTTTGACCACTCCTTGGAAACTCATACGAATACTCATTACTCAGTAAAATACTTGGTAAAATAAAACCGAGTACCGAGAATTTTCTAAGTACTGAGTCACCTTATGTAGGGGCAGGAAAAGCCCTGTTTGTTAGTCTGAGTATTGGACCGAGTACTGAATACCAAGTACCAGGACAATCCCTCAGTTATTCGGTACTTGGTAAAAGTGAGTTGAATACTGAGATACTCAGTAAAAACTGGTTCATGTTTTGCCTTAGCCAGAAACTTACTAAATGACCTTTGACCAGTTACAATATTCCCTCAGCCTAACTTACCTCACAGGGTTGTTTTGAGGATTAAAAGTTGTGTTATATGTAAAGTGCTCCGAGCGCCATGGCAGGGGGGTGCTATGTAAAAATAAATATGTATTATTATTATTATTATTATTATTATTATATATCATACTGAGACTGCTTTGGTAGTCTTGGTTGCCAATTTTCACCTAGAGATTGACAGGTGAAATAATGGGTACTTTCAGACATGACGCTAACCGCCCTTTAACCACCCTTGGTGGTTATTTATGCATGTTGCAGGGCTGTATTTCATCTCAGACCACCAGCTTGGCAGTCTGCGATTGGCCATGGGCTAGGCTGCATGGAGCCAATGGGGCTTGCAGTGAGGCAGGCGCAGCAAGAAACAAAACTGTCAGCCTCCCCCCTTCCCAACACCTTCTGAGCTAGTCTCTGTTCCTGAACAGCAGGCGTTTCAGAAGGCTCCCTCACTCCCAGCATTTTCCAGCTCCCAAATCCATTACCATCCTCCTCCTATTTCATCCATCCAACCCATCTACCTTCATATTCTCATTTATTTAGCTTAGCTTAGATAGATTTAGTTGTTATTTTTTGTTTTTATCCTTCCCTGTGTTCAATCTTCCTTCCTTCATCCCTCCCCCCTCCATTGTTGAATCCTTTCCCTATATATTCCATCCCTGATTACCTTCCCTTCCCCTGTTTTTGATTCATTTAGAGTAGGATTATTATTAGATTGATTTAGGTTTCATTTCAGTTTTGTACCCCTCCTTGTGCTTTTTGTGATTACCCCCCCAACCCCCATCCCATAGATAGATAGATAGATAGATAGATAGATTTTAGGTTTGAGATAGTAGGAGACTTAGTTTACTGATAGAGATAGTGTTTAGTGATTCAGCTTTAGGGTTTGTAGGAGCTAGTTAATCCATTTCATTCATAGCATTTAGAATAGTTAGTTATTAGTAGGGGTGGGAACACTGGTTCTACCGGTAACCGGTATTGCTGGTTTTATGCCGGTTTTATGCAGATTTAAATCTGGTAATCTGGTAAACTGTACTGGATCTTTTTAATGGTACCGGTTACCGGATCTTTTAAATTGGTGAAGGTGGCAGTTGGCAGGCTTTTGTCATGCAAGAGTTTGTTTTTAAGTTCTGAGTCCCTCCCTGCCCCCACCCAGAGGTGCAAATAGATACATTTTGCACCTTTTTTACCCTGCCTTGGATTGGTTGAATTTTTAAAAAATCAAAAAAGTCATCCAATCCTGAAGGTTTCTTTAGGGTATGGGCACTTTAACTGGCTGCTGGTGCTGGCCAATAATCTTGGTTGTTTCTTTCCTTCTGGGGGACCTTCTGGAGCTTGTTCTTGGCCAGCCATTTTACAGCAGGCTTGGAGACTGAAAGGATCCACAGAGCTGCTGGAGGTGTGCGTGCGTGCAACTGTTGGTAAGTTTGGGGTTCCCTGATTCCCTCTAGTACAGGATCCCCTTGGTGCCCTTAGCAAGGGGGATGGGGAGGTACTTGGTAGGCAGTAGTGGACTGGCCTGGGTAGGGTAAGAGTATCCCTAGACTTAGGGATAGGATGTGGGGGTGTGAATTTATCCAGCAGGACATGTGCTGTGTTGGGGGGGGCAGCATGGTGGGCACATTGGGCAGGACACTGAGCAAACAGTGGGCAAGGGCATGCCATGGTGAGAGTTTTTTCCACTGGCACAGGGGGTGGGGAATGGTGGCCTTACCACCATGGTGTGTGATGTGTGTGTTGGTCTCTAGCCCTGTCTTGTTTTGGTGTGTGTGTGGGTGCCCATGCCCACTGCCCTGCTTGTGGTGGGGCAGCAGTGCTGGCTTTGGCTTGGCTTGTGGTGTAGTATAGCACTATGGCTTTCTGTCTGAGGTTTTTTGGAAGCTGAGCCAGTGGGGGATGGGATGTGGGAAAGCTGGCTGCTTGTTTTGGGGTGTGTGGGGGTGCCCATGCCCACTGCCCTGCTTGTGGTGGGGCAGCAGTGCTGGCTTTGGCTTGGCTTGTGGTGTAGTATAGCACTATGGCTTTCTGTCTGAGGTTTTTTGGAAGCTGAGCCAGTGGGGGATGGGATGTGGGAAAGCTGGCTGCTTGTTTTGGGGTGTGTGGGGGTGCCCATGCCCACTGCCCTGCTTGTGGTGGGGCAGCAGTGCTGGCTTTGGCTTGGCTTGTGGTGTAGTATAGCACTATGGCTTTCTGTCTGAGGTTTTTTGGAAGCTGAGCCAGTGGGGGATGGGATGTGGGAAAGCTGGCTGCTTGTTTTGGGGTGTGTGGGGGTGCCCATGCCCACTGCCCTGCTTGTGGTGGGGCAGCAGTGCTGGCTTTGGCTTGGCTTGTGGTGTAGTATAGCACTATGGCTTTCTGTCTGAGGTTTTTTGGAAGCTGAGCCAGTGGGGGATGGGATGTGGGAAAGCTGGCTGCTTGTTTTGGGGTGTGTGGGGGTGCCCATGCCCACTGCCCTGCTTGTGGTGGGGCAGCAGTGCTGGCTTTGGCTTGGCTTGTGGTGTAGTATAGCACTATGGCTTTCTGTCTGAGGTTTTTTGGAAGGTGAGCCAGTGGGGGATGGGATGTGGGAAATCTGGCTGCTTGTTTTGGGGTGTGTGGGGGTGCCCATGCCCACTGCCCTGCTTGTGGTGGGGCAGCAGTGCTGGCTTTGGCTTGGCTTGTGGTGTAGTATAGCACTATGGCTTTCTGTCTGAGGTTTTTTGGAAGGTGAGCCAGTGGGGGATGGGATGTGGGAAATCTGGCTGCTTGTTTTGGGGTGTGTGGGGGTGCCCATGCCCACTGCCCTGCTTGTGGTGGGGCAGCAGTGCTGGCTTTGGCTTGGCTTGTGGTGTAGTATAGCACTATGGCTTTCTGTCTGAGGTTTTTTGGAAGGTGAGCCAGTGGGGGATGGGATGTGGGAAATCTGGCTGCTTGTTTTGGGGTGTGTGGGGGTGCCCATGCCCACTGCCCTGCTTGTGGTGGGGCAGCAGTGCTGGCTTTGGCTTGGCTTGTGGTGTAGTATAGCACTATGGCTTTCTGTCTGAGGTTTTTTGGAAGGTGAGCCAGTGGGGGATGGGATGTGGGAAATCTGGCTGCTTGTTTTGGGGTGTGTGGGGGTGCCCATGCCCACTGCCCTGCTTGTGGTGGGGCAGCAGTGCTGGCTTTGGCTTGGCTTGTGGTGTAGTATAGCACTATGGCTTTCTGTCTGAGGTTTTTTGGAAGGTGAGCCAGTGGGGGATGGGATGTGGGAAATCTGGCTGCTTGTTTTGGGGTGTGTGGGGGTGCCCATGCCCACTGCCCTGCTTGTGGTGGGGCAGCAGTGCTGGCTTTGGCTTGGCTTGTGGTGTAGTATAGCACTATGGCTTTCTGTCTGAGGTTTTTTGGAAGCTGAGCCAGTGGGGGATGGGATGTGGGAAAGCTGGCTGCTTGTTTGGGGGTGTGTGGGGGTGCCCACTGTGGTACCCACTGCCCAGTGCCCACTGTGTTAACTTGGCTTGTGTGTTGTGTTGAAGTTTGGGGGTGGGGGGTTTCCAAGTTGCCAGGCCAATGGTGGGGTCTGCGCATATGACTGTCTTGTCTGAGGGGGGATGGGATGTGGGAAAGCTGGCTGCCTGGCTGTGCCTGCTTGTTTTGGGGTATGTGGGGGTGCCCACTGCAAACTATTTTAGTTGGTGTCTGGGTGAGGGTTTCCATACACCAAATTTTAGTTGGTGTCTTGGTGAGGGTTCTATGAGACTGCAGTGCAAAAAAAAAGGCACTTGCCATCAATCTTCCCTTTGCTCAACTAAACACTGGCTGTCTTGTCTGAGGCTTTTTTGGAAGCTGAGCCAGTGGGGGATGGGATGTGGGAAAGCTGGCTGCCTGACTGTGCCTGCTTGTTTTGGGGTGTGTGGGGGTGACCACTGCGGTGCCCACTGTGTTAACTTGGCTTGTGTTTTTTGTGTTCAGGTTTGGGGGTGGGGGGCTTCCCTGGTTGCCAGGCCAATGGTGGGGCCTGTGTGCACTATGTGGGTTGGGGACAAATGTGACTTGCTGTGTGCTTGCTTGTGTTAACTTGACTTGTGTGTTGTGTTCAGGTTTGGGGGTGGGGGTACCCCAGTTGCTTGCCAGGCCAATGGTGGGGCCTGTGTGTGGCTTCTGGGTGTGTCTTGTCTGAGGCTTTTGGAAGCTGAGCCAGAGGGGGATGGGATGTGGGAAAGCTGGTTGCCTGCCTGCCTGGCTGTGCCCACTTGTTTTGGGGTGTGGGGTGCCCCACTGCTGTGCAAGGTGGCTCACTGGAGTGGCTTTCATGTTCTTTGGTGGGTGGCACTGGTGCCATGCTGCTTGGCAGTCTGGCAGGGTCTGGCTGACAATGCCTGTCTGACAATGCCAATGGGTTCCCCAGCTTTTGAACCTGGTGTTCTCTTCAGGTTTGGGGGTGGGGGTGGGTGTCCCCGGTTGCACAACACAGTGATTTTTTTTTCCTTTTTCATCCTTCAGCCCCTGGACTGTGTTGGACTGTGGCAACGTTGGATGTCACGTGCGAGTGAGTACCACTAGCCGGCTGTGGGTAAGTGAGCATCGTCTCAAGTGTGCACACTTTCACTGCAGCACCACAACTAGTACCACCTACACCTCTACCCCACTTTACTCTCTGTATTATCTTCTCTACCCCACTCTAGCTCTACCCCACTCTAACTCTACCCCTCCTCTACCCCACCCCCTTGCCCTACCCCTCCTCTACCCCACCCCCTAGTTCTACTTTACCTACTCTACCCCCCACCCTAGTTCTTCTACCCCACCTACACCTCTACCCCACATACACCACCTACCCCACCCCCTCACTTTACTCATTCTATACTCTTCTCTACCCCACTCTAGCTCTACCCCTCCTCTACCCCACCCCCTTGCCAAACCACTCCTCTCCCACCCCCTAGCTGTACCCCACCGCCTTGTCCTACCACTCCTCTACCCCACCTCCTAGTTCTACCCCACCTACTCTACCCCCACCCTAGTTATTCTACCCCATCTACACCTCTACCCCACCTACACCACCTACCTCACCTACACCACCACCCCACTTTACTCACTCTATTCTATTCTCTACCCCACTCTAGCTCTACCCCTCCTCTACCCCACCCCCTTGCCCGACCTCTCCTCTACCCCACCCCCTAGTTCTACCCCACCTACTCTACACCCACCCTAGTTCTTCTACCCCACCTACACCTCTACCCCACCTACACCACCTACTCCACCACCCCACTTTACTCACTCTGTTCTCTTCTCTCTACCCCACTCTAGCTCTAGCCCCTCTACCTCACCCCTTGCCCTACCCCTCCTCTACCCCACCCCCTAGTTCTACCCCACCTACTCTACCCCCACCCTAGTTCTTCTACCCCACCTACACCTCTACCCCACCAACCTCACCACCCCACTTTACTCACTCTATTCTCTTCTCTACCCCACTCTAGCTCTACCCCTTCTCTACCCCACCCCCTTGCCAAACCCCTCCTCTTCTACCCCTAGCTGTACCCCACCCCTTAGAGTTAGTTAGTTAGTTAGAGTTAGTTAAAGTGACTTAGTTAGTTACTCCACCCTAGTTCTACACCCCCTAGTTCTACCCCTAGTTCTAGACCCTACCTGTAGACCACAACCTAGCCCCCCGTTAGTTGAGCCCAGTTAGTTTTTTTTAAAGTTAGTTAACAACCCCAGTTAGTTTTTAAACCCCCCCATTTCTACCCCTAGTTCTACCCTAGTTCTACCCCTAGTTCTAGACGCTACCTTAGCCAAGCCCACACCCTATCCCCCCCTTAGTTGACCCCAGTTAGTTTTTTTTTTAAAGTTAGTTAACAACCCCAGTTAGCTTTTTTAAAAAAACACACCTGTTGCCGGTGGTTCTTTCTTGGTGACACAGTCAGAAACAGCTTAAAGATGAGCGGCCGATGTGGAACTAAGAAACCAACCATGAGTGGCAATGCCGGAAGAGGCAAGAAGCCTCTTTCTCTTAGGCAGCTTACTCTGACTGGCACAGGGACGCCGGAGGTAAGGCCACCTGAGGCCTCTTCCTCCAGAACACAAGCTTCAAGTGTGCCCAAGATTACAGTCTCTGGATGTACCTTGAAGTCACCGCAGAGGCTGGGATGGGAGGAGGGTACTTCTTCCTCCTGGTCGTTGCCTAGCAGTAAGAAGAAGGGGGCTCCTTCTTCATCTCGTAGTGGAGTTGACCTTTTGCTGGCTACCTCTTCTGCTTCTGCTCCTGCTCCTAGTGCACGGCTGTCCTCTGCGCATGCACTCACACTCATTCAGTTGCCTTCTTCCCCGGCCACATTCTCCACTGACACACACTCTAGCGCACCTGCAAGCCTGCCCTCTGCCCTTGCCAACATGCACCATAGCGTGCCTGCGTCTCCTCTGGCCCCGCCCTCTGCACCCACACATGCTGTGGCTGCTGCCACCACCCCTTCTGCAAGTGTTGCACTGAGCACTGCCTTTGCAAGGTCTACTCCCAGTCATGATGCTCCTGCCCTTACAGGAACAAACATGAAGAGGATCACATCCTGGGTGTGGTCTCATTTTGATATCTGGGAGAAAGATAACACAAAGGCAGTGTGTGTGCACTGCTATGACAAGGTCAGTCGTGGTGGCTCCGATCCCATGAAATGGGGCACCTCTGGCCTTAGGAGTCACATGGAACATCACCACGGGCACCTCTGTGATCCCAAGGGGTCACGTTCCAAGCGACCATGTGGGGAGGTGGCAGTTGTAGAGGTTGTGGGTGATAGTTCCTCGGAGGAGGAGTAGCCCTTTTCCACTCCCACTGCAACTGCTACTGCTGGGCCATCTTGTGATGGCGCTGAAACCACCCCCTGTCCCCAGAAGAGGCAGAGGAAGAGCACTAGCCGCTCATCCCAGCCCAGTAGCTCCCTGTCATCCTCCTCCCAGCAGACTAACTGCACTCTGGGAAAAGAGGCAGTCTTTTGCACCAAGACACCCCCGGGCTGTGGCCATCACCAAGGTAATTGCGGAAGTGATTGCCCTGGATGAGCGGCCATTCAGCCTTATTGAGGGCATTGGGTTCAAGCGGCTGTTGAATTTGCTAGAGCCCAGGTACAGTGTCCCTTGCTGCAAAACCTTCAGCTCAAAGGTTGTCCCATCTCTGAATGGGAGGGTGAAGTCCCAGCTCCTTGCAGAGTTCTCACACTCAGAAGGGGCCATAGTACATTTTACCATGGACCTGTGGACTAGCCAGAGTGCGGTTGATGCCTATCTGGCGTTGACCGCACACTGGTGGCAGATGTCACCAGTAGCTGTCACCAGTGCAGTGAGGAGCAGCAGCACCAGCACTGGAGGAGTGGTGACCTCTGGAAAGCCACACTGGGCATTGCTTGATGCCTGCGTGTTTGACATTGAGCACACAGCAAAGGAAATCCTTGGGGTGATAAGATTCATCCTAAGTAGGTGGACCAACGCTGAGGGATCTAGCTTTGAGGTCAGTTACTTTGTAACCAATAATGCCTCAAATATGGTTGCAGCCATGAGTTAGGGTGACTATACCCATATTCGCTGCGGTGCGCACATTCTGAATCTGGTGGTTCAGAATGCCATATCTGGGACCGAGGCCATGGAAGGGATCCTTGGAACTGCCAGGAAGATTGCCAGTTTCTTCCACTGGTCAGTTTCACCCATCCGGGCGCTGCGAGGGAAGCAGGAGGAGTTGGGTTCCCCTCTCCACCAGCTGATACAGGATGTTGTCACGAGGTGGAACTTGACCTTTTTTATGCTGCAATGACTCCTGGAGCAGAAGGAGGTGCTGTATGCCCTAGGCTTGTCGCGGAGCATTGGGGGCAATACCACTGTCTGGGGAGGACTGGACAGTGGTGGAGCAGCTGACGCAGGTTCTGGAGCCGTTTCACATTGGCACAGTGGAGCTCAGCTCGGAGGTTTCCAGTCTGTGCCAAGTGTTACCACTTTTCATGATCCTGCAGCTATGAATGCAGGCATTTATTTCTCACTGCGACCTTTGTGAGTCTGTGAGGGTGCTGTCAGTGGCACTGGGCAACAATTTGGAAAGACGTTTTGACATCTTGCTGAAAAGTTGGCCACATTTCCTGGCACTCGACCCATGGGTTAAGCGGAAGATGGTTGCGCTCATCTTTCCCTTCACGACCATCAGGGGTGACCTCATCAATGAGATGCGGCAGTATTGCCAAGCGCAGCAGCCCCCCCCCCAGCATGAGGCAAGTGCTACTGCTCCTACAGGGGTTGCAAGTGGGGGTCAGTCCGCCATGACTCTTTCATCGCTGGAGGAATGTGTGAAGGAGGATGCAGGACCTACATGTGAGCCGGAGAACCGAGATATTGCAAACACTTATGTTTCGCAATATCTTGATGAGCCCCCATGCCCTGTATCCACCAAACCCATGGACTACTGGTCATTGAAGATCCATGTGTGGCCCCCGCTTTCAAAGGTAGCCATGCGATACATCTCGTGTCCTCCTACGAGTGTATCCTCGGAGCGGGTGTTCAGTGTGGCAGGAGACATTGTGACCCCATATGACTCAAAATTGGACCCAAAGACAGTTGAAGAGTTGGTCTTTCTCAAGACTAACCTTCCCCTTCTTGGGTTCATGGAGGGCAAGACTGGGGGACATGATGTGCTTGCCCAGTCCCAGGGGATATCCTCTCTGGCTGTCTTCACTCCCCTGCACCTGTGCACATCCTGACAAGACTCAGGCAAATTACATTGGCCTGCAGTTTGGTCAGCAGTGTCATTGACGAGCTCACAGCAGCAGGTGGTCTCGGTTTGCACAGCCAGCATGGCACTCGCAGCAGGGCAATATTCCCAGTCCAAGCACTCCACCAGGGAAAAGTAGTAGGAGGAAAGCTAGTACTTATTCCCATATATTGCTGGCCCACAAGTTGCCTCCTTTGATCCCATTCCATCCAGGAGGAAGGGCAAGAAGTGGACTTGTCTGCATCTCGTTTATCATCTTTACACTCATCTCTCTCGCACACACACACTGGAGTTGAGTGCCCCAGTGGTGCTAATCCATTGCACTCTGTCCTTGGAGTCTGGAATGGAATGCCCCAGCAGAGCCCTTCACCCAGTCACATGCCACACCAGCACACTACAGGAAAACACATCAGCCCGACATGCCTGGGGTGGCCGCCCGCACCCCCAGAAGATGTGCAGAGGGCTTTGGGAGGGTGTAACATCTTCCGGGGGTGGGGGACACTCCCCAACGACATGGCCCATTCCCCAGACCAGTCCCCCTCCTGCAGCACCCTCTCCATCCACCCACCACTCTCTCTCTCTCTC
>QEPC01009106.1:379327-393290 GCA_003113815.1 Sphenodon punctatus | reverse complement strand
GAACGTTCGAATTCGAGTTCGGTTCGACCGTTCGGTTCGGTTGACCGAACTGTTCGAGTTCAGTTCGAACTCCGAACGTTCGAATTCGAGTTCGGTTCGACCGTTCGGTTCGGTTGACCGAACTATTCGAGTTCGGTCCGAACTCCGAACTTCCGAACCGCGTTCGCCCATCCCTACCCCCTGCTGCCTGCTGCCAAGGAGCCTGTCTCTCTCTCTGTCACACCAACCCACACAAACACAAGTCCTGCACCTCCTTGGGGAATTTCCGCTAGTTGAGACCCTGCTGCTGGCACAGCACATCTTTGGGTTCATAACTACACTACATGAGGTGGGAAGAGGTGCTGCTGGAAGGGATCAAAAAGCTGTATGAGATTCTGCCACCTGCCAGCCAGAATTTCAGCAACACAAAGGGATAAATAAAATATTGGAGAGGTGAAACGAAGCTCGTAAGAAGAAATACATTACAACTACTTTTATTATAACAATTTTAATAACATCAACAGTAACAAAGCAAAAACAGCAACAACAACAACAACAACATTAAATAAAACAAAAGCAAACATACAAATGAAACTTATTAACAAACCTAAGAATCTTTTGCTCTGCTTCCACTGGGCCTATCCCCCAGGAATCAGTCTAAGGGCAGGAGAGGTAGGGGCACCTCGCAGGGCTCAGGGCCGACGACTTCATGCTCACCAAGCACGCCGTTGAGGACGCAGTGATCCAGACCCTCCTGCATCGCCCCATGCCACCTGGAGAGTTCCTGGTGGTAGAGCTGCATGCGGTGGAGCTCGGTGGAGACATACTGGGTGTATGTCACCACCCTCTGCCACTCTGCCTGGACCGCCTACAGATCCTCCACCAGACCCTTCTCCAGGTCGGTAGAGGACCGCTGGACTGCCTTCGCATGGGCCAGGGTGCACGGCTGCATCCTGGCCCAAAGGGCCTTCACCTCCGCATCCTGCAGGGGCTCAGGGGTCTCCACATCAGGGCTGGAGAAGGGGGAGAGGAAGGGCCTGTATGCCTCCTTTTGTGGGTTGCCTTCCCCCCCTTTTTCTGGCGCTGAGGCTCCATGGGCGCCACTCCAGAGTCCTCCGAGTCCTCACCCGCCCACCTCACTCTCAGGCCATGGGTATTTTTAATGTGGCTGATGAGCCCTGACGTGGTCCCCTCCCTCTGCCAGCGGAAAACGTTCTTGCAGATCTAAAAAGAGCATAAAAAGATAGGAACATAAGAAATGTCATACTGTGTCAGACCAATGGTCTGTCAAAAAGCCCTGCCTGCATTCGGTCTCCACAAGTGGGTGGACTGGGTGGCCATCCAATCTCCCTCTGCAGGGGACTTCCATTCCTAACAGGTGNAAAAGTAAACAAAACTAACAGTGATGCAATATTGTAAGTTTAAGTTAACCCCGCATTAAACTCTGAACTGCAATTTCTGGGCTGCTGGTGGTTTCAGCCCTGCGGTTGCTGTGATAAAATAAATCTAATGATTTGTGATTGATTTCTGAGTGGCAGCGCTGTGGGGAAAAAAGTTAAACTATTGCTTAAAAAAATAAATGGTAGTGGGCCCATTGGGGGCTACTGGGGGCCATGGGGGCTGGGGCCACAAAGTGTAGTGTGATGGGGGCTGGCTGTTCCTGTGTGATGGCCTGACACTGACATTTTGAGTGTAGTGCACTGCTTTTGCTTTAAAAAAAACCCCTATTTTTATTTTAAAGAATAAAAAAAAATAGGTAGTTGGCTGTAGGGTCTAATGAGGGCTGTGGGGCACAAAGTGTGGTCTGGTGGTACTGGTTGGTTAGTTAGCAGTTAGATTCACTTGTGTTGTTACTTTTTTGTGTGTGCTGGGGGCTGGCTGGTGGTACTTGTACTGGTTACTGGTGGTACTGGTGGTACTGGTGTTACTGACTGGTTAGTTAGCAGTTAGATTCACTTGTGTTTTACTTTTTTTGTAATTTAATTGCATTTGCAGGTAATTTCGGTTTTACTTTTCTCTCGCATTGATTTCAATGGGAAAAGTTGCCCATTGATTTCAATGGGAGAAGATCTGGCACAGGTATACCAGTTCTAATCCAGTAATCCGGTATTCAGAGATCCAGTATTCGGTAAATCCGGTAACCGGTATTTCCCCCAATGTCCCACCCCTAGTTATTAGTTAGTAGTAGCTATATTTAGTGTAGATATAGACATATATATATAATAGATTTTTAAAAATAATTTTATATATATATATATATAATTAAAAACATTGTTTTTGCAGGAGAAATGGAGAAGGGAAGGAGAGGCCGATCTGCTACCCATAGGGGAGGCAATGGGGCATATGCCAGAGGCAGGCAGGGCCATGCACGGGGAGCAGCAGCAGGCACCATCAGCAGTAGCCAGAGGCAGAGTGCATCTCTCCCCCCAAAAAAAATCAGCAGGACTGATTTAGGGCAACAGGCTTCTCTGCATCGCCTCCTGGCAGTGCCCTCCACTGACACGCAGGGCACTGGAAGGCCTTTAGGAAAAGAGGCTCCGGATGCATCTGTCTCTGCTGTGGGTGGTGCTGGATCAGGTGATGGGGCAGCTTCTACCAATGTTCCTCTGGGGCCACCAATGTCCCCCACAGTCAAGGCAATCCCCAGCAGTCCAGAGCTGATGGATCCCACTCCAGCTGCTAGAGACAGGGCCCAATCCCTGGGCAAAGACAGTACTAGGGAGAGCAGCAGCAGCAGCAGCAGCACTAGCAGCTACAGAGGGGGGTACAAGGAGCGTGCCAGCAGCATGGCGGACACAGGCAGTGTAGCCTCTGGGTCCAAGTACTCCCCTACATGGGACATCACCATGATCGTCGGGGACAGTGAGGAAGAGGCAGTCAGTGACACTAGTGCCGCAGAGGAGATCTCTGTACACGAGGCGATGTCTGACCCTCCCAGAGCTGCATCACCAGTCCCACAAAGTCCTCCCCCTCCCATCAGCGCTGACAGCAGTGTGTCCACCGGGGCAGGCAAGAAGGCAGGAGGGGAGAAAAAAATCCTCTGTCTGGGATCATTTTAAGCTGGTGCAGGCAGATGATCCCAGAGAGATGCAGTGCACACTGTGCAAAAAGGTGGTAAAGCATAGGCAGGTGCTTGGCAATCTTAGCACAACCGCAATGGCCAGGCACCTCAAGGCATGCCACAGTGCTGTGTTGCTGAGTGGGAAAGCAGGGGAAGTAGATTCCAGTGGGTTCCCAACTGGAACCCACTGGGTCAGTAGCCCGGATCAGGGCCAGCGTCCTGCAGCAACTGCTGCTGCCTCTACCAGCAGGAGCAGTATGGGGGCAGAACAACACCAGGAGCCTCCCCAGCAGCGCCATCAGTCATCCATGGAGGAGATGGGGTGGGGGATGTGTTGAGGTCATCATTAGGGTGCCGTGGCACAGGCTTCCAGGACAAAGGCAAGCGCCTGGTGGTCGAGATGATTGCCCTGGATGTCCAGCCCTTGTCCATTGTGAAGGCCAAGGACTTCCAGTGGCTGATTGGGTTCCTGGCCCCCAACTTTAAGATGCCTTCCCACTCTGCCCTCAGTCGGACTGTGGTCCCACAGCTATACAGGTCTTTGAAGGAGCGGGTGAGGGCGAAGCTTGCAGGGGCTGGGGGGTCAACGGTTCACTTTACAATGGACCTGTGGTCCGCCAGAAACGCACAGCACACGTACCTGGTGGTGATGGCACACTGGTGGCAGGATGCAGAGGCAGCACTTGGCAGTGGCAGGAGGAGACCTGAAACAGGGTATAGGTGGGCCCTGCTTCAGGCCCAAGTTATGGACAGCTCCCACACTGCAAGGAACCTCGAGGCAGCCCTGGCCACCATGGTGAGGGAGTGGCTCACGCCAGGTGCGGCCTTCACCAATGGGTGTGTGGTCATGGACAACGCAGCCAATATCCTTAAGGCAGTCCGTGACGGGGGGTTCACGAGCATCCCTTGCACTGCACACACCCTCCACCTGGTGGTGAAGGACGTTCTGGGCTTGGGTGATAAGGGGATTGGTCCAGGCACCCTTAGCTCCCTGGTCGAGCGGGAGAGGAAGCTGGCGGGCTTCTTCAACCAAAGTTTGAAGGGCAGCAAGCTCCTCCGGGAGAAGCAGGCTGAGCAAGGGTCCCCAGTGCACATCTTTATCCAGGATGTCTCCAGTCGGTGGAACTCCACCTTCCTGATGCTTGAGCAGCTTCTTGAACAGAAAGCCGCCCTGCATCGAGTGAAACTGGAGACCGACATCGAGTCACCTCCAGGGTACAACAGGGAGGAATGGAATATTATTTCCCAAACTGTCTCTGTTCTGAGACCATTCCTGGGCATGACAGAGCCATTGAGCAGCTCCACTGCCACCCTCAGCCAGGTGACCCCACTGGTGCATAGTCTCCGCAGCAGCCTGGATGAGATTCTGGGGGCGGGGGGCGGGATCGTGGCCCTCTGGGCAGGAGAATGTTCGCTGAGGCTATAGACCTAGCTCGGAAGTTGAAGGCGGGCCCGAGCGCACACTTCGAAGACCTCCTGCGCCGTGATGAATATATCCTGGCAACCATGCTGGACCCCATGATCAAGGGTAGCATGGCACGTGAGACAGTTGTCTATGGCCTCCGGAAGGTTACACTGGTCCTGAAGGTCAGGCAGGCAGAGCGGGCTATGCAGTGGGATCCCCCTGGGGATGGTGGAAGTGGGAGCAGTGACCCCTTCCTGCTATCTGGGTCTATCCCTGCCTCCAGCCCTAGGTGTAGCAGCAGCACCAGCAGCAGCAGCAGGACCCCTACTGCCATCAACTCCTCCTCTGTTCAGTCCACTCCAGGGAGCATGGGGCCCAGGGCCTGCACAAAAGGGCAAGCAGCATGGCTGAGGGCAGTGGGGCCGGTGGGGCCCACCCAGAGCTACCGGAGTCAGTATGATGGCACCTCAGCAGCAGTGGAGACCTATATGGAGGAGGAGCCATGCATTGATCCCGGCAGCGATCCCTTGGCCTACTTCGCCGGCAAGGCCAACGTGTGGCCGGCCCTGTCCAAAGTGGCCAAGGGTATCCTGTCCTGCCCACCAACCAGTGTCCCCAGCGAGAGAGTGTTCTCCATCGCGGGGGACATATGCGCCCCGCACCGCCTGAGACTGGGGGCCAAGTTGGTGGAGCAGTTGCTCTTTCTGAAGGTGAACCTTCCGCTGCTGGGATTCCCCGAGCTGCCCCATGACAAGGAGTGATGGTGCAGTGGCACACGCCATCCCATGCCAGGTCAGTCTTAGGACAGGGCTCCTCATCCATATGTGCTAGGGCTACTGCTCCTGTGCTGCTGAGGTGCTGTCCTTCCCTCCCAATGCCTTGCACCCGCCCTGCCTCTCTCTCTGTCTTTCTCTCTGCCTCTCTCATACTAGACGGCCTCGGCCACCTTATCTGACTGACCTCAGGACGCAGGTTGACATTGGGAAACAAACTGTAAGCCTGCCAGCCGGCCTATGGCTAGCCATACAATCTCGGCCTGCCTATGTGACGTTGACTGGCTCTCGCTCTCTCATGCTGCACAGTCTTTGCTTGCCTATCTGATTGCCCTTCTGCCAATATCCCAGCCTGCCTGCCCTACTGACTCTCATGCAACACTGCCTGTCTGCCTACCCTGCTTGCCACCAAGCTCAAAGCATGCATCAATCCTGCCTCCCATGTCAAGGTGCCTGTCTTCCCATCCAATTTGCCTAGCTAAAAGCCTGCCAAAGCCCGCCTGCCCAGCCCTACTGCCTCTCATGACATGCTTCCTGCTGGCCTGCCCAGGTTGTGAAGCTTGAACCCTCCCTCAGTCTGCCTGACTTCCGCTCATGCCATGCCACCTGACTGCCTGCCCGGGGGACCAATGTCTGCTGATGCTAGTGCCACTGGTTCTAGTTATTCCACCACATGACAAGAGGCAGCCACTCCAGTCCCGGCACCCGCCGCCAGGGTGTCGGGGCCAAGTTACTGGCAGGGAAGGCTGTGGCAAAGGTGTACAAGCTGCAACCCTAGCCCCGGGACCCACCGTGATGTGTCTGGGGCTGTCATTCATCTTACAATCTGATGTCATTCCACCTCATTCAGAAGCAGCCACTCCAGCCCTGGCACCCTCTGCCAGGGTGCCAGGGCCAAGTTACTGGCAGGGAGGGCTGTGGCCAAAACCTGGAAGCTACCACCCTAGCCCTGGGAACCACCATGATGGGTCTGGGGCCATCATTCATCTCACACTGCGATGTCATTCTACCTCAATCAGAAGCAGTCACTCCAGCCCCAGCACCTGCCGCCTGGGTTCCGGGGCCAAGTTTCTGGCAGGGAGGGCTGTGGACAATACCTGGAACCTGCCACCCTAGCCCCGGGACCCACCGTGATGTGTCTGGGGCCGTCATTCATCGCACACTGCGATGTCATTCCACCTCAATCAGAAGCAGCCACTCCAGTCCCGGCACCTGACATCCAGTTGGCAGGGCCAAGTTACTGGCAGGGAGGGCTGTGGCCAATACCTGGAAGCTGCCACCCTACCCCCGGGACCCACCATGATGTGTCTGGGGCTGTCATTCATTGCACACTGCAATGTCATTCCACCTCAATCAGAAGCAGCCATTCCAGCCCCGGCACCTGCCGTCCAGTTGGCAGGGCCAAGTTACTGGCAGGGAGGACTGTGGCCAGTACCTGGGGGGGGGGAAATGCTTTGTACTGCTTTGTGGGGAGCTCTGCCTGCCCCTCCCCTTACCAAACACCAGCCCATCCCTTCATAACAAGGCTCGCCTATCTCTTAGGATCGACTGTCTAAAAGATCCTTGGCCTATACACTATTTGTGGAAAAGGTTCTGTACCATGGCCACCAATGTCTGTTTCTTCCAAGGCAAAATTGCCCCCATGCCAGGCCTATGTGGTGTGCTGTCTGTGCCATTATGTCATGGCATAAAGAAACAGCTGCTTCTGCTGCCAGATCTATATGCTGTGTCTGTGCCAAGTGTTCTGTACCCCAGGTTGCCGCCAAGCTCAAAGCCTGTCTGCCTTCCTGCCTCTCATGCCAAGGTGCCTGTCTACCTGCCAAGGTTTCTGCAGAGAGAGAGAGTGAGAAACTCCACCTACTGCTTGAAGGAGAGATAAACACGATCCCAACCATGCACTATATGGCCAGAGAGAGAGAGAGACAGAGAGGGTCCCAGCTAGAATGAGGGAGATGGGGGTTGGAGGGGGAAGGAGTAGTTATATCTGGATTCCTGGATGCCACCTGTCAGAACCAGGAAGTACTCCCATCTGTGCTCATGCACCCATTAATGTCCATTGCCTGCATCCCGCACACAGCAAACCTACCGTAATGAGATGGAATATAACCCACAACATATAATATCATATGTGCCTGCCTGCCTGTGTGTGACCCTGTACCTGCTGCCCTGCTACCACCTATCGCCTGATAAAGTGAAGTGTGCCCCATAGGTTTTGTGCTGTCATTCCACTATCCCTGATTCAGTTATACCCGCCCGTCCCAGGGACCATCAATGAGATTATGGGACCATCATGCCACTCACTGGGGGCTGCATTCCATTCCATTGCATCCAGAAGCCCAGTGCCTGCACACCAGCCTGCCCCCCTCCCCAAAAACCTACTCCTCTGCACTCACCCGCAGCTGCCCGCTGAAGCTGGCTGCTGAAACTAAAAACCCCTCTGACCACCAGCTCCCACCCCCTGCTAGGGATGGGCGAACAGATCGTGGTTCGAGTTCGGTCATTCGGTTCGGCTGCGTTCGTTTCGTCCGTTCGGTTCACCCATTCGGTTAGGTTCGTCGGTTCAAAAGTTCGGCCGTTCGGTGGTTCGTATCGAACGTTGAGTTCGGATTCGGGATTCGGTTCGGTCGGGATAGGTTCGGTATTTAGTTCGGTGCAATCGGAAACTGAAAATGACATTTAGTTTTTGAAATAAAAGGAAAAAACTAAAAAACATATTTCTGGCCATAACATTTTTGTTTCTTATTACTTTTTGATGATATTTAGGGAGATTGTACCCCCCAATGGAGCGCACCAAGTAGACCAACATTCGGAACGATTAGATAAAGGAAACTGATTTCAGAAGCAATTGAATATTGTGATTTTAAGAAAAGCTCCATACACATTCATGACTACAACTTCTTTATCTTGCATCCAATGTTCATGAAACTTGTGCATATTACATCCCTCTATATGCTTAATATTTCTGCCAATTTTAGGAAAGAGTGGATAAAGGGTCCCAAGGGTATAAGACATTAACCTGAAAATACATTTCCAGCTGTTACATTTTGATATTCCATTCTGTTTACAGGATATTTGACAGGAATGTATCAAATACCGTTCCTGCTATTTCAGCAAATGTACAGGAGATTTTGATAAAGGGAACCACTTCTGTTGGCCAATTTGCATCACAAACCGATCTTATACCACAGTGACATAAGAGAATCCCAGGCATAGGCCCCTTCTCTACATTTGTTGTACAGGCATATAAAATTGAGACCCTTTATAATATCTCTCTGATATTTGGCAGAGATGATCATGAAAGTGAAATATATAGTCCTGCCAAATTTCATGTACACTGGTTGGACTACAAAGATGTTATAATCAGACATACATTTATTTGTTAATTGCTTATACCACCAAGACCTTTTGTCCAATCCTTCTGAAATTTGGCAAAGATAGTTACTATGGGAAGGGGTATAAACTTAACATGTTTCACCTACATTAGATGTGAGGCAAAGAAGTTACAGCTAAGAATGTATATGTAGAATATTGCAAAATACAATAATGCAACTGCTTCTAAAATCGGATTCCTTTATCCAATTGTTTTGATATTTGGTGCACATAATGAGTTCTATTGAAGGTAGAGGCACCCCAAATTTCAGCCACATAGCTTAAAAAACAAAAAAGTTACAGCCGATAATGTGTTTTCCATTGAAACCAATGGAAATTCAATTCCGAACTCACCGAACGCATCCGAACCGAACGTTCGAATTCGAGTTCGGTTCGACCGTTCGGTTCGGTTGACCGAACTGTTCGAGTTCGGTTCGAACTCCGAACGTTCGAATTCGAGTTCGGTTCGACCGTTCGGTTCGGTTGACCGAACTGTTCGAGTTCAGTTCGAACTCCGAACGTTCGAATTCGAGTTCGGTTCGACCGTTCGGTTCGGTTGACCGAACTATTCGAGTTCGGTCCGAACTCCGAACTTCCGAACCGCGTTCGCCCATCCCTACCCCCTGCTGCCTGCTGCCAAGGAGCCTGTCTCTCTCTCTGTCACACCAACCCACACAAACACAAGTCCTGCACCTCCTTGGGGAATTTCCGCTAGTTGAGACCCTGCTGCTGGCACAGCACATCTTTGGGTTCATAACTACACTACATGAGGTGGGAAGAGGTGCTGCTGGAAGGGATCAAAAAGCTGTATGAGATTCTGCCACCTGCCAGCCAGAATTTCAGCAACACAAAGGGATAAATAAAATATTGGAGAGGTGAAACGAAGCTCGTAAGAAGAAATACATTACAACTACTTTTATTATAACAATTTTAATAACATCAACAGTAACAAAGCAAAAACAGCAACAACAACAACAACAACATTAAATAAAACAAAAGCAAACATACAAATGAAACTTATTAACAAACCTAAGAATCTTTTGCTCTGCTTCCACTGGGCCTATCCCCCAGGAATCAGTCTAAGGGCAGGAGAGGTAGGGGCACCTCGCAGGGCTCAGGGCCGACGACTTCATGCTCACCAAGCACGCCGTTGAGGACGCAGTGATCCAGACCCTCCTGCATCGCCCCATGCCACCTGGAGAGTTCCTGGTGGTAGAGCTGCATGCGGTGGAGCTCGGTGGAGACATACTGGGTGTATGTCACCACCCTCTGCCACTCTGCCTGGACCGCCTACAGATCCTCCACCAGACCCTTCTCCAGGTCGGTAGAGGACCGCTGGACTGCCTTCGCATGGGCCAGGGTGCACGGCTGCATCCTGGCCCAAAGGGCCTTCACCTCCGCATCCTGCAGGGGCTCAGGGGTCTCCACATCAGGGCTGGAGAAGGGGGAGAGGAAGGGCCTGTATGCCTCCTTTTGTGGGTTGCCTTCCCCCCCTTTTTCTGGCGCTGAGGCTCCATGGGCGCCACTCCAGAGTCCTCCGAGTCCTCACCCGCCCACCTCACTCTCAGGCCATGGGTATTTTTAATGTGGCTGATGAGCCCTGACGTGGTCCCCTCCCTCTGCCAGCGGAAAACGTTCTTGCAGATCTAAAAAGAGCATAAAAAGATAGGAACATAAGAAATGTCATACTGTGTCAGACCAATGGTCTGTCAAAAAGCCCTGCCTGCATTCGGTCTCCACAAGTGGGTGGACTGGGTGGCCATCCAATCTCCCTCTGCAGGGGACTTCCATTCCTAACAGGTGATAGGGCAATTCATTCCCTGTTGTTCCAGTCCCCGTGCCATACCTTGCATGTGGCGGTTCTGTCGCCCTTGTGATAGAACCTCCAGACATCCGACAACTGGCGCCGAATGTCTGAGGGTGTCACCGACGATCTCTGCCTGGGTGTCCGCTGAGTCCTCCCCTTTGCCGTTGTCCTGGAAACAACAGAAGGGCTGTGGCCAGTGCCACCAGAATCCGATTCCTCTCTGAAATGGGAACACATAAGAACACCAAATAAATATCAAGCATTTATGATGATGGCTCTCTAGTCCTTCCTCTTTGGGGTGCTAGTAGGAATTGCTACTAGAAATTTAATTTTGTGCAATTCCTGCCCTCTGGGGATGCTAGGGAGTGCAACTAGGAACTGGAAGGCCCTGGCTGGCACGTGCAAATCCTGCTCTGCCCTGCTCTCCTTGTGGTGCTTGGGATTACAACTAGGAAGGCCCTGGCTGGCATGTGCAAATCCTGCCCTCCTTGTGGTGGTAGGGATGGCAACAGGAGATGGAATCCTCATCGTAACCCTCATTCTCATCATAACCAAGCCAAGTACGTGCACCTGAGACCTCGCATCTTCATGAATGTTAGACCCCTTGTCTCTCCCTCTGTTCCCCTTCCTATATCTCTCAGATTGTAAGCCTTAGGGGCAGGGACCGTGTCTATTTTAATACTTTGTAAATGTGCCAGGTACACTGCTGGCACTATATAAATGTTTGTTAATTAATAATAATAATAATAATAATAATAATAATAATTAATAAACAACCCTAGCTGGAGGAAAGAGTCTGCCCTTATTTGGGGGTGCATAGGGAATGGGATGACAAGGCAACTGGGGAGTGGAGAGTGGAGCCCTTGCTAGCCTGGCACATGTTTCGGTGGGTATGCTGCTCGTGCCAAAGCCCCCCACACTACAGTACCCTCCCTCTCTGTGGCAGACATCTGCTGCCACCCGCTGATTCCCACTGTTTGTGCCTGACTGATTCCACCACGCACACACCCACGCACACGCCAGTGAGCTCTCTCCAACAAATAGAGCCTTTCTTGTCCTCAAAGTAAACAAAAACATTACAAACCTGGCAGCAGCTCCAGAGCCCGCCGCTTCCTCCTCATCTGAGGAGTAAGCCACCAGTACCACGGGAGGTGTAGTAGCCACCGGGGCAGCCGCCTCGACTGCTACCACCTCCTCCTCCTCCTCCTTGAGTGGCACTGGCAAGTTGGCCCCCAGTCGGGGGATCAGCACCACAGTCGCCTGAGCCTTCTTCATTTTTTCTTTTTTTCTTTTTTTTTAAACAAGGACCACTCTCTCACCCACAACACACACAAACCGAACCGCCCAAACAGTCAAACACAGCCAAAACACACAAACCAAGCAGCCACCGAGTCAAACACACACTCACTCATCACACAACTCCGCACGCGCTCGAATTTCCGGTTTCTGGTGCGATTTCCGGCTCGCGTTATTTTTTTTGCCGAACCCGAAATGAACAGCCGAACACGAATGGCCAAACACGAACCCGGCGAACGGCCGAACACGAACAGCCAAACCGAATGGCCAAACACGAACCGCGGTATGTTTGTCCATCCCTAAACATTGCTTTCTTTAGCTAGGTTTTATATTCTAAGCAGGAAATAAAGGGGCTTATAAAACAGAAGAAGTGGAAATAGCTCAGTTTGTCTTGTCAGAGTTGGGGCAACATGGGGTGCCAACCTTCCTATTGGTAACTGTCTAACTACTAGTTATGTTCCAAAGGACAGTAGTAGTGGATAATTACACAGTGATCTCACCTTCACAGATACTTTATATAAAAAAAAAATGCATAGAAAACACATCTATCCAGGCCTGAGTAAGTAATTGATAGGTTGGGTTGCCTATAGAGCTGCTCTTTTTGTGGGGAAGGTAGGAGTATATATTTTACTCTACACAAAAAATGAACAATGCACAGAGCTTGAAATGACTTTGTAACAAATGCTGCCCTTTATTTTCAAGGTATACTTTGTACTTGCTATTCGCTTTTAACTCAAGCAACCCTAAATTTAGCTCTTACATAAAACTCCTGGCATGCACTTATTTATTTTGGAGATGAAATGAATATTCAAACAAAACAAATTATTTGGGGATTTTGACCTATTTGAATTTATCAGTGTGAAGTAAATCCAGAGGTCAAATGAAAAATATTTAATTTGCTAAATTTGCAATGTTTTTCATATCTGTGATAATATATATAGCTGTTTCCAGGATGAATACCTGAATTCTTCTTTGTCACCATTGCAAAATTCTTTTAACCATTATTTTGTTTACTTTGACAAATACATGAACAGATAACCCAATAAATGAACACAAAGTATCCAAAATGAATATTTAGAACCAAAAATATAGTGACAAGCGAATATTACTTCATATTCTTTTAATTTAAATGAATGCAAATTAGAGCTGAAACAAGAAGCTAAACTGCTCCTCATGAGAAATTTCTCCATATCAGAACCAGGATTCATTTCCCAACACCGATGTGATTTCTTGACTCTTGCAATACTGTGAGATACCGTCCCAGTTTACTGACTTTCTGCTTAGCATTCACCGCATACCACGTAGCATTCAGACATTTACCATTTACTACATTACCGAGTGTACTTTTTTACTTCCAAGTTTGTTGTTTCTGCAGTTCTGAGCCAATCACTGTTCAAATAACCCACCCCTTAACGTCCCCACAGTGCCCCTTAACCTCCACTCCAGTACCTCCAATCAGAATTGTTGTTCTATGTCATTCCCTTTGCTTTGACCAATCTGCAACTGGATTGCAGATTAGTAAAGGAATCTGTGTATCATCCAATGAGTGACAAGGGGGTAAAAACTGACGTGTAGCCAGTGGGGCATCTCCTGGCTACACCAAGTTGGAAAATCATGGGCAAGAAGGACTGGGCCAGGGCACCAAACTGACATGTCTGGAGCCATGGAGCCATCCCACGGCCCACATGGCCTGGCTAGGGCCAGGAGCACAACAAGCATAGAGTTGAGCAGCCCCGTCTGTATCCTGCTCCCAGAGCCCTGGTCCCCACCATAATAAACAGCCATGGTAGTGTATGAAGCACAGCCATGGTGGTCCCCAGCTTGGGGTGGGTATGCCGCACTGGAATAGATGTGCTAGACCGCTATGGCCCACTGTGGTCTGCTTTAGCCAGCATGGGCAGTTCTTAGCCTGGGCTGTTACTTCGGAGATTGTGGCAATCTCTGACCAATATCCGGTGGTGCACATTTACACATGCTGGCAGGGCCCAGGCCACAGCAGATCAAAGCATGCTACAGCAGGCCAAAGCAACCTCTGTTTTTACCCAAGGAATTACAAGGGAAATTGAGTGCAAGAAATTATTATTATTATTATTATTATTAAACATTTATAAAGCGCCAGTAACAACCTGGCGCTGTACAGAACATATAATCAGCTGCGGTCCCTACCTGTGGCTTACAATCTAAAAGACAAGGAGGGGGAGACAAGGAGAGGGGACAGCGGGAGAGACATGGGAGAAGACAAACAAACATTCAGGCGGATGCGAAGTCTCAGG
>QEPC01009106.1:310274-366268 GCA_003113815.1 Sphenodon punctatus | reverse complement strand
CATTCCCCAGTCTCACACACCCTCCCCCCCTTCCATCCCAGGCCCCTAGCCTCTGCTCCCCAACATCCCCCATGCGCATTTACTTACCGTTGTCACTGGGGTCCCTCCTGGGGACTAGCTGCTGGCACGGTCCGCAGGCAGTTCATTGTTGAATGGAGGCACTCGGCTGCAAGAAGTGCTGTGGAGTGCATACTCAACTCAGTTCAAGCATGCACCTGCAGCACCTCCTGCCGCCGAGCGCCTCCACCAAACACCCAACTGAAGCTTTGCATTGAGCCCATAGGACTCAATGCAAAGCTGCCGCTCAAGGAAATGTCATTTCACTAGCAGCGCACTTGGTCTGAATGCTGAGCCGCCTGGCTCGCGTTCAGGCTAAGTTTGTCCCTTCTGAGACTCCAGATTCTGGATTCTCAGAAGGGCAGGCAGAGGCTAGTGCTCACTGACTAAGCACGTTCTGCCTCTGTCTCTGCCAGTAGCCTGAAATTGACATGGGAGCGCCGCGCTCCCATGTCAATTTTGGCCGCCGCACCGGCAGAGACAGAGGCAGAGAGCACTCAGTCAGAGTGCTGTGCCCTGACCCCGCTCTCTCCCATTCCCAGTGCCACTGACAGTAGCGCTAGTGACCGTGGGGAGAGCGGGGGTAGGTGACCAGGTGACCACGGCAGAACTCCATTCACACCAGCACTACTGCTGGCATTGGGTTCTTCACTGCTGCCGTGTCTTTGCGTGTGGATAATTTTAACAGCACCAAGCGTCAGGTGTGAATGTGGTATGAGATACAGCACATAGTGATGAGGTTTGCCAAGTAAGAGATTGACTCAGAAAGAATTAATGATTAAAATCATTAACCAAAATCAATAAGAAAAGCTTCAAACAGGCACTTCCTTGCTGCCTAGGTCTTGGATCTTGTAATTTTCAAACTACAAATGTAGGGCTCAACATGTCTTCCAAACCAATGTAGGCTGGATATGTATTTACAGGTTGACTAAACATTACTACTACTACTACTTATAATTTTTATCACACTGCTAGTCGTGCACAGTGCTGTACAAATACACACAGCATCAAGACAGACACTACTCCATGGAACTTACAATCTAATCAAGGCAGAAAGACATAAGAGAACTACAAATTAGAGTCTTCCTGTCAATAATGGACTACAGGATGCAGGCATTCAGTAAGTTTATTTATTTCATTTAACATGGTTGAAATCTACAAGGCTATGATATGGATAGGGCCTGGGTTCATGATTTAAAACCAATATTGAACAAGTGGCCTTTAGGCAGAACTTGAACATGGACAGGAAGCCAGCCTGACGCACCCCTCCCCCCCCCCGGAAGATTGTTCCAAGCATAATGTGCAGCAAGGTGTATCTCGCTAGACATGAAAAAGTCTAGTGAGATAAAGGCTACAGAGATATATTTATTCCTACTCCACCATATGGATAAAACAGCACAACTGAAACTGATGAACCAATGACTCAGTCCTGGATTTCTTTCTCAGCATGCTAGCTGAAGTGCTGCAGATAAAACAGAGTCCCACAGGATGTTATTACTTTGTATTATACAGAGACCTAGAGCAGGATCAAACAATTAAGCATCAGTGGGTGTTGTAAGGGTGGTGTCATATGGAAGCACGTATGGGGAAATCGTTGTCGATTGTCAGTATAATGCCTGTACAGAAACGGTTAGAATCATGTTTAGACATTACCTAGTATTTGGGGATAGTATTGTGATACAACTAGTTTTTGTACATCACGTGGACAGTATCTGGAAAATTACACCACAGCATTCTGTCAGAGGGCGTCTGCACACACACACACACACCCATAGGGCCACGAGCAGGGCGGCGTGGGGCACCGCAATAGGAGAGAGCGGGAGCCACCAGAGAGATGTGGGTTACATGGGAGGTGGAGCTAGGATACAGGGAGGCCGGAGGAGAAGCCCCGCCCCCAGCCTAGGGAACGGGAGGCACGCATGGGGGGGTGGAGCCCAGCCCTGCGCACAGGTGGCGTGCCTCAGGACGGGGGCCTATAAAGGAGGCCGGCGGGGCTTGGATCCCCCGCTGGTAATCGTGTTCGAGAGGCTGGCCCTGGTTGTTGGTGAAAGAGACTTGTTCCCTGGATCCTTAAGCCCTTACCCTTGGATTGATTGAAGTGAATGTCTGGACCCTGTCTATCTTCCCCTTGACCCTGAGTGAGACTGCGGTGAGTGTGTGCAAGACTGTGCCTATCTCTGTTGTTAGTCCTGTCTTGTGGTTTGTAACGTTCTGACCCTTTGGAATCCCTAAGCCTGTACCTTCGTAATTGGTCCTAGGGGTATTATTTCCCTGCACTTATATTCCTTGACCATGTTAGTACCTGTCCCCCACCATTCCTGAGCCCCTTTTCCCTGTTCCCTGCTCCCTTAACCCTTGTGATCCCTTCCGCCCCCTCCCTGGGCTGTGTTTCCCTTCCCCTTTGCTGCCCACATTGTTTCACTGTGTCCTGGGCCCTGAATATTTCCCCGAGTAAGTGGAGGTTGTGTTTTGTGTTACCCTCTCTCCCGTTGGGGCGATTGAGTTACTCTCGCAGTCCCTATGATGAGTCAGGCTGCCCTCTGAATAAGGGAGAATGCCCAAATAACACCCTGAGGGACACTTTTCCACCTAAGAGAGACCCCTTGGTGCGAGAAAGGCCCCTCATCCCCATGTTTGTGTGGGAGTGGTTGAGTTCCCCCTGCCTACTCCTCTTCCCTCGCCCCCTTCCCCTTCCTTCCCCCCACATCCGTGACACATTCAGATTCTTAACTTTATCAGCTCTATATTAAAAGTCCATTGAGCTAAGAATTTGTGCCAGTTTATAATGAATGTGTGTTTTTTCCCGTCTACCAACATTAATTTCCTATGTTGCATGCTTCACAAGTTTTAGAATAAATATCCTAAATTCAACTGCAGACATCATCAAATTTGTCTTATCTTTCAAGACTGGAATTTACTTAAAACTGATTTATTGACAGTCCATGTTATAAAAATGGAGAGGAATTACGCTATTAACATCATTAACACATAATCTTCTCACCTCAGGGGCACTGAGCAAGTAAAAATGACTGTTTATTGAGAAGTAGGTGTCACAAAATAGTGTAGGGAAGTGAAATATACAAAATACTTACTTTTGAGATTAAAGTCTTGTCTCGCCTTAACGCTGTTGAAAGAGAGTTACAGAAATATTTAGACATTCACACTCATGCCAGATTGATCAATGGCTCTGGATGATGACTTCACCTAATTTTCAGTGTGGTGTGTTGCTTGTTTGTTAAGACACAAAATTAATTCCCTACCATTGCAGAAGCCTCTGGCATTGATGTCTCCCGCGCTCTACCTGCAGCACATTTCTGAGGTTTATATAATTTGTGTCTATTTTAGGGTTGGTGATTTGCATGGAAGTGGTAAAGTGGGACTAGATGACCTGTCATTCATCACGGTTTGACTTGTTCTCGACTGATGATCTCTTCTGACTTTTGACTCCATGGGTGCAATGCCAACCAGAGTGAAGTGAATGGGGAGTCCATTCATTTCAGTAGGGTTAGGATTGCAGATGATGAGAACTGATATGACTGCTTTGAAGCCATTGAACCTGTTTTTATTGATTTATTTAAATTTACAGCCTGCCCTGTATTTATAGCCTGTATTTTAAATGGCCAAGAACACAGATATCCTGGAGGTGGCACTGGAAGCAGAGACAAATGAATCACTGAGTGTCATTATTCTATCATACACACACACACACACACACACAAGTCAACTGGCATCACCAGTAATATTGATTATTATCAATATTTTTAGTACCATTTTCAGTGTATAGCCCTCCCTATCAGAAAAGTGACTCAGGGTGGCTTACAATTTAAATAACAAAATTCTTTCCTAAAAGGCATATAAAGTAAATCCCACCACTCTCCATTTCCAGCTATCCCATCCCACTCACTCTCACTTTTCCATCTCTCACTTGGAGTGTCTACCCCACCCTAGTCCACCCCCCTTACGGAGAGGTTGTGGCTAAACTAAAAAGCTTCTTAATCTACTCTCACCCACTCCCCTGTCTCTCACCCAGAGTAGTCTCACCCTAAATTATCCAATGCAGATGACTTCTCTTCTTCCCATCCTACCCAAACTCACCCTCCATCCTCTTCTCATTCTCTCCTCCAACAACTTAATCCCCATAATAACGGACACACTCCAAGTAGCAAAGACATAAAAGCATCTACTCCAGGGCAGCAAAAATTCATAGCCATAGTCCCACTGGTAACAAACGGCTCAAGAATGATCAATACTCTTTAATGCCACTCTTTGGCTGCCACCTCTAGGCCACAGCTGCCAACTCTAGGCAGCTGGATGCCCTTATGGAGTAATACCAGTCATCAATCACCACCAGACTTCTCATTTCTGGGAGAGAAAAACAGCTCACAAAGGTTGGAAACAAGTGTGAAATTGGCATGCCGCTGTCACGACCTTACACGGGTTGGGAAGCTGCAGAGGACATGATCCATATTGGGTCAGGTCACCCAATAGATGTTTCCACAGCTGGACCACTGGGGAGCATGGGGAGATACACAAAGATGTGACTAGCCCCTCCCCAATGCTGCACCGCCCCAGCCTCCCACTATGATGGGTAGCCATGGCGGCCAATGATGGCCCGTTATGGCACCAACCATGGAAGATCTTACTCATGGTGGGCCACAGCAGACAGGATATCCCGCTGTGGCCTGATTTGCCGCAGTGAGGAAGAATCGAGCCCAGGCTGTAACCTCTTGCTAATCCAGGTATCAGAGACCTGACTAGCCTCCAGCTTACCCTGGGACAATCCTGTGCCAACATCTGGTGGCCCCTCAACAGACGTGTCAGTGGCTTGTGGGTAAAAGTGAGAAAAAGAGGTCCACAATGGGTCACCATCACATCTGTTTCTACCCACCCAGCCCTTTTCAATCCAAGTTGGTGTCAGTGGGGGTACGGAATAGGAGAAGGTGGATTTTTCGCCCACACGCACCTGGTTCACTCTTACTGCTCTGTTGGGGTAGATGCTGCTCCCAGTTGCCCATCAGGATAGTGTGTGGGCCACTCGTCATGCTTTCACACCAAGAGCTTAGGCCCCTATCATCATAGGGCACAGAGCTAATCAAGGAAAGGAGTTCCACACAAGCGTCACGTTCGATCACCACGGGGGAGGGGTTTTGGTGAGGGATGGTGCAGGTCAGCAGAGTAAGGGGCCCGAGGGTCTGGCGTTCAGAGCGGCGTGGCAGGGGGCGGGGCCTCTCAGCGTCCACAGGAGGCCCCGCCNGGTGAGGGATGGCGCAGGTCAGCAGGGTAAGGGGCCCGAGGGTCTGGGGGGCAGGAGCCAGGGGCTCGCCCTCAGAGAAGGAAGGGATCAAGGAAGCCAGTCCAGGAGGGGGGGGAATGCACCCTGGCCCGCAGGCCTTTACAACCCTTTCGTTCGCACCAGGAAAAGGGGGGGGGAGAGAGGTTCTTCCACACACCACTTATATCAGGAATTATGCTCTCTAATATCCAAGTAGGGCAGGCACAAAAGGGGGGTTTTAGGGAAACATGTACTAGGGAACAAAAGGTAAGCAACAACACAAACACTCAAGGTAGCAAGGTACTTAGATGTCAGGCAAGGGGGCCAGTCTCCACAGACACAGAAACTCTGTTCACTGGCACAGAGCTCTGTAACCCAGCAGTAGATGAAGGGCTAGCTCCGCCCCCAGCACGCGCTCACAGGCATTCAGAGTGGCGTGGCAGGGGGCGGGGCCTCTCAGCATCCACAGGAGGCCCTGCCTGCTGCGTCCCATGCGGCCCTGGGGAAACTACAAGCGGCAGTGGCGGGGCTCCAGGTAACAGCCCGGAATCTGGGCTTGAGGGGGCGGGGACCTCTGCCGGCAACCAGCATCGGGGGGCGGGCTGGCGAGCCCGAGGTTTGACAGTACCCCCCTCAAGGCCCCCCCCAGGTGTCCCGCCGGTCCATGTTTCTCCGGATGTCGGCGGTGAAAAAGACGGAGAAGTCGGGGGGCAGAAACACGGGAGTCAGGTTCCCAGGAACGTTTGCTTGGTCCAAACCCCCGCCAATCGATAAAATAGTGGAGTCATCCCCGGCGTAGTTTCGCGTCCAAAATGGCATGGACCTCATAAACAGGGTCAGGGCCCAGTACTATAGGTTCGGTGTTGGGTTCTGTCTGGAGAGGCGCCTTCAGACCTGTAGCAGGTTTAAGCAAGGAAATATGGAAGGTAGGGTGGATGCGTAATGTGGAGTGTAGTTGAAGGGTGTAGGTAACCTCGTTCACTTGTTTTAGCACCGGGAAGGGTCCGAGGTATCGATGGTCCAATTTAGAAGAGGGTCGGGGAAAGGGGTAGTGCTGACGATCTAACCATACCATATCACCCGGCTGGAATGTTGGAGCTGTGCGTCGGTGACGGTCAGCAGATTGCTTATAGGCTTGGCGAGCCTTTTCTAAAGACATCCTAGCGAGCGCGTGGACTTGTTGCAGCTGTTGAGTCAATGCTCCTGCGGCGGGGATGGTCACTGAAGGGAGATCAGGTGCCGTCATCTGGGGATGATAACCGTAAGAAATGAAGAAAGGGGAATTTCCCAGGGAGCCATTAGGTGCATTATTATATGCAAACTCTGCCATCGGGATCCATGCATACCAGTCATCCTGGAGGTAGTCTATATAGCATCTCAAGTATTGTTCCAAGTTCTGGTTGACCCGCTCCACCTGCCCATTAGCTTGGGGGTGGTAGGCGGTTGTAGGTTTTGAACAGGGCAGACCAAAAGCGGGATACAAACTGTGTTCCTCGATCATTAATAATCTCTACCGGCCAGCCATGGAGTTTCATCACATGTTGAATAAATAAAAGGGCTGTACGTTGAGCGGTGGGGAGACCCTTGCAAGCAATAAAGTGGGCCATTTTTGTGAAGTAGTCCACCACTACCAGGACAGTGTTGTATCCCTGCGAAGGGGGAAGTTCCACTATAAAATCGAGTCCAAGTCGCTGCCAGGGTCCCGAAGGCGGGGTTGTAAGTTGGAGCAGGCCCACCGGTGCCTTCCTCGGCACCTTAGTGCGGGCACAGGTGGTGCAGGCTTGAACGTACTGACGCACATTGGCAGCTGCCGTGGGCCACCAAAATTGGCATTGGAGGAGAGCTAAAGTACGTTCCGCCCCAGAGTGTCCGGGCAAGGGGGCGTCGTGGTGAGCCCACAACAACTGTGCCTGACAGGAGGGTGGCACCACAATCTGTTGTCCCCTTTTGTAAAGTCCCCCTTCCAAAGCAAAGGAATGGTCCTCAAGTGGCTGGATCTCTCTGGCAGATGCCTGTTGTAACTTCTTGAGAAATGGAATTGTGGCGGAAAATACTTGGGGCTCGAGGATTGGACCTTTCGGCCATGTATCATTCTCCTGTCCTTCCTGATATCTGCCAAGAGATTCATTTTCCCCAGAGGGTACTGAATGGTAAAAGTAAAACGCGCAAAGAAAAGCGCCTAGCGGGCATGTCGGGGGTTGGATATCTGGGCCGTTTGGAGGAAGGTGAGGTTTTTATGGTCTGTGGTTATGGTTATAGGGTGCTGCGCCCCTTCCAGATAGTGCCACCACATTTCAAAAGCTGCCTTAACGGCGAGGAACTCTCGGTCGAAGACTGTGTAATTCCTTTCTGCAGGGGACAGCTGACGGGAGTAATAGGCGCAAGGGAGACACTGCTTCTCAGAGCATGGTTGGAGTAATACGGCTCCCAGGGTGACACTGGAGGCATCTGCCTCAACATAGAAAGGCTTTTCAAAGTCCGGATGTTGAAGTAGGGGGGCTTGCATGAAGGCTTTCTTCAAAAATTGGAAGCTATGCTCTTGTTCTCTGGTCCACAGGTAAGGTTGATCCACCAGTTAAGGGGACTGGTGACATCTGCATAGCGAGGCACATATTGGTGGTAATAATTAATGCTGCCCAAAAACCGCTGGAGGGCTTTGGCCGACTTGGGGGGGGGCACTGCTGAATCACCAGCACCTTCTTGGGGTCCATTTGGATTCCTTCAGGGCTGAGGACAAAACCCAAGAAGTCCACTGTGGTGAGTTGGAAAGCACATTTTTCTCGCTTGCAATAAAGCCTTTGAGTCCGTAGCCACTGCAGTACTTGCTTTACATGTTGCACGCGCTGGGCATAGAGGAGGAGTAGATGAGGATATCATCTAAATAGGCGATGATGAAGGTATCCAAAATGTCTCGAAATATATCATTAATGAAGTGCTGGAAGGCGGCTGGGGCATTGGCCAACCCAAATGGCATAACAAGGTACTCGAAATGCCCGTATCGGGTACGGAAAGCCGTCTTCCATTCGTCCCCCTGGCGTACATCGGAGTAAATTGTAGGCTCCGCGGAGGTCTAATTTTGTAGAGATTCGTTCCCCTTGCAGGCGATTTAACAGTTCTGGGATAAGCGGCAGGGGGTAACGGTTTTTAATAGTCATGCTATTAAGGTCCCGGTAATCGACACAAGGCCGCAGACCCCCATCCTTCTTAGATACAAAAAATATGGGGGCTCCAGCGGGTGAGGTTGAGTGACGAATGTGCCCATTTTTAAGGGCTTCGTCTAGGTATCCTCGTAGCTCTACCAATTCGGGGGCGGATAGAGCATAAATGCGCCCAAACGGGGGCTCCGCACCTGGCATCAAGTCAATGGGACAATCATAGGGACGATGTGGCAGGAGGTGGGCTGCCTGATGTTTACTAAAGACGTCCGTAAAGTCCAAATATTCAGGGGGAAGGTCCCCCATTGAGCCATAGGATAAGTTGCTAGCGGCGACCTGAGAAGGACAAGGAGGTGCCGGTAGCAGACAATGGTGCTTACAGTATGGAGAAGTAAGACGGAGTTGACGCCGAGCCCACTGTATGTGAGGTTCATGAAGCATAAGCCAAGGAAGTCCCAGAACTACGGGAAAGACGGGGGTACATACCACATCAAAGGAGAGCAGTTCTTGATGTGTCCCTATGGTACAGGGAGAGAAAATGGTCTGGTGAGTGCTGGGGCCTGAAATCAGCGGGGACCCGTCAATACTTTGCACAGCCTCAGGGCTTCTTTTGCGCTGGAGGGGAATCTGCGAAGTCTGTACTAAGTTCTCATCGATGAAGTTCGCCGAGGCCCCAGAATCCACCAGGGCCCAAACGATCCGTGACCTATGAGGCGGGATGCTCACCGTGACTGGCACTCGTAAATGGAGTGGGGTCCTGGACGTGAGGGATGGAATGATCTTCATGGTCGAGATGCCCCCTGCCCGTCCCGACCCCTGGCGTTTCCCGCCTGTCGTCGAAGGAGGGGCAAGGCGGGCCATTCCTGTATAAAGTGCCCCCTATCCCCACAATAAAAACACGCTCGTGTTCAAAGCCTATGCTCTCTCTCTTCAGTTGTAAGCGGGGCCCGGGAAGTGCCAAATTGCATAGGTTCGGGTTCCGGAAGGGCAGGCCCGGCTGCCTCTGCACGTGGGGAGACAGTAGGGAGACTTCTTAGCGGGAGACTCCTTGCCTCCTGTCGTCTTTCTCTGCGCCTCTCCATAAGGCGAGCGTCTATTTGGAGGGCCAGAGCCGCTGTGCTAGTCCAAGTGTCTGGGAGCGGGACATAGGCTAGCTGATCCTTGAGGTCTTCTGCGAGTCCCTTTCGGAAATGTACTCTGAGGGCATCTTCGGACCATCGTAACTCCAGGGCCAGCTGCTGGAACTGCGTGATCTATTCCATAAGGGGTGCTCGCCCTTGTCGGAGGCTCAATATAGCGGTTTCCACATCCTGGAGACAATGGGGATGATCGAACAAAAAACGAAATTCATGCAGAAAGCCTTGATAGTCCACCAAGAGAGGGCTTCTACTGACCAGTAAATTGGTGGCCCACTCCAAGGTCACCCCCCCTAAGTTCCCAATCACAAAGGCCACCTTCAGAGCATCAGTGACGTAAGTGGCTGGTTGGGTTGTGAAAGTAAGATCGCAGAGGGCCAGAAATGCCCGGCACATCCTGCGATTCCCTTGAAACTTCTCTATTCATGGTCCCCGAGGCTCCCGTGGGGCGGGAAACCCCGGGGGGAGGGGTACCTCGGCCACAGGAGCGGCCCCAGCAACGTCCGCGGCTCCCGCTACTGGGGCCTGTGGTGCAGGGGCGGCCAATAGCATAGCAGCCTGAGGGGCCGCAGGCTGCCGCTGTATCACAGCGGCTGAAAGCTCCATGTGTTGCTCCTGTAGCTCCTTTACTTGCATCACCAAGGATTGTACGGTATGGACCAACTCCTCCATATCATGGGCTGTACTCATAGTGATACCCCAGGGCATGGGGCTGAGGGCCGGTTAATCTGTCAGTGGGGGTAGGGAATAGGAGAAGGGGGATCTTTCGCCCACACGCACCTGGTTCACTCTCACTGCTCTGTTGGGGTAGACGCTGCTCCCAGTTGCCCATCAGGATAGTGTGTGGGCCACTCGGCGTGCTTTCGCACCAAGAGCTTAGGCCCCTATCATCATAGGGCACAGAGCTAATCAAGGAAAGGAGTTCCACACAAGCGTCACATTCGATCACCATGGGGGGGGGTACTTCGGTGAGGGATGGCGCAGGTCAGCAGGGTAAGGGGCCTGAGGGTCTGGGGGGCAGGAGCCAGGGGCTTGCACTCAGAGAAGGAAGGGAGCAAGGAAGCCAGTCCAGGACGGGGGGGGGGAGGGGAAATGCACCCTGGCCCACAGGCCCTTACAACCCTTTCGTTCGCACCAGGAAAGGGGGGGGGGAGGTTCTTCCACACACTACATATATCAGTAATTATGCTCTCTAATATCCAAGTAGGGCAGGCACAAAAGGGGGGTTTTAGGGGAACACATACTAGGGAACAAAAGGTAAGCAACAACACAAACACTCAAGGTAGCAAGGTACTTAGCTGTCAGGCAAGGGGGCCAGTCTCCACAGACACACAAGCTCTGTTCACCGGCACAGAGCTCTGTAACCTGGCAGTAGATGAAGGGCTAGATCCGCCCCCAGCACGTGCTCGCAGGCGTTCAGAGCGGCGTGGCAGGGGGCGGGGCCTCTCAGCGTCTACAGGAGGCCCCGCCTGCCGCGTCCCATGCGGCCCCGGGGAAACTGCAAGCGGCAGTGGCGGGGCTCCAGGTAACAGCCCGGAGTCTGGGCTCAAGGGGGCTGGGCCCTCTGCCGGCAACCAGCGTCGGGGGGCGGGCTGGCGAGCCTGAGGTTTGACAGTTGGAAGGCTCCAAGCAGCTTGATCCCCTTATAGAGTAATATTTGAGAGGAAAGCAAATGACACCAATCCTTAATTGCCAGGCTTTTTGCTTCAGGGAAAGGAAAACAGCCTAGAAACACCCACTCTATTCCCCCAACCCCCATCCATCTTTGCTCTCATGAGCAGGTTGTGTGTGCAACAGAGGGCATTTTTACACACACCTTAAATGGCGGTATTTTTCACCCGTCTAGGTTTACAAGTCCACAAGTAAGTACCGGATGCATTCTTCACACACACTCTGTCCCGAGGCAGTTCCTGGAGGCATTCTTCACACAAACACTGCCCTGAGGCATCCTAAAGTAGCTGCAGCTGTAGACGTGAGAGGCTGCCACGGAAACCAAGTTACCACAGCTGCCTGGAGCAAAGCAGTTTACCAGGAAAACATTTTACACACAAATGTTCTGGGAGAAGTTTTACACAGAAGTTCAAAGAGCTGGATGTTTAAGATCTGGGTGAGTGATTTAGATGCAAAGAAAGTTCAGGATGTAACAGCAAACATCCAGGAGAAATGTGTGTGTAAAAACATCCAGAGAGAGAGAGACAAAGAAGAGAGAATGCCACAACCGGAATTATCATTAAATGTACAAAGGCAATCTCCCAAGCTGGGGGATACCAGCAGCAGCAGGCAGTGAAACACAGACCAACAAGAGAGTGTGTACTATTGTATACAGAGATAGGGAAAACCACATTTCTGGCTTTATCACCATTTGAATGAAGATAACCCCCCCAAACCAGACCCCCAACCTGAGGTCACATCATCATAAGCAATAGCAGCAGTAGGTGGAAAACAGACTAACAGAGAGAGAGGTAGGTTGTTCCATTGGACACCCAGAGAGACAGAAAGAAGACACCGACACTACAAGTGGCCTCATCACCACTTGACAGAAGGCCACCCCCAGTCCAGATCCTTACTTTGTGCCAATCTCCCAGAAACAAAATCAACTTCAGTCTAGCAAGCTAGTGGCTGATTGACTGATGTGGGAGAACTCTTCTCCAGTGTAGTTCTGGCACAACTGAGTAGAAGAATGGTCGAGGATGTGGTTAGTTTAATGGATCTGAGGATCTTTTGCATACACCCTCCCACAACTGTGCCATTTTGGGCTGAGAAATTGGCCCTTTATAGTCTAGAAATTCCATGGTGAAACTGTACATCTGTTTCTGAAAGTCACATGTGAATAATTATTGCACAGCCAATCACTTTTTTCATGACTAGCTGCTTGCATTACTTTTAGGTATTTTCATTCACAAAAGGTGCTTTTATGAGAGCCTGAAAGAAAAATGAAGAAACTGTTCAAATTTTGCAGTGAGCTTCCAGTGTCAAATGGACAGGCAGGCAATCTAGATGGATGTCACTTGGCACTAAGTGACAGTAAGTTGCCTTATGCTGCTCCCTGAATGATGGATGACAAATCTTATTGTTATATAGATGCTTAACTCACTGGCGTGCATTATAATTTTGAAGATGCCATCTGATTTGCACAGATTAGTATGCTATGCAGCTAGAGATATGTCGCAAGAAGTGGGATGCCAGAATTGCATTATTCTTCCCGTTGTTTGCTGCCTGATAGCTTTGACTCTGAGACCCATTCATTATGGCAACCTGAATTTATCGAGGTCTAGGATTTGGCTTTCATTCTTGCTTGGGGGTTAAGGCAGGTTTCAATTGAGATGATTTGTATTTTTGGTATAATATGTCTAATGTTTAGACTAAAATAGCTTTAGTTTAAAATTTCAGGGATGAAATCCTGACTCTACTGAGGTAAATGCAAGGTTTGTGGATGATGATTTTAGTGATGCCAGGATTTCAAGAGAATACAATGAAGTGTTTGTATTAATGGAGTTGGGAGTACAAGGTGATAGGAGAGTGACTGGTACCTCATGCATGTTGAAACATGTCTATACTGAAATACATATCTTCAGGCATGCAGATATTCCCAGTTCTGCTTTCTGTGGGTCTTAGAACCACTGCATAAAGGGGATAAGTTTCTAAACAATGCAGGAAAGAACATCTGCTGAGGTTTTTAAGTAATTTTCCAGTCAATTTGTTCTGTCAAGAAGATAAAGTATTTGATTCTTTTGAAGAGACCAATAATATAAGGATTTTTTAAAAAAGATGGCATAACTCAGTATAAGGCAAATTCATATTTTTATCTGTTTTGTATCGAGGGACTTTATGCTTTGGCCTCCTCTCTCTTTGATTTTTACATTTGCTGGCATGGGTTGATTTGTAGGGAGATGAAAGAAGAGGGAGGGTAGGATGTAGGGAGTATGACATCATCTGTCTTGTAGTACCCAGATTCGGATAACACTGAGTCTGCATCTGCTAAAACATTTGTACCCAAATATGATAGAGTTGGCTGCTATTTTGCTGGCTTTTATTGAACAATGTTAAATGCATATTGTCCCGTGTGCCGTATATACCAACAAAAATGCACTTTTAGCAGTGGAATTGCAGCCTACAAATGCTCTGCACAAAAGCGTGAAAGTTTTGTGCTTTCTATTTCCCTGCATCACAGCAGATCAAGTAGAGCCATTAAATGCATAAAACTGAAAGGCTTCTAATGCATTATAGGCTTTCAATGTAGTACATTTAGGGTTCCCCAAACGGCACAGTATGATTTATAAACTGTACTGAAATCTTTCTCCTGTAGCGCGCTGGTTCTTATCATTGGTCTCCTTATTCATATTTCCTGTGGAGGAAATAGTTGGTATCAAATAGTATAAATATTAAATAATATCAAATGGAAAGTGCTTTAATGCCTTTAATGTGAATATGCCAGTCTGTATGATTTTCTTTGATTTTGTTTTATTTACTTTGCCTAGATGGTATAAAATCTAATACAAAGGGATTTTATCTTTTGATAACAGAAAGGTACAATATTTAAACTGAATAGAAAAAGAGGCTGAAGTGTTCTGGTTCACAGATACGCAGACCCAGCAACCAACATTGGCTTTCCATAAAAGAGAAATGTTTTCACTGTTCACTTTTAGTAAGGCCCAGTGTGCTCTCCTGTACTGAGAGAGATTGGCACCTTTTCCATCACTTAGAGATAGAAACAGGTTTGACTAAAATACAAACTCATCTGTGGTTTCACCTTTCTTGGAATTGCACCATGGCTCCAATTTCTGCAAACACTTATGTACCTGCTAACCTTTACTGCTGTGGTTAAGCACTCCGATATAAAGGTTTGTAGACTCAGGGTTCAAACCTTTAACCACCTGGACTCTTTCAGTGGAAGTACAGACAAAATGTATGGCGTTCTAATCAACACTTGCAAGGCATCGGTTAAAGTATGATTAATAATTTCACTCTACTCGGCATCTGGAGTACTGTGTACAGTTTTGGGCACCTCGTTTTTAAAAGAGCATTGAGAAAGTGGACCAGGTTCAGAGGAGGAAACAAAAATGATCAAGTGTCTCAAAAACCAGTCTTATGAGGAAAGGTTGAAATAACTGGGAATGTAAGAAGCCTTCCCTGGCCATAAGTCCCCTTTCAATCAGAACTCATGTGCTTGGGCAGCTGCAAGAGGAGAAAGAGATCAACTGTGAAGTGGCTGCAAGAGGAGAGAGTATGGGATGCAAGAAGGACTTTCTCCTCTTGCAGCCGCCTGAGCATGGGATTACTGCTTCTGATGAAAAGGGATGTCATGGCCAGGGAAGAAGCCTTTTCTGGCTGTGACCCCCCCTTCTGATCAGAGCCAGGGCTGGGGAGAGACAAAGCACTGAGTGGTAGGGATGTGAAAATGCGGTTCGGATGCTCAGAGTTTGGACTGAACTCAGTCTGCTCGGATGACCAAACCGAATGTCTGAACCGAACTTGGAAACGACCGAACAGTTCGGTCATGTTCGGGTGAGTTCGGATGAGCTCGGGGGTGGGGAAAACATGACTGGAGGGCCCATTCAGGTGGGGAAAATGTGACTGGAAGGGGGAGGCAGCTGAGGAGCAGACTTCCTTGCACCAGGGGTGATCTCAGGGCCAAATGATACCAATACCGAAAAAAATCTTCGAATTCGGTATTGAGATCGGTACCATAGTGCTATTTCGAATGTTCGGCCATGTTCAGCCGACACAAACTCCACCGAACAGAACAACCGAACCCGAACTCGATTTTTGAACTGAAAAACCAACTGACTGAACATCCGAACCACGTTCTGTTCGCACATCCCTACTGAGTGGCACCACCAATGTTGACTACCACCAGCACATGAAATGCCTGCTTATTTGCTCTACATGCTAAAAAATGTGACTGGGGGCTTACTGGGAGATGCACAGATGGAATGTGGACTCCAACAGGGTATTGTCTTGCTTGAAACATCCTTGGGTTATTAAGTCTTGGCAGACTCAGCACCACCTTCCCTCCTGCTTTCCTTGATGTTGACTCTGGCAGAGCTCTTTCTCCTTTTCGACTTGTATTGTCAACCACCACCAAATTTGCCTGTTCCAAGCAAGCTCCTGGACTTCCAGTACACAGGCCTTCTTTGGTTGCCATTTCTTTCTTTCAACTTCCTTCATGGCGGTCTGTCTCGTCTCTCACTCTGAGCTTCTAGTAGGGGTGTGCAGAAGGCAACCCACTTGTTTTTATTTTTGTTTTTATTTAGAAAAAAAAGACACCCTTCATTTTGTGGGGGAGGGGTTTGTAAAGAAAACATTCATGGAGGGGAGGGATTTGTTGTTAAATTAAAAATAATAATAATAATATAAATCACTGCACAAGTGCAAAATGGCCTCCAGGCTGTTCTGTGAATGCACAGTCCTTTTCCAAACTGGTGTCGATGCTGTCGGTGCAATTTTGGAACAGGGTGCATATGTGCAGAATGCCCCAGTAGCCATTTTGTGCATACACAGGCTTTTATTTTTTGCTTTTTGTTTTTAAATGGAAAAAGTTGAAAGCAAATGACAATTGTTTGCTTATTCATCCTTTCTCGCAATATTAGTTACAAACACAAATGGAGCTCCATTGTTTTGTAACTAATAGAAAATGTTACAGATGCACACCTTGAGCTTCTAGCTCAGTTTTATAACAGCTGCACCTGGAGCCAATAAGTGTAAGAATTAGGCCTGAAACCATAATTCAGAATCAATTTGATTCTTTCAAGAGTCTCATAAGAATCAAGAGCTCCTAGCAAGATCTTGCTGGGATCTTGCTAATGGCTCAAGATTCTTGTGAGAATCTTGCTTCAAAAAGAAAAAAGGACTGTGCATGCACAAAATGGCTGATAGGCTATTCTGTAAATGAGCAGTCCTTTCCCTTTCCCTCGCCATTTTGGGAAAGGGCCACACATGCACAGAATGACCTGGTGGCTATTTTGAACATGCATGGTTCTTTTTTGTTGTTTTTTCCCCTCATTGAGTTGGTGGGTCCTGGTTGCCAATGGAAAGATGAAGAGACAAACACAGGCAGCAGAGATGGGAGAAGAGAGAAGAGACAGACAGATGTGAAATGCAGCACACACGGCTCCAGTAAGTAGATCAAGAAAAAAATTCTCAATGCAAAAGTCTTGAGAATTAGGACTTTTCTTGAATCTGTTTTTTTCTTCATTCTCATTGAGAAGCTTGATTCTCAAGGAGAATCGAGAGAAAAACGAGTGCGCGTTTCTTTCCTAGTAAGAATGGATGTGTCCAGAGTGCTTCTGCACTTAGGACTAGCTTATGCCAACATTTAAGGCAGTGCCCAGACATACTGCTCCTCTGGAGAGTTCCCTGTGCCCGCCTCCTCTTTCTGTCAGGTCCATGAAGAAACAAAAATGAGCCTAGTGAACAGAGGGTCAGAGCTGGAGTAGAATTGTTTTTGTAAGGATGTGCGAATGTGGTTCAGATGTTCAGGGTTCAGCCCAAACTCAGCCAGTTCGGATGGCCAAACTGAATGCCCGAACCGAACGTCCGAATCCCCGAACAGTTCAGGCGTGTTCGGATGTGTTCGGGTGCGTTCAGGCAGGAAAAACCTGGCTAGCAGGTCCACGGAGGGGTGGAGGGCAGCTGAGGAGCAGACTTCCTGGCGCCAAGGGTGGAAGGAGGCTTGGACTAGCAGCCAGTCTGCCCAATCACCATCCCTCTTTTCCTCAGACCACTGGCTTGGCAGTCTACGATTGGCCACGAGCTAGACTGCACGGAAAAATGGGGCTTGTGGCAAGGCCGGTGCAGCAAGTAACAAAAATAATTGCCCTCCTACCCCTTCCATATAATTCTGAGCTAGCCACTGATCTTGTCAGCAGGTATTTTCAGAACTCTCCCTTTCCCAGCCGTTTGTGTTCCTCCAAATCCATTGCCTCCTATTTCACCCATTTCCACACATTTACCTCCACAGTTTCATTTATTTAGATTAGATTATATAGATTTAGGTGTTATTTTTATTTTTTACCCTTACCTGTGTTCTTTATCCCTCCCCTCCATTGAATCCTTCCCTCCTCCCTGTATATATTTCATCCCTGATTTCCTTCTCCTGTTTTTGGATTTATTTAGAGTAGCATTAGATTGATTTAGGTTTCATTTCAATTTTGTACCCCTCCCTGTGTTGTTTGTTGTGATCTGTCTGTGTTTCCCCCCCGCCATCCCTGTGTGTGGATAGATAGATAGATAGATAGATAGATGTAGGAGTTAGTTTAGTTATAGAGATAGATAGAGATAGTGTGTAGTGATTCAGTTTTAATATTTTATAGTGTGTTTGTAGGACTAGGCCTTTGTAGATATGAGATAATTTTTCAGACAGGCTTCAGAGGCCCCCAGCAGTGGTACTAGGGGTGTGGTTTGGTGGTGCCTCCTGCCAGCATCCTCCACTGCCATGCAAGGCACTGGAAGGCCTGAAGTCCAGGAGGCTGTGGCTGTCTCTGCTGCGACTGCAGGAGCTGGTGCAGCAGGTGCTTCGGGGTCGGATGTTCCTTCAGGGCCACCAATGTCTCCAACCCCCATTGAGGTGATCCCCAGCAGTCCAAGGCTTGTGGATCCCACCCCGGCTGCTAGAGGCAGGGCCCAATCCCCAGGCCATGGCAGCAGGGAGAGGAGCAGCAGGAGAAGAAGCAGCTATAGGGGGCACAGGGAGAGTGGCAGCAACATGGGCAGTCACTCAGCCTCAGGGTCCCAGTACTCCCCTTCACGGAACCTATCTCAGATTGGGGACAGCGAGGCAGACACTAGTCCTGTCGAGGAAATGTCTGGTGCTGAGGTGATGGCTGTCCCTCCTAGGGCTGTAGCGGAATATCGCAGCGGTAGCTATTTCCGGCGGAAACAGTGTTTCCGCAATTAGTGGAACGGCATGGCAGAGGCTTTCATTCCGCGGTTTAATTCCGTGGTTCCGCGGTTCTGCTTATTTAATTCCGCTACTTAGTGGAATCGTGGAAACATGACATTTTCACTATTTCCACAATTCTGCCAGCACCACAAAATAGCAGAATAGCGGTTTTCCGCAATTTCCACAATTTTTCTGCAATTTTTCCGCAATTCCGTGATTTGCAGAATTCCGGCGGAATTAGCGGAATATCCACAGAAAAGTCAAGGTGTGGCGCGGGCAATTCCGAAATGGCGGAAGGGAATCACGGCGCGGTAAAAGCTGCTGCCGCATCAGCCCTAGTCCCTCCAAGAGCTGTGTCGCCACCATGTTCTTCCCCTCCCATCTGCACTGTCAATGGTGCGTCACCCGGTGTGGACCAGAAGGCAGGAGGAGCAAAAAATCCTCCGTATGGGCACCTTTTAAGTTGGTGCAGGTGGATGATTCCAGGGAGGTGCAGTGCAGTTTGTTCCTGAAGGTGGTGAAGCGTGGGCAGGTGCTCACCAACCTTGGCAGAACTGCCAATGTGAGTCACCTCAAGGATGCCACAGCCCTGTGCTGCTAAGTGGGCAGGCAGGGGCAGTGGACGCCAGCGGGTTCCACCCCAGCGGCCAGTTGTTTACCTCCATCAGCGGGCAGGCGTCCTGCTCGAACAGCTACCTCTAGCAGCAGGAGTGCCAGTATTGCTGCTAGGAGGGAGCAGCAGCAGTAGCAGCAGCAGCAGCAGCAGCAATGTCAGTGCACCATGGGGGATCTGGGGTGGGGTCAGCTGCCAAGTCAACCGGCAGCTGAAGGATGTGGAGGATGATGTGGCTTTCAACTGAAGTTTTCCCTTTACTTTCAACTGAAAGCCACATGCATGTTGGGAAATGATTGCACTGGATGGGCAGCCCTTTTTGGTGGTCGGGGACATGGGGTTTAGGTGCCTGATTGGGTTCCTGGCACCCCAGTTTAAGCTGCCCTCGCGCATCACCCTGAGTCAGCACGTGGTGCCAGCCTTGTACCGGGCTTTAAAGAAGCAGGTGAGGGAGCAGCTGGCAAGGGCTGGGGGTGCCACCATCCACTTCACCACAGACCTGTGGTCAAGTAGGAACATGCAGCATGCCTACCTGGCAGTGACGACACACTGGTGGCAGGACCCGGAGGCAGTGTTTGGGAGTGGCAGGAGGAGCCCCGAAGCAGGGTATAGGTGGGCCCTGCTTGAGACAAAAGTAATGGATGGCCCCCACACGTCTTGGAACATTGAGGCAGTCCTGACCACCATGGTGCGGGAGTGGGTCATGCCAGGTGCACCCTTCACCAAGGGTTGCGTGGTGATGGACTATACAGTCAACATATTGAGGGCACTCCGCGAGGGGGTCTTCACCAGCATCCCTTGCACCACACACACCTTTCACCTGGTGATCAGGTATGCTCTGGGCTGGGCTTTGGGGAGAAGGGGATTGGAGCAGGTACCCTTAGCTCCCTAATTGAGCGGAGGAGGAAGCTGTCCGGTTTCTTTAACCGGAGCATGAAGGGCAGAGACCTCCTCCGGGTGAAGCAGACAGAGCAAGACTCTCCAGTGAACCAGCTGGTGTAGGATGTGTCCACCAGGTGGAATTCCACGTTCCTGATGCTTGAGTGACTTCTTGAGCAGAAAGTCACCTTGCATCAGGTTCAACTGGTGATGAACAGCAGGGCACCTCCAGGGTACAATGGGGCAGAATGGGAGATCCTGGATCACATGGCTCATTAGTTCCTCCGTGGCCACCATCAGCCAGATGACCCCACTGGTCCAGAGTCTCCTCAGGAGGCTATGCTGCCTGCCCTTCTGTGCATTGGCCCATGCTTCCAAGAGTGGTATGCAGATATGAGATGGTGCTGGTCGCAATAGGGGTGTGTCCTGCTGCTGCTGCCATGCACTCTCAAGATTCCGCTCTGCCTGTCAGACCCTCTCCACCAGGTCACCCTTTCAGTGCTGATAGAGTGCTGTCTGGCATGCCACGCTGCCTTTGACCCTGGCTAAGTTGGTGGAGCAGTTGATGTTCATCAAGGTGAACCTTCCACTGCTGGAATTCCCTGAGCTGCCCCTGGACATGCATTGATGGTGCAGTGACACATGCCATCCCATGCCAGGGGCAGTCTTGGGACAGGGCTGTTCCTCAATCTGGGCTCCTGGTGCTGACCCTTCCTCCCAATGCCCTGCCTCTCTCTCTCTCTGACTAGATGGCCTCGTCTGGCCTATCTGACTGACCTCATGATGCAGGGTGGCACTAGGAAACTGTACGCCTGCCAGCCGTCCTCTAGCTAGATGATGTCAGCCTGCCTGTCTGACTGGCTCTTTCTCTCGCATGCTGCACAGTTTTTGCCAGCCTATATGAGTGCCCGGCCAAGGTCCCAGCCTGTCTTCCCTACTGTCTCTCATGCCACACTGCCTGTCTGCCCGCCCTCCCAGGTTGCCAAGATCAAAGTTTCCCTCAGCCTGACTTCCCATGCTCATGCCACACTGCCTGTTTTCCCTCCTGCCCAGGTTGCCAAGATAAAAGTTTGCCTCAGCCTGCCTTCTGATATTCGTGCCATGCTTCCTGTCTGCCTGCCCTGGTTGCCAACCTTGAACCCTGCCTCAGCCTACCTTCCGATGCTCATGCCACACTACCTGTCTGCCCGCCCAGTTTGCCAATATCAAAGCCTGCCTCGATCTGCCTTCTGATGCTCATGTCATGCTACCTGTCTGCCCACCTGCCCAGGTTGCCAAGATCAAACCCTGCCTCAGTCTGCCTCCAATGTTCATGCCATGCTGGCTGGTTTCCCACCCGCCCAGGTTGCCAAGATCAAAACCTCCCTCAGTCTGCCTTCCCATGCTCATGCCACGCTGCTTGTCTGCCTGCCCGTCCAGGTTGCCAAGATCAAACCCTGCCTCAGGCTGCCTTCCGATGCTCATGTCACGCTGCCTGTCTGCTCACCTGATCAGGTTGCCAAGATCAAACTCTGCCTCAGCCTGCCTTCCGATACTCATGCTATGCTGCCTGTCTGCCTGCCCAGGTTGCCAACCTCAAACCCTACCTCAGCTTGCCTTCTGATCATGCCAAAGTGCCTGTCTGCCTGTCCTGTGGGCAAAGATGAAGCCTTGCACCAGCCTGCTTGCCTCTCATGCCAAGGTGCATGTCTGCCTGTCCTGGCAACTCTGGGTGATGTGCCCCACTGGCCTGGTAATCCCGCTGCCGCTGTCTGCTGGTCCATGGGTGCTCTTCCCTGGCAAATCCAAATGTGCCCACACAATCCTGCTGCTGCCATCTGGGAGTTCTTCCATGGCAAATCCTACCATCCTGGCTCCATGGGTGCTGGGCACAAGCAAATCCTGCTGCTGCTATCTCTGCTGTTCCACGGGTTCTGTGTCCTGGCAATCCAATTATTGCTGCTGCTGATGCTGCCTCTGCAGTGCCACAGACTCTGTGCCCTGTCCATCCAATCTATGCTGCAGCTGCTGATGCCACCTCTGCTGTGCCATGGTTACTGTGCCTGGGCAATCCAATGTCCGCTGCTGCTGCGTCTGCTGTCTGTACCATGGATTCTACTACCAGGCAATCCAATGTCTACTGCTGCTGCGAATGTGCCATGGGTTCTGAGACAGGGCAATCCAATGTCTGTCATTGCTGCCAATGCTTCCTCTGCTGTCTGTGCCATGGGTTATGTGCCCTGGAAATCCAATGATTTCCACTGCTGCCGCTGCTGCCTCTGCTGTGCCATGGGTACTGTACCCCTGCAATCCAATGTCTGCTACTGGGTGGCTACATGATTCACCACCAGGCAAGGCTTGACACATTTTCAGAAGAACTTGTTCAGATCTGGCAAGTAGGATGCAAGCCTGCAATGCCCAGCTGAATAACGGTGCCAGCCACCAAGTCCTGGCTGGGCCTCTGCCACTGCTCCACCAATGTCTGGCAACCTGCAACACCTGGCCAAGTAGGGCTGTCAGCCACTACTGTCCCAGGACCCACTATCAGGTTTATGGGGCCTAGGTTCCAGGCAGGGAGGGTTGTCCATCCTCTTCATCCATAAGCTGCCACTCATGTCCCAGGACCCACAATCAGGGTTCTGGGGCCTACATTCCAGGCAGGGAGGGCTATCCATCCACTTCATCCAGAAGCTGCCACTCCTGTCCCTGGACCCACTGTCAGGGTTCTGGGGCTGTCGTTCTGCTCATGGGGAACTGTCATTCCACCACATAAAGAAGCAGCCACTCCATCCCTAGGTCCCACCATCAGGGTTTTGGGTCCTACATTATAGGCAGGGAGGGCTGTCATTTCACTTCATCCAGAAGCTGCCACTTTAGTCCCAGGACCCACCGTCAGGGTTCTGGGGGCATTATTCTGCTCATGGGGAGATGTCATTCCATTGCATCAAGAAACAGCCAGCCAGTCCAGTCCCAGGTCCCACCATCAGGCTTCTGGGGCTTACATTACAGGCAGGGATGCCTGTCATTTCACTTCATCCAGAAGCTGACACTCTAGTCCCAGGACCCACCATCAGGGTTCTGGGGCCATCATTTTGCTCATGGGGAGCTGTAATTCTACTGCATCAATAAACAACTAACCACTCCAGCCCCGGGTCCGACCATCAGGGTTCTGGGTCCTATATTACAGGCAGGGAGGGCTGTCATTCCACTTCATCCAGAAGCTGATACTCTAGTCCCAGGACCAACCATCAGGGTTCTGGGGCTGTCATTTCACTCACGGGGAGCTGTAATTCCACTGCATCAAGAAACAGCTAACTACTCCAGCCCCAGGTCCCACCATCAGGGTTCTGGGGCTTATGTTCCAGGCAGGGAGGACTGTCATTCCACTTCATCCAGAAGCTGCCACTCTATTCCCAGGACCCACCATCAGGGATCTGGAGGCATCATTCCACTCATGGGGAGCCGTCATTCCACCATATCAAGAAAAAGCCAGCCACTACATCTCCAGGACCCACCATCAGGGTTCTGGGGTCATCATTCCACTCACAGGGAGCTGTCATTCCACTGCATCAAGAAGCAGCCACTCCAGTCCCAGGTCCCACCATCAGGATTCTGGGGCCTACATTTCAGGAAGGAATGGCTGTTGTTCCACTTCATCCAGAAGTTGCCACTCTAGTTCCAGGAACAACCATCAGGGTTCTGGGGTCATCATTCTGCTCACAAGGAGCCGTCATTCCACTGCATCAAGAAACAGTCAGCAACTCCAGCTCCAGGACCCATCATCAGAGTTCTGGGGCTTACGTTCCACACAGGGAGGGCTGTCCTTCCACTTCACTGTCTACAAATGCTCCACCAATGCCAGCCAGCCTGCAGCGCCCAACCATGTTGGGGTGCCAGCCACCAAGCCCTGGCCAGGCCTCTGCCGTAGCTCCACCAATGCCAGCTAGCCTGCAATGCCCAGTCACGAAGGGGTGCCAGACTCAGTTACTGTGCCTGGCAATCCAATGTCTGCTGCTGATGGTACTGCACATCAGCTATTTGTTCCTCCCTCTTATAGATGGGCATAGCTCGGATGAGTGCGCTGGCAGGTGGGGGCTGGGTGTCCACAAGATTCACCATCGGGAAAGGTGTGCCCAATTTGCAGTAGAGCTTCTTGAGATTGGTCGAGTACGATGCCAGCCTGCAACGCCCAGCCAAGTAGTGGTGCCAGCCCCCAAGCCCTGGCCGGGCCTCTGGTGAATGAATGGGGTGAGATAGAATAAAAGAAAAATGGTGAGTACCTAGAATATGATTAATGGTTGGATAGGGGCAGACATTGAGGAAAAGATGGATGTTAGGGTTATGCAATTAAACAAAAAATTAAGGAAAGGAATATTTAAGCCAAAAGCAAACCTATAAACCCTTGACTAATACAGTTTTATGTGATACTTCCCTACATTCAGTTCAGATTTATGTCTTTTAGTAGCATGGTATATTCATCATTCTCTAAGGCGTCTATATGTTTTATGCGTCATAAGGTGGATGAGATCACACAGAGCAAAGAAATAACACTTTTCTGTTTCTAATGAGCATCAAGAGCCAATTAACTTCATCTCTTTCATAAGTCACACCAGTAAAATGAGTGATGGCACATTTACTCCTATACGGATGCTGAAAAGATTAGGAACCTAGCTGCCCAACACTCCACAGATTGTGCTGGAGGGGTTTATGTAGCTCCAATTTTCCTATTTGCATCTCCTGAGTTTCATTTGGAGTCATTTGAAAAGCTGAGTTTCACCTGGGTTTGACATAAATTGGTCCAAATCTCACTTCCGTGGAGTTAAAGGGAAGGGAAATGATGCCATTGAGTCATACCATGCCTATTCTATGACCCTTCCCAAACATGCAGAAGAGATGCTGAGGGCATCGCTCTGTTTACATAGAAACGCATGCAAACCAGCCAATATATTCTGAGCTATATCAAGCTAGCAGTAAGGTTTAGATGGTGAGATTTTTTTCTATGTACACCAGATACTAAAGCTACCTTGAGCTTATATCAGGGACACATGTTCACTGCATTTTCCCTATTGGCAGCAAAAGGGGGAAACACAGCGAATACGGCCCCCTGCTATACTTAACCAGATTCAAGTACTGTCATATTTCTGTGCTTAGGTATCTTTTCCTTCACTCCTGACCTGTCTCCTGCTGCCAGTGACTTTAATATATCGGCCTGTCTATCTGGTATATTAATTTCAACACCTTGTATGCCAGGTGATGACCAAACCGTGGCCAAAACTGACTTTCTTATTTTCCCTCTTAAACCCCTTTTCTGTCAGTGTCCAAACATTGCCACTTTTCCATTCACTTAGTCTTGTGACATTAGAGCTGCCTTTGGCTCTCTTCCTTCTCCACTCACACACAGGCTTTTACAGTCATTCCTCTTTTTCTTGTATAATGTATTAAATGTCCCATACGTAAGCTCTAGACATTCCCCATCTTATGGCTTGTTTTCATGAACACTTTTTCAGAGGAACTACTTCTTTATTCACTTTAACTCTTCTCTCCCATGATCATACCAATGCAGAGTTTAGCCAAGAGAGGTGGTGGTAGCATTTATCTTTTCAAATAAGTAGGATTAAAGTAGGGAAGGTGATCCCTCCTTGGTGTGCCCCACATGGATTGTGAGTACTGGTACAGGGGAATTTCTCTGTTACATACTGAGTCTATAAAGTCTTCTGCTGTCCCAACCAACTTTGGCATTTCCTCCTTTTGTATGAAGAGAAAACAACATCTCTGCCTCAATCATTGTCATCCCAGCCCTATTGATCCTTTCCTGCTGGCACTTCCCAGCAAGGAGGGAGATCAGGGGAGGAGAGAGCTATTTATAATCCCCATTACCCCTTCAGAATACAAGAGAATAAAGAAATAAAAATGGACCTTGAATGAAGTCTTAGGGTGTTTTTAAATGAGCGAGATGGGCAGGAGGTCCATAGCCACTGAGTGGCACAGCTGCAGGGCACCTGCCATCCACGCATGTGATGTGTGTGGGGAGTGCTTCACACGAGCGGCTCCCAGCATGGATACCCCAGCCACACATGTGACTGACCTTGCACAGAGCACTCGTGATTTTTCAGTGGTGCTCCATGTGGGGCCATGAGTGGTGCTGCATGGTTCACGGGAGCATGTTCCCCCGTGTACCACCTTCACATGAGCAGTTGTGCATATGTTTTGGTTGCATTATTTTGCTTCAAGCCTCTGGGATGGTACTGAAACCAGAAACAAGAAGGTCCTAGATACATCACTAGACCTGCTACCTGAATGCTGCATCATATTTCCAGTACAGTAAATAAATGGAGGCTGTCACCATACCAAGAATTCATGATGGTATAATGGGCGGGTGGAACCAGATGAGTGTGAAAGGAATAAATCAAAAAGATGGCAAGTCTTTTGTATTTTTTGTCTTCTGTATCTTGATGCATTTTTTTAGTTCTAGTTTATTAAAAAGCTCTGCAACAAGTTCAGATGAAATCCTCTGAATTTTTATTTCTTTAGTTTAATTTTGTTGCTATTGTTGTTGTTTGTGTTGAAATATGCAATAAAAATTGATCTAATGGAAATATTGAGCTTAATTCCTAGGAAATCAGCTAACAATAATCACCTAATCTTCAGTCAATTGTTACGTTTTCAAAAAAGGATTAGGTAAATTAATAATAATAAAAAATAGGTCTATCAATGACCGCTAGCCAGGTTGGTCTGAGGATGAGACTTCTGACTTTCTGGCTGCTAGGAGTGAAGGACAAAGAATGGATGACTCAGTATATGCCCTATTATTTTAATACTCTTCCTCTGAAGCATTTGGTGTGTCTGCAGTCAGAAACAGGATTCAAAGCCAGATGGACTGTTGGCCTGACCCGGTATGGCAGTTCTTACGTTCTTAACCCAAGCACTGTATGAGTATTTGCTACTTTTTCTATAGCGAGTAGAAGGTTCTTCATGACCTTGCTCCTCCCTATCCTTGTACCCTCATTTCCCATTATGGACTTCATTCCTCCTCTGCTGCCCACCCCCCTTGCCCAAGGGCATAGCTAAGTTGGAATGGGCCTTGTTGCAGAAGACAGAAGGCTTTTCCCTCACTCCCATCACTCTCCCTCCCAGTATCAGGGGATGCCGTTGCACCAGGGAGCATGTGGCCCCAGGCACATTGGGCCCTATTCTATCTACACCCTTGCCCTCACCTATCCCAGAGTCTCCACCTTTGCCCCTTCTCCCCGCCCCTACTACACCTTGAAATCCTCCTGACCTTCAAAACCTACCTCTCCATCAGGTTTCTCTAGCTCCTCACCCCCACAGATTACTCATGCTTCTATTTATACATTTATAGTCTCCTGCCTTTGTAAATAAGCTATGCACCTGCAACGTCTCAATTTCTTAAATGTAGCACTGTCTGTCCCTATGTTTTTCTCCCTCATGCCTTACCTCCCTTGTCAATCCTAGATCCCACAAGGCAGGCGTACCTTCTGTAATCATGACTGTTCAGCACCAGACTAACTGCTGGCACTATATAATAATTAATAATTAAGAATTAAGAATACAAATTTGTACATTGTGGGTATTTTGGCATCTGAGCATATTTTAAGAAAATGTTTAATAAAATACATCTTATCTGTTTGTGTATCAAAATGACCTTAACTGCAGGTGGCAAACTGTGACTGCCATTAAATGCCCCTATGATCTATGAATGAGAAAAAAAGAGAATGGAGTTTATAAATAAGATCCTTACAAAATATGCAAGGTTATCAAATTCTATTATTTAAGTGCATGTGTGGGAATACAGTAAGCAAGATTCCAAACATTTTCCTTGTCTGTTGCAGGCAACTAATATGAAAAACATTGGCTCCTGATCTGAACAGTCTGGACGGCGTGCTGGGACATGAAGGTGATGCTTAAACAATGGAGGGAGTGATCATGGAGCATAAATCAGCAAAGAAGATTCCTTCTTGAATGAAAGGGGATATTTCAATATAGTGAGAGGGGATACTGTTGATGCCGTAAACCACAAAAGTAAAGTTCAAACACTGCATTATGTGGGATTATTAGAAGCTCAAGATAAACAGTGCATTTTTTAAATTAAATGCTAAGTGATATTAAAACTGAGGCTTTTGATGTGTTGCCAGGCCTAGCCCTAGCAATAATGGAACCCAACATAAAATAAGATGTGTGGATCCCATCTAACTGCCTCCCCACTTGTGACTTGATCCCATCCCCCCAGTTCTCTAGACCAATGATACCATCATGGTTGACAAGTGAAGGTGAAGAGTGCTGGAGCATAGACAAAGCTGTCCAGCCAGCCAGCATCCTCCTCACTACCTGGAAGGCAACCAGCTGGAAAGGGTCTCTGCCACTATGAGTTGCTAGCCTTGGCTACTGAATTACATAGAGACTAGGAAGAAGCACAGATGCTGAGGAGTGGAGAAGAACTGTGGGGTGCAGATGGAGTGGCTGAACCACAAATTACTTGTACCACTGAAGCTGTCAGCTCTTTTGCATGGAGCTTCTTGGAGTGAGCAGGTGACATAGGCCTAAAGGTGCCACTAGATGATACTGTTGGAGCGGAAAATGTAAAGTCTAGCTATTATTCAAACACCAACTTCTCATTCAAGCTATTCCCTCCCTGTGTATTGTTAGAGCTGGATATGCTCACTCTAAGTGAAGGAAGTTTTTACTAGGGGTGGGACCAAACTAAAAAAAACAGGTATCAGTTTTACCGGTTACCGGTTTTAAAAAAATTGGTTTTACCGGTAAAACCGGTTTACCGGTACCGGTTTTTTTCATTGATTTCAATGGGGAAATGTCCCCATTGAAATCAATTAACCTCCCCAAACCTCCCCCCTTCCCCCTCCCAGACTGTGCGGGTGGAAGGGGGGGGGACACCCCGCACCCACCCTGCCCATCCTCGAATTTTTTTTTTTAAACTGGACCGGCGGGCGAGTCCGGGCTGCCGCTGCACTGTCGGCTGTGCGGCGGCAGCCAGGGGCTATTGCTGAAGGTGGAGGCAGCTCTCCTCCAGGAGCCCTCCCGACTGGGGCAGCACTCTGGGTTAACCCCCCCAACCGTCTTTTACCTGGGCTGCGGGTGGCGGCAGCTGCGCGGAGCAGGTCTGGCTTCAGCGCTGGCTTCACTTCAGCGCTTCACTAGGCCTTCTGGAGAAACCCGAAAGTTCCATGGAAAGCCTAATGAAGCGCTGAAGTGAAGCCAGCACTGAAGCCGCTGCTGGACCCGCACCGTGCTGCTGCCGCCCCCACCACCCACGGATGGGGGGGGTGTTAACCCAGTGTGCTGCCCCAGTCAGGAGAGCTCCTGGAGGAGAGCTGCCTCCACCTTCAGCAATAGCCCCTGGCTGCCGCTGGGCAGCTGTCAGTGCGGCGGCAGCCCGGACTCACCCGCAGGTCGGGTTTTTTTTTAAAAAAACCAGGCTGGACAGGGTGGGTGGGGGGTGTCCCCCTTCCACCCGCTCAGCCTGGGCGGGGGAGGGAAAGGGAAAGTGCGTGGTTCTTGTTTTGTTTTTTTACATTGCGGCCATTGATTTCAATGGCCGCAATGTAAAAAAAATCCTGTAAAAATCCAGCACCGGTACAGGGAATTCTCAGATCTATCCAATATCCCTGATACTGCCAAATACCAGCAGTATTGGATAACGGGCGATCCGAACTTCCCACCCCTAGTTTTTACTACTTTGCACTATTCAGTTCCATAGAAACAACTGATCTCTGGAAATAGACACCCCTAGCCCCACTATAAGAGTCCAAAGAGCAATTCTGTAGGATAAGCTTTCCCCACCTTCTAGTGACTTTAAAAAGGGAATCTTCCTTTTTGTTTACCTGCTGAAGCAACTGTAGTGACCAACAGAAAATAGGCTGTATATGTATTCTCTGATGTACAAGCATTAGATATGTGCCAACAGCAAGTCCCTTTCTACTGGACAGAATATTCTGCTAATTAATTTAATTTAATCTCATATTTGGTCAGTAACTGGCAAACACAATGCAAAATACATTTGCAAGTTAGATTTAATTCATGTAGTTTGCATCTCTTTTAATATTTTAACATGAAAGGAAATCACAATTAGAGAATAGGGAAGAGTGTAGGAGTAAGACATTTCTTTCAGCAAACTATGATTCAGATTTGGCTAAGCTGTGAATAAGCACTGCAGTAGTGATCATGCTCATAATGGTAATGGATAGTACCCTATACCCACTTCCTATGACTATGAATCATTAACATGCAATTATTCCTCCATTCTGAAACCACAGGATCTTTCACTGTGCTCAAAGAAACCTCACAGCAGCCCAAAGAGTTGAGCATTATTGCCCAGTGTCAATCATTCTTTCTCTCTCTTCTATACCGGTAATAGATTTCCATTTTAAAGTAAGTCCATTAACTATGGCCAAAATCCATTTCATTAACCCCCTTGGAAACCTTAGTGTTGGTTTCTTTTAAGCTAACAGCCTGATGCAGCTTAAATAAACACTCATGACTCAGAGAGCTAGAAGGATGGCTTGTCATAGTAAAACTCAGCATAGAGAGGATACCTCAACTTGATATATATGTATTTTCATGGACCACGAGACATAAGAACATAAGAACATAAGTAGTGCCATACTGAGTCAGACCAATGGTCCATCAAGCTCAGCATCCTGTCCTCCGACAGTCGCCAATATCGATTGTATGGGAGAAGAACCAACAGTCACAATGGGAAATTGATTCCCCGTTGGTCACTCCCAGCTCCCGACAGTAAGAAGTTCATCCCATAAGCTACTTGGTTAATAGCCATTAATGGACCTACTCTCCAAGAACTTATTCAGTCCTTTTTTAAACCCAGCTATACTACTGGCCTTGACAACGTCCTCTGGCAACAAATTCCATAAGTTAATTATGCACTGAGTGAAAAAGTACTTCCTTTTATTTGTTTTAAATCTGCTGGCAGCTAATTTCATGGAGTGTCTCCTAGTTCTAATAGTATTTGCGAGGGTAAATAACCATTCCCTATCTACTCATTCCACACCACTCAAGATTTTATAAACCCCTATCATGTCCCCTCTCAGTCTTCTCTTTTCTAAGCTGAAGAGACCCAGCTTGTCAAGCCTCTTTTTGTACAGACGTCGTTCCATTCCCGTTGCCCTTCTCTGTACCTTTTCTGGTTCAGCTATGTCTTTTTTGAGATGGGGCAACCAGAACTGTACACAATATTCCAGGTGCAGACGCACCATCGATTTGTATAGAGGCATTATGACATCCTCAGTTTTAATCTCTATCCCTTTGCAAATAACTCCTAATGTTCTGTTTGCTTTTTTGACTGCTGCTGCACACTGGGCTGAGGATTTCAGTATATTGTCCACAATCACTCCCAGGTCCTTTTCCTGAGTGGTAGCACCTAGCTTAGTACCCAGCATTGTGTACTCAGAGTTCGGATTATTTATCCCTTAAAATCTCATCTGCTATTTAGATGGCCAGGAACCCAGTCATAAGATCCTGCTCCAGTTCTTCACAGTCTGCTCATGTTTTTAACTACCTTGAATAACTGGGTGTTATCTGCAAATTTGATCACTTCACTCTTAAAGTCCTTTCCCAGATCATTAATGAATACATTAAACATCACCAGTCCCAATACAGATCCCTGGGGCACACCACTTTATACATCTCTCCATTGTGAAAACTGACCATCTAGTCCTACTCTTTGCTTCCTATGCTTTAACCAGTTACCAATCCATAGTAAGGCACAAATTCCTATCCCATGACTTTTTAATTTTCTCAAGAGTCTTTTATGTGGGACCTTATCAAATGCTTTCTAGAAATCAAGGTACACTATATCTTCTGGGTCTCCCTTGTCCACATGCTTATTTACACCCTCAATGAATTCCAACAGATCAGTGAGGCATGACTCAAATTTGCAAAATTAATGTTGACTCTTCCCCATTAAGTCATTTTTATCAACATGCCCAGTGATTCTGTTCGTAATGATAGTTTCCACCATTTTGTCCAGCAGAGACGTCAAGCTTACTGGTCTGTAGTTTCCAGGATCACCTCTGGATCCCTTTTTAAATATCAGGGTTACATTTGCCACCCTCCAGTCCTCTGGTACAGTGGCAGATTTTAGCGATAGGTTACAAATTACTAACAGTAGGTGTGCAATTTCATATTTGAGTTCCTTCAGAACTCTGGGGTGAATGCCAACTGGTCCTGGTGATTTGTTAGTATTTAGAGTGTCAATTTGCTCTAGAACCTTCTTTAGAGTCACGTTTCTTGTGACGGCTCTTCAAATGCATCACCTACAAAGTAAAGTTCCAGCATGGGTATCTTTCCCGCAGACTCCTGCCTAACTGCAACAAAGCCAAGCACGTGCACGTGAGACTTCCCATCCACTGAATGTTATTTATCCTGTGTCTCTCCCTATGTCCCCTCTCCTTGTCTCCCCGCTCCGTGTCTATCAGATTGTAAGCTGTAGGCAGGGACCATGTCTATCTTATTGTTCTGTAAAGTGCCAGGTACATAGCTGGTGCTATACAAATGCTAATAATGCTAATGCTAATGCTAATGCTAATGCTAATCATCATCATCATCATCATCATCATCATCATCATCATCATCATCATCATCATCATCCTCTGCAGTGAAGACTGAAGCAATGAACTCATTCAGTTTCTGAATGAGAAAAGTTTGGGGACTCTGGGGCTAGGATAAGGTGGATTGAGGCACTAGGAGCTAGAACAGAGACTGGGATTCTGAAAGGGAAGGATGGGGGGTATTGGAGGCCAGGAGAAGGGGGTGTTGAAGGTACCAGGATGGATTGATAGGGGGACTGTTGGGGCTAAGAGAAGGCAAATTGAGGATACTGGGGGCTAAGATTGATGGATGGGAACACTGGAGGCTAGGAGAAGGGGGTTTGAGGATACTGGGTGATGAAAGGGAAGGGTAGACACTGGGAGTAGGATATTGGGTTTCAGAATACTAGGAGGTATAGATAAAGGACACTGAAGCCTAGGAGAAGGAGGGTTGAGGGCACTGGGAGATGGAAGAGAGGGATAGATGGAGAGACACTGGGATAGGAGAAGAAGGGTTTGAGGGCAATGGGAATTGGCAGGGATGGAAAGGGTGGAGATGCTGTGGTGAGGAGCTAAGGGGCTGGAAAGGAAGGATAGAATGTTGATCCTGGTGACAAGAAGAAGGGTGACTTTGAGGGACAAGGGCTTAGTGGGGCTGAGGTTAACAGCTGCCTCCCCACAGCAATCAGTCATTGGCAGTATATTTATGTATTTATTTATTTTTAAAAATTATACCCCGCCCCTCCTGCCACAGGCAGCCCGGGGCAGCTAACAAAATCAATCCAATAAAATACAATAAAACATATAAACACATCATATAGCAACAATAAAAATGAAGAGAAAGAAAGACCCTACCCCCCCACCCCATTCACCCTCACACTTCTCCCTCGCCAAACGCCTGACGGAACAGCTAGGTCTTATATACCCAATGCAGTGTGGGGTCACTCAGGCAAGCAAGAGACAGAATTCTTATGTCTCCTGGCAGCAGCAGGGGAGGGACAATTGCTGCTGATCATTGCAGGGAAGGGACTTGACAGAGCCCCCCCCACACACACACACACACTCTTCTCCAGCTGGGAAAAGGAGGCTCCTGGTGTGGGTCCCATCTGGGGAGACATCTCTCCTCACAGCAAGGGATGGGGGGAGGAAGAGTAGAGGGCAGCAGAAAGAAGGGGCAGCTGAACTGGCTGGCTGACTGACTGAGAGCAAGAGGAGGAGGTGAGGCGAGACAGAGGCTGCGAACGAAAGAAGAGCTGAGAAGCTAGCACAGTTAAGGCAGCAGCACCAGCTCAGAGAGAGAGAGGTTGGTGTTGGCACCCAGCAGCACAGGGCAACAACAGCAGGCAGCAGAAACATGAGAAGAAGCAAGAACCAGCGCAGAGGTTATGTCCCTTCCTAGCCCGCAGGGTTTGCAGCAGCGGCAGCATGGGAAGGGAGTGGACGAGGGAGGCATCAGCAGCAGACACAGCACAGCAGGAAGGACCAAAAGCAACAGGGACAGGTAGTGTTGCTCATCCCCTCTCAAGGGGTTCGTTGACCTGCTAGGCTTGTGGGCCTAGGTACAGCAGTATCCCTATTATAGCTATGCACCTGATTTGCATACATCCCAGTAACACAGGGATGAGAAACCTTTTCCCTGCCAGGGGTCACTTTAAAAATTAGTGCAAGCTACGAGGGCTGCATAGAAATTGGAAGTGGGGGGTGCTTAAGGGGTGTGCTCAGGAAGAGGGAGGTCCAGAGATCATGGATCTGAGTCATGCATCTGTCTGCTAAACATCTGTCCTCTAAACTTGACTGCATGCCTTCATGTCTGCTGCCGTCAGGGCCTTCGATCCAGGGGCCAGTTGTGGGGACTGGAAAAGGGGCCACTTAAAAAACTAGCCATGGGCTGCATTTGCCCCTGAGCATGAAGCTTCCCAAAAGGTAAATATGGTGTGTAGCCCTGATCCTTTATGCAGGGCTTGCCTTAAGGCAAGTCTGGTGAGGAAGCTGCCTAGAGCCTCTTAGTTTATGAGTGTCCCACCTGCTTTATCTGCCTTGCTGCAGCTCCATGCTGTGTGGACCTTTGGACAGCCACTCAACAACTCCATAGGGGACATAAGGAGAACAGAAGATCGGTGGGAGGGTGTGTGCTCTCTGACTGCCAGCTGCCTTACAGCCCTGCTGTTTCTTCCCCTCTCTGCTAATGGGGGCAAGGGAGACAGAAGGAGCACGGACCTACAAAGATGCTTCCTTCCACATGATGGCAAATAGGCAATTGGGTAGAAATCAAAGAGGTAAGAAGATAAATGTTACAGCAAAGTTAAAACCATGGTAAAAAGGAGCATATATTTTATGTTCTTAAAAAAAAGTGTAGAGAGCATCCAGGTCTTGTTCCCTAGGAACGTAGACAAGCAGGGTGAGGTTGGCTATATAAAAACATGTGACGTGCAGCACTCAAATGGGGATAATCCCTCAGAGCAATAGCATGTTTTACCATTAGGTGCATACACGATGCCCGCACAGCAGTGGAGCCTCTCCCATGAATATTAGTGTGTTTGGACCGATGGCCAGTACATCGTCTGACAAGGACAACTTCTTCTCTATAGATCCATCAAAAGGAACTTTGCCACAGCTGGAGCACAGGCGTGATCTCAAAGAGCATATCTATCTGACAGTTGTCCCAAACAGCCTGAGCAGCATGCCAGAAGCCTAGATCTAAAAACTGGAATAAAATCACTAAAAGAAACCACCATGTAGTCACCAGCAGGACGAAGGGCAGACTTTGTGCAGCCAATTCAGTCCATTCATTGCTATTTGAAGGACTTGCAGGTCCTGTGTTGTACATGCCGTGTGGGGCCTTAAATTCTACCCTGCCTCTATATGAGGCTGAATAAATGTAGCAAATCAGGCATGGATAGTGGCCAATCGATCTGTAACCATTTCCCAATACAATATACATTAGACGTAGGATAGCTAATTCACTTTATCTATAGCCTCAGAGTGTAAAAAAGAGAAATAGATCAGAAGCCATGGCTCCGATATTTTTTTCTTCGGTGTTGTACATCAGTGTTAATATATCTATTATACAGTAGGTAAAGCTGCAGCAGATAGCAGTTTAGCTATCCGAGTGTCATACCCGCATTTGTAGACACCCACAGCGGGCACCTGATGGAGTACCTGGTCCCCACTGGGTAGCTGGTGCCTGAAAATGTGGATATTACTGGGGTGTCCTGGGATGCCCTAGTAATCGGATTCTGACACCCATGGCTCCCCAGGCTGACTCACCTCACTGCTGGGCTGCTGTTCCTCTGGTCCTGGTTGCTGGTCGCTGCTCCCTGCTCCTCCCCAGCACCTGCATTGCTCAGCTGACCTGGGGACTTTCCTGCTCAGCTTTTTCTGAGCTGGGGGGAGCAAGGAGGCCTCTTCCCACCAGTTTTCACCCCCTAGTGTGTCCCCCACTTCCCACGTTTTTCATTTTTGTGTGTGTAAATGGGCAAATATTAAGGGCATGGGGAATTACGTTTAAATTAGATGGGGGGAAGTGAGTCCAACAAGGTCATTCTTTTCTGATCATTCTTTCTCCATATTTGTTGGATCTCACTTCCAAGACCTATGTGTTCTGCAGAAAGTAGGATGGTTAGTGTACCAGTTTGGAGCACAAGAGAGCTGGTTTCAGTTCACTGTTCCACTACACTCTGCTTGAGTGACTTTGTAGAGAAAATAAGGTTGCCATGTTGGTCCCAAATATAAGCAATAGGGACAAAGTAGTATGGTGATATCTTTTTTTGTTCCAACTGCACCAACTACAGTAAATAAAAGGTATCACCATACTACTTTGTCTCTATTGCCTGTGTGACTTTGGAAATGCTTTTAGGCTCCAAAGCATGGAGCACCACACTGGAGCAAGCCATATGCACCGCTGTGGCACCTGTGTTGTTTCAGAGTTCAGGCTTAGGCTATGATCCCGCTCTCCCCTGCACCTGCATGAAGGCAGCTCTGCATTCCTTGCACGGGCGGATTCCCCCTCCTCCCAAGCACCGCACTCTTGGTACGCAAAAACAGGGAAGCTTAGGCTGGTGTCCAAGGAGTATTGCTCTCCTTTCCCCGGCTGAAAGCACTGGTCATGCCCCCCTGAACCTGGGGCCAGAGTTACAACACTGTGCCGCCACCAGCCACCCCTTCACTTTGCTACAAGAGTTGCCACAGCACATGGGACTCCACTGCACACTCCCCAACATTGGCTGAGTCCCGATGCGCATGGGGGTCAGACATGATATCTAAGCTGCACAATACTCCTGCGCCTGGATTTATCAGGCACTGGCCGTGCTGCAGTGGTGCAAGTCATAAGCTGATTTCAGGGGCATCACTGAAGGAATGGCATGAGGAGCTTTGGGTGCGGGTGCTTGAACTGCTAGCAGGGAACTAGGGACTCAGGCTACTCTGCTGGGAAGGGGGCTTGCCCTATTTATGGGGACAGGGAGCACTTGCCTTGATGTAGAAAGGGTGGGGATTCTTGCTCTGTTGGTCAGGGGTAGGGGCTTACTCTGATGACAGGTTTCAACCAACACTCCCCTCCCCGATCCTTCACTGATGATTCCTGCCCCATTTCCTAGGTGTGCGCTCTAGCTCATAACTGCTATAGCCAGCAGTCTTTCAGGTGGATTTGGCACAGTTTGCCACACTTTCTCACACCGTCAGCATAAACCCCACAATAGGTGGATCATGGCCGACCTTAGTCTCTAAGGAATAGATTTTCCAAAGGCAGAAAAACATTTAGGTAACTAACTTCTGTTGACTTTCAGTGCCTAAGTGCCTTTTTTTTTTTTTTTTTGGTCAAGATTTCTGTATTTTAGTGTCCCCTCTGTGAAATGAGGATAATGAGATTTCCCTGCCTCATGGGATTCTACAATTGTGGGATGTTCAGATAGTATAGCAATAAGCACTATAAAAGTATCTTAGATACAAGATGTAGAAAGTATTCCCACTGCAAACTATTTTGGGTTGAAGCATCTGGGCTCATAAAAATGAATTATATCCTTCAACCAAAGGATTTGGGGGAGGAGGGGGGAGTTTGGAGCCAGTGTAGTCTAGAGGATTGGATGTTGGACTTCAACCTGGGAGACCAGGTTGGAATCCCATTTTAGCGATGAACTCACAGGTGGCCTTGAGCAAGTGTTTGCTCTTAGGCTCAGTTCCCTATAAAATGGGAATAATAATGACCTAGCTCATAGGGTTGTTGTGAGGGTGAACTAGATAATGATTGTAAAGCACTATCTAAATGTGCTATCTAAATGATAAATCAATATAACATAATATATAATATAATTAATATAAAGTTTCTTATTTGTCTCAGCTATTTGTTCTTAGCTACTAGTCTGTATGAGGAGAGGTTTGGTAGGTTAGCACTCTTCATTTTGAAGAAGAGATAACTGAGAAGTGATATGATAGTTTATAAAATCATGAGTGGAGTGAAAAATGTAAATAGGGAGTTGTTGTTTACCCTCTCAAATAGTGCTAGAACTAGGGGACATGCCATGGAACTAAGGCCTTTTTTACATGGACCTGGTCATCAGGACAATGATGGTAGGCCAACACGAACAAGGGAAGGGTTGCGGGTGGTGCCGGGACAATGGAATAGCATACAGGCCATGGAGGTAGCCCCCCGAGTAAAACACCCACCATGCAAGACAGGGAAGTGCTGGGGGTCACCACAGTAGGGGTACAGAGCAACATGGGTCAACATCCCCTGACAGGCATGCAGATGTGGGGTCACAAGGGAGGAGGGACCATGAGACATGCCCACAGTGAGGTGCTGGGACAACACAGTCCTGGGAGAAGGCACGCTCATATGGGGCCTCCACTGCAGTCTGACACAGAGGATGGGAATATGGGGACCCCACCCTGTTGGTCTCCATGAACATAGGGACAGACATGGAAGGAGGGCAGGCAGGCCCAGTGGCACAACAATTGCACCTCTAGTGGTCCAGGGTACGGAAATGGCAAGCAAAACAAACCCATGGGGTAATATGTCTTCCACAGAAGAGTGACCCAGTCCTGCAAGGGGTGCTGCCACCAGCAGCGCTGAGAGGAATTGGGAGATGCGGGCCAGGAATTGGAGGAGGAGAAGAGAGGACCTTCTGGAGGAAACTAGAAGGTTAACTGAAGTGCACTCCAAGGAGCTCGCCCTCACCAGGGAGGTGCAAAGAGGGGAGGGGAATAGGGGCCAAAAAATAATGGCAGCAATACTCAACTGACCCCACACCAAACACCTGTGGGACAGGCGCCAGACTGCCACCCTCCACTGCAAGATGCACCCCGACTGTACCAAGAAGGTGAGGGTCCATGGCACACAGGAGGGGACATCCACACACGGGCCCTTGACCTCATGGGGAAGGCATTGGGGGTCCTGTGACGAGAACCTCAGCATGACATGGGCCCTCCAGGTATGGATGGAGGACTGGCAGATGACTATCACCAGGGCACCCTTCCACTGGTGCAGTTGCCCCCTCCCCAGCACTTCAGTCAACCCTGGTTTCCCCAGCAGCACCCCTTCCCTGACCTCATGCACAGGCCCCCCCTCCCACATAGCCCACAACAACAGCCTGTGGGGCCACCCATCCAGTCAGCACCCCTCCCAGTTCCTCAACAGCTGTCTCTGAGTCCCGTCCTCTGGGAACCACGGCCTCCCCTGAACATCCCAGATGATCAACCACCCATGCCAGCTGCCCCACCAGCTCTGGTAAGCCGGATCACATATCTGTCTCTAAAGGGGGGTGGGGGTGGAGACGCATCACAAATTACAGAGGAATGGGTGGAGAGTATGCAGCATGGGGAACCATGAAAACCCCAGAGGACTGCACTCAGGGCTGTGGTGCATGAGTTACTTCCCAGGTACAACTGTAACTCTTACTGTATGTTCCAACATCGCAGGGCCCAATACCTCACCTCAGAGTGGAGTGGCTGGTGGATGATGGAGAGTACAGGCCATCACACCGCCGCTCACAGCGGACGGTCTCAGCAAAGGCCCGCAGGGGGTCGAGCCCCAGTGGTGCGCCGAAGAGGTCACGTGGAAGGCCCCGAAAACACTGAACCCAGTCCCTTGTAAACAAAACTCCCTATTAAACAAAAATGATACAGTACGTCTGTGTCGATAATTATATTAAGGGGGCTGCATGTATGGGGAGGGGGCTAGAAATGGACATACAGGGTCATGCCATGCTCAATACAAGTACAGGACCAATACCGCTCATTAGGGGTGGGACACCAGGGAGAATACTGGATACTGGATGTACTGGTATTGGATCTCCCTGGTACCAGATTTACCGGCATTGGCATACTGGATTTTTAAAATTGGCCGTGGTACCAGATTTTTTACATTGTGGCTATTGACTTCAATGGCCGCAATGTAAAAAATCCAGTACCACGGCCAATGTTAAAAATTCGGTATGCTGGTACAGGTAAATATCAGATTTATCGGATTAAACCGATACACCCAAATACCGGCAATATCAGATCTCGGGAGAACCAGAATTCCCACCCCTACCGCTCATGCCTGCCAGAAGGCAGTGGGAAAATGACAAACCACCCCTGAAACAGTACAGACCTGCACATAGATACCACATTTGCACTGCCTATGCTAACCGCCATCCGGAGACAGTCCAAAGCCAGAAGTGTGACTAATGCCATGGCTGCAAGCAAGTATGTGACCCCGCTACACAGGACACAGCTCACACAGGACTGGGGAACCCCTAGTACCAAACCAAGAATACACATGGAGAACGTAGACATTTCATATCTGTTTTTATTAGTTCGGGTTACACAAACAGTGGAAGGGGGAGGGGCATTCAGATGCCAGGGTTAGTTGGCTGCCATCTGGGCAACTATGCACCTACAGAGAGCATCCCTGTTCTCCGATATGTGCCAGAATGCCCCACCCTGGAAATGTTAGTACAGGGGCACAGGACTCGCTCGCTGCACCGGTGGGGGGTTGTCAAGGGCATTTCAGCCGGTCTCAGATATTGTGCAGAATGCAGGCCACCAGGACAAGGATGGGGGCATTTTCGAGATCAAACTGGCTCCTTTTCATAAGTAGGCACCAACGCATCTTGAGCTGACCAAATGTCTTCTCCACCACACTCCGAGTGGACGATAGGTGCTCATTGAAGAGCCTGCACTCTGGTGTGCAAGCCATGGGACAGGCCCTCATGAGCCACGGGTAGGCGGGGTCCCCAAGCACTGCCGGAGCTGTGGATACTCCATCAATCACCCCGTAAAGGTTGGGGCCAATCTCACCATCGAACATCCATGCATAGAAGGGTGACGCCTGCAGAATACGTGCATCATGGCTCCTCCCTGACTGGCGTGTGTACACGTCAGTGAACAGGCACCTGTGATCTTCAATGGCCTGTAAATGTATTGAGCATGCCTGGTTCCAGTTTAGATAGTCCATTTTGGTGTGTGTGTGACGGATGTTAGGGACATGGGTGCTGTCTATTGCTCTGATACAATGGGGGAAGCTCATGTCCTCAAAGCTGCGGATCACTACCTCGGGATCCCGGAGCTGGATGACCCGCTTGAGTAGTAGCTCCATTATCAGGTTGCACACATTGTGGAGCACCCTGTTAATGGTAGCAGTCCCCACTCCAAACTGATTCCCAATGCTCCGACAGGTATCGGGAGTAGCCAGCCTCCACACCACCATGGCCAATCGCATCCCTGGGGGCAGCGGACATCACATATTGGTAGCTCTGCTCCGGAGATGTGAGTTCAGGATGTCACCAAGCCGGGTCAACAGGTAGCGGTTAATTCAGAAGTGGTCCATCCATTCCTCATCTGTCCAGGTAGCCAACACATTCTCCCACCATTCATTGGTGCGTGAACGCATCCAATTAATTCTCCGAGTTGGGACAGTCACACGATGGCTGTAAAGGTTGAGGGGCCACCAGGAAAGGACAAGCTGCATGTGCTGGAACACTGATGTTCCGAACAGGGCATGTCGGCGAGCAGCTATCCTCCTCACCCACTGCAACGATGCTGCTCGGTGCATGTTGGCTGCTCTCCTGCTCCGTGTCCCATGGTTGTAGAAGCAGGGCCCTGGGAGGAGTAGCTCACTCCATTGCTGGAACACCTGGGCCAGGATCATTAAGGAGGCACCTAGGACCATGAACAGGATGGCTCTCTCCTCTGGGGGATCTTCATCAGTCAGAATGGTAACACCAAGACACACTCCATGAGAACCCACCACCAGAAACTGTGATGGATCACCACGCAGGTACATGACTAGCCTCTAAGTGAATGGGTGGCTTGCCCCAAGGCCTGCACAGCTGTGAATGTGTCCAATTAAAGCACCCAGCCAATTACTGGGCTGAGCACTAACCAACCACCTGGTTGCGGCCTGTGCCTTCAACCCCCAAGCCCTGTGCGTCCAGCACACCCACACCATGCTTCACACGGCCCCTGTCGGTAAACGGCTGTCCCAAGGTAATTGAGACCACTGCCATAGGCAAACGGCAAAGCACACCCTCCTCCCCTGTGCTCTGCACGCATACCCAGTATTGGACTGCACCACTTCTGTACAAGCTCAGCTTTCATTCACGATCACCTCTCACCCATCACACCTAAACCACCTCTCTCTACACACCATACTGAGGCACTGGAACCAGCCTACATATGTATTTTGGCAGACCATGCTTGGTGCCCATTGATTGGAGCAGTACATTGGGTGTGTTCTGTGTACCTGGTAGGGATCTCTGCTCACCTGCCCACCAACATATCCCCCCACCTGCATGGACTGCCTGAACACCGAGGAACTAGAGCCACAGCGGGGCGACACTGTGGCCAAGGGGGCATACCTCCCCCCAATTGCCTGACACACACCCCTGTCTGATTAGTGGGCAGGAAGCATCAGCACCAGCCCTATATGTCACAGCAAGTGAAGACCATGGCATTGTGCAGCTGTGCACAATCAAGATATGCTTTATGGAGTTCCTTATTAATAGGGATGTGAGAACAGACTGGAGTTTGGAAGTTCAGACGTTCGGACTAAAAACTTAGTTTGGGTTCGTGGGTTCAGTCCTGCGGAGAGCGACCCCCCCAAAACATTCAGAAAATTCAGCCACCTGGAGGCTTGGAGCACTCCAGGGGTGCCCATGGGGGCATGGTAGGCCATCAAAGACACTGCAGAATCAACAGAGATGGGGAAGCCTTGGGGTTTGGCACCCCAGGTTGCCCGGGCAGGTAGGCTCGGCACTTGGCCCCTGGGGGTACCCGTGCGGGCATGGCTGGCCATCTGAGACCCAGCTGCATCAGCAGCAGAGGCCAGGTGTTGCAGACTTCCAGGAATCGATGGAGCAGCAGCAGAGGCCTGGCCAGGGCTTGGTGGCTGGCACCGCTACTTGGCCAGGAATTGCAGGCTGGCATCGTTCTCGACCAATCTCAAGAAGCTCTACTGAAAATTGGGCAAGCCTTGCACGGGGGTGAATCTCGACTGGATACCCAGCCTCCACCCACAGGCACACTCATCCAAGCAATGCCTGTCTACAAGAGGGAGGAGCAGATGGCTGACGTGCAGTTCCACCATCAGCAGCAGGCAATGGATTGCCAGGGCACAGTAACTGCGGCTGGCACTCCTACTTGGCCGGGCATTGCAGGCTGATTGGCATCAATGGAGCAGCGGCAGAGGTCCGGCCAGGGCTCAGTGGCTGACACCCCGACTTGGCTGGGCGTTGCAGGCTGGCTGGCATCGGTGGACCATTTGCAGACAGTGAAGTGGAACGGCAGCCCTCCCTGCCTGGAACGTAGGTCCCAGAATCCTGACAGTGGGTCCTGGAGTTGGAGTGGCTGGCTGTTTCTTGATGCAGTGGAATGATGGCTCCCCGTGAGCTGAATTATGGCCCCAGAACCCTGACAGTGGGTCTTGGGACAGGAGTGGCAGCTTCTGGCTAAAGTGGAACAACAGCCCTCCCTGCCTGGAACGTAGGCCCCAGAACCCTGATGGTGGGTCCTGGGGCTGGAGTGGCTGCCACACAAACTGCTGGGAGAGGAAGAGTTCTGAAAATGCCTGCTGACAGGATCAGTGGCTAGCTCAGAACGAATTGGAAGTGCGGGAGGGCAATGACTTTTGTTACTTGCTGCACCCGCCTTACCACAAGCCCCATTGGCTCTGTGCAGCCTAGCCTGTGGCCAATCACAGACCTCCAAGCCAGTGGTCTGAGGAAAAGAGGGATGGTGATTATACAGGCTGGCTGCTAGTCCAAGCCTCTCCACCCCTCCTCAGATGACCTCCCCTCCCCCCTTCCCTGGGCCTGCAAGCTAGGTTTTTTTCCGCCCAAACTAATCCAAATGTTCCCGAACGTGGCCGAACTATTTGGGGGTTTTGGCATTTGGTTCTGCCATTTAGTTCGGCCATCCGAACTGGCTGAGTTCAGGCCGAACCAAAAAGCTTCCAAACCGCATACACACATCCCTACTCATTAGCTCCATGCTAGAGGCAGCCATGGCCTTGCTCATCTGTCATCGCTTGCAGTGGAATGTTGTGCTGGACTGATCCTGGCCCAGGCTTGGGTCAGGGATTCACAGGGCCAAGCAGCCTGCCCACTATCATCTGTGTAAGGTCACCCTCCAGCTAGCAATATGCATTGCTTATTCCCAGCCGCTCTCGGTGGAACCCCTGTGCAATCCAGCAACCGGCTAGTGAAAAGTTCATGGCAGGGTGTAGAACAGGCCCCAAGACCAGTGGTGGTGTCAGGGAGGAGTGGTCGCCATCTGCCAACATGCTTTGGGGAACGCTGTGGCACAGCTGCAATGTCCAGCTGCTGCTAAGTGACCCCCTGTCAGTCGCAGATGGATTCAATCTCCTGTCATGGTACATGTGGGTGATGGGACATCCATTCGGGGGTTCTGGTTTGTCGGAGGCGTGCTGGGGAGCTTGGCTTGGGCCTCCTGCAACAACCTCTTTGGGGGCACCCAGCCACCATTGTTGTGCCGTGGACCGCACAAGAGATCACGGCTGTTCGCCTGGTGGCCACTTGATCTGAGTATGGACTTCCCCTCCAGGCTGGGAGTCCCCCTGTTGCTACTGACTACACTGGCATCCTACTGCATGCCCATGGCATATCACGACTGCAATCGGAATGCCAGTCCCTTCTTGGGAAGATGGGCTTTCTACCCCCCGATGTTGGTGGACCACTACTGACCAGGACCCCTACCTCATTGGTGGTGGGTGCCCTGCGATCGGTGATGAATCTACCAGATGTCAGGGCTGCTGCTGCCACAGAGAACCACCTCCTGCCCCAGTTCATGGTGGATGTACACATGCGTTTCTGGGGTTTCCATAGGGGCCTATGTACCTGGGAGGCTCTTGTCCAGGGACCGATGTTTCACAAGTACCCTCCGGCCTCTCCCTGAGCTGCACATCCCAACCTCCCGCTCCATGGCAACGTGTTCCTTGTGACTGTGCTGTGTCTTGCCTCCCCTTGGACAGTGCTGCTCCTCCCCACTGTATTGTGTGAACCTTTGGTCAGTTGCCCCATCAGCCAAACCCCATCATATCTTTCTGTATACTCCCGCCTTTATCCCTGTTGCGTTAATGAGCACCTCCATCCCTCTTGGAGTGGGTGTAATGATGCCCCAGAATGATGGTTGTGTGGAACGCCCACGGGCCCGTGATCACCCGTTCACCGGCCTCTGTTTGCCCATACCCCCCCTTTCTCCCCATCACAAATAAAGACCTTGCCTGTGACTATACCTCCTATAGTGCTTTTGTGACAGTGTGCCACTTCAATCGCCCCTCCCAAGGCTGCATCCTTTCCCGTGTGTGTGTTTGTGTGAGCAGGGTCTGAGGGGTTTATATTTGGGATCACTGGAGCTGTCAGGTAGCAACCTGTGGCGTGTGATGCATTCCCCTGGGGGCTCCCTCATAGATCGTGGGTTCAGCCTATGTGGTGGTGGTGTCCCAATGTGTCCTGTTGACTGCACTGTCCTTGATTTGTCGATGGCCACCTGGTGTCCAGCAACCCTGCGTAGGCCCCCATCCTCTGCGCAGCCCCCTGATATTCCCTGTGGTGTTGCTGTCAACCACTTAGGTGGCTTGACTGGCCTGTTGTGGGTTGCATGTGCCACGGGTGTTCTGGTGCTTTCCCATGGCAGTGTTGTCCGTTATGTACCAGTATGTGGGAGGGTGCTGGGTGAGGGCCCCAACCCCTCCCAAGCAACTACTGTTGCCCTGGAGGCCTTGGCACACACCAAACTCAGTGTCAGGCGGGGGTTACCCATTGGTTGGACTCCTCGCCGGGGCTGCCCCACCTATCACCGCTCCTGTTGCCCTGTTGGTTGCCACCATCTGCACTGTTGGCGATGGATGGGCGGCAGGAGAGATGGAATGCTGACTGTGAGTGAGGGCTTTTTCAGTCCCACCAGTTGTCCGCCCGTGTTCCCGCTTGATCTGAGCGGGTGGGGTGCTGGCATGGGTGACCCGGGGTCCATGTTTGGGGTGTGTGTGCTGTGTGCTTATTAACCCATTCTGACCCGCACCGTTTCCATCCACCCTTTCCCCTTCTCCCTCTCTATTCTCCATTCTAGCTACTCTGGTTGTTTTCCTGGCCATGCTTCACCTGAGACAGATGGCTGGCCAGCTCCAGCTTGTGGCCTCGGAGTTCCATGCTGGGGCACAGCTGTACGAGATCAGTGAGTGTGCTGCATGTGTGCGGAGACCTCTCCCCTGGTGTCTGTTTGGGATTCCACATTGTTGGGGCTCTTGGACCATCCTAATGGTTCAATCCCTCTCCCTCTCTCCCTTAGTGTAGGTGATGATTTCAGAGCACACCAGGGAGCAGAAGGAGGTTCTGCAGCTCCTCCTGCACCTCCTACATCGGGTGCACCAGCTCAACAGCGCCCAGGCAGATCACTGGAGCCAGGTACGGGGTCATCATCCGTATTGAGGTTGGGGATCTGCCCCACCAACCTGCTCCGTGCCGGCTCCCCAGCTAACTTGTCCCTATCATGTGTACCGCTCTGTTTCCCTTTACAATAAAGTGGTTTTGCTCACTTCCCAGGTGGTGTGTCTTCTCCTTCCCTTTGTACTGTTCTCTTGTGTGGGCACCTCATGGTTGTTGTGTCCAGTTGCCTGGAAGGTGCGGGGAATGTAGCATCACCCCCCTCTCCCAGTGGATGTGCTGCAGCTTTGTCGGATCCTTTGGGGTTGACCCTGGGTTCCCTGTCCTGGGGGCTGTGGCCACTTGACTGACTGTCTTTCCTTCCTTCTGTCCCACTCCTGCCCTCTCTCAATGCCCCATCTTCTGTGGTCCCTTGGGCTGGGGGTCCATCCCCTTGGCTGTTGTCCTGGTGCCTTGCCCCCTCCCTGCCTTGGTGTTGGGCTCCCCCTTCGCCCACGCACATCCAATGTTGGTGTTTGGAGAACTCTAGTGGCTTTGCTGGCGGTTGTTGTGTTCTGGTGTCCCCCCTCCCCGCCCATCCCCTGCCAACCTGGATGTGCCCTGGACTTCCGTTCCTGCTGCCGTGACTGCCTGTGTCCCATTCTCAGCTTTTATGGGGGTCTTGGGATTGTGTGTGCGGGACCTTTGCCGGGGGGGTTGGGTGCTTGTGTTGGGGTCCCCTGCTGCTGCGGGGATCTGACTTTCTCCCCAGTGCTCCTTCCTGCTCCATCCCCTGCCCCCACACTGGGGTCCCCCCGCCTTCTTGGCCATGCAACCCTTCCTTGTGTGGTTGTGTTCATGGTTGTGTGTGGGTAGGTCCTGGTTTGTGGGGGGTCCGTGGTGCCCTGCTGTCTGGCCTCTATCACAGGGCTGGCTGGGGGCCACTACTTTGTGCCTCCAGTCATCCCTGTTCCCTCCAACCCCACCCGCGCATGGTCTGGCAGTTCATGGCTGGTGCTGCGTGATGCGGCTTCTTTTGCCCTCAGTCTGTCATGTTGTTACGTCACTGTGCTGGGTGCGGATTCCCCACCATTCACTGTCTCGGCTGTCCATGTAACTGTTATGGGTGTTTGCACGGTGTTTCCCGGGGTAGATGTTTCCCTGCTGGGTGTTTGCCAGCCCTTCCCCTTCCATCCCACAAGCCCCTGCGGCACTGTTCATGTAAATGCCTCCCTGCTTGTCGCCGCCGGGTGTTCACTGGGTGTGTTCACCCACCCAGCTCCACCCAGCTCCACCCACCGGGCCAGTGGCAGTGGTGGTCATGTAAAGAAGACCTGACTGGCAGCAGATTTTTTTAAAATAAAAGGTTTTTTCTCACTCAATACACAGTTTATTTATTTATTTATTTATATAATACCATTTATATGCCATCCCCTATGCCTACGGCATCTCAGGGCGGCTTCCAACATAAAAAAAACAGTCACAATATAAAAATCCACACAGATATTTAAAACAATTTTAAAATACCCCCATACAAAAATTTAGCCCACCCTCCCCTCCCCTCCCCACCTCCGAAGGCCTCGGAGAATAGTCATGTCTTGCAGACCCGACGGAAGGCCAGCAGACTCGGGGCCAGTTGTGCCTCCTCTGGGAGGGAGTTCCACAGCCGGGGCCCAGCCACCGAGAATGCCCTCTCCATTGTAGCCCCCCGCTTTATGCGGGGGACCTCCAAGAAGGCGCCCCCGGTGGACCAGAGAGTCTGTCCTGAGTCACGGAGGGTGAGGCGGTTCCTGAGGTATCCCGGTCCAAGACCGTACAGGGCCTTATAGATCAATGTAAACACCTTGAACCTGGCTCCGCACATTACAGGTTGCCAGTGCAGTGCATGGAGCACTGGTGTTATGTGCTCTCGTCGCCCCGTCCCTGTTAGGAGACGGGCCGCCACATTCTGCACTAGCTGCAATCTCGGGGCCAGGGTCAAGGGAAGCCCCACGTAGAGCGCGTTACAGTAGTCCAGTCTTGAGGTGATGAAGGCATGGATCAAAGTGGCTAGGGTGGGTCTGGAGATATATGGGTGCAGCCTCTGCACCAGATACAGCTGGTGGAAAGCCATCTTTGCCAACACATCCACCTGCTGATCTAGATGGAGACCCGCATCCAATAATACCCCCAGACTCTGAACCTGCTGAGCCACGGAGGGGCGCACCCCCTCCACAAGAGGGGGTACCACCTCCCCCGCCCAGCCCACCACCATCACTTCCATCTTATTGGGATTGAGCTTCAGTCTGCTTTGCCATAGCCAACTCGCCACGGCTTCCAAACACTGAGATAGCACGGAGACGGCAGGGCCTGGGTCAGCTGAAAAAGAGAGGTAAAGCTGGATATCATCAGTGTATTGGTGGTAATACACACAAGACCCTCTCACAATCTCCCCCAAGGGCTGCATATATACATTAAATAATAAAGGAGACAAGATTGAACCTTGCGGAACGCCACAGTCCAGGGCCCGGGGGCTAGATGGACTTGTGGAACTTGTTGCCAGAGGATTTGGTTAAGGCCAGTAACATAACTGGGCTTAGAAAAGGACTGGGTAAGCTCTTGCAGAATAAGTCTATTAATGGCTATTAGCCAAGTAGGTATGGGGTTGAAACCTTTTATTGTTGGGAGTTGGAAGTGTGCAGTAGGGAATAGAACATCCCATTATTACCCATTGAGTACTTCTCCCAAGCATCCAAGATTGGATACTGTCGAAGACAGGATGCTGGGCTCGATGGACCGTTGGTCAGATCAGCATGGAACTTATGTTCTAGTCAGGTTGGCCAGAGGATGAGACTTCTGACTATCAGGAGCAGGAAATGAATAGCAGGGAATGGTTCAGTTCATCTATGACCTCTGGGCACTTTTCAGATGCAACCAAAGCTGCACTATCAGAGACAGGATACAGGGCCAAATGGACCACTCATGCTGAAATTTTCAAAGGATCCTGTAAAAGGTGGGGGTGGGCACAGGCATATCTAAGGATCAAGGTCCAGGCAGGAATGAAGATAGGGTGGAGGTCTGAACTCAGAGACAGGGCAGGCTCAGGCAAGGAACAGGATAGGTCAGGATCAACCTCAGACAAGAACAGGCTCTGACAGAATACAATCTATATTTTTTAACTTTAGTTTATTAACAGCTCTGGCTGACACCTTGGCCAAGAACACAATCAGATCAAGCACGGCAGAAGCAGATCAGGCTGAGGTCACTCAGGTCAGGGAAGAAGATCAAATTCAGGTGGAAACAAACCAGGTAGCAAATAGGGTCAGAACAGGATGAGAGAGGAACAGGAAGTGAACATGTCAATCTACAGGCTTCCTTTGGTAGCTGGGCAGGCAGCCAGTCAAGAAACTGGGGAAGAGACAAGACACTGGAACCAGGCAGAGGCCAACAGAGTAGACCAAAAGCAGGCAAAGCCTGTAAAAGTCAAGCAACCTGATCCCTTTGAATTCAATTATTTGCCTATAGTTTACCTAACTGTTGAGCTATAAAATATCCTCATGCATTTAGAAATCTAAGAGGTTTAAAAATATTATTTCTAGTATGGGGTAAAGATAGATGCTATTGTCCAGACTAATAGTGCAAGGGTTTAGCTTTGTTGGCACGTGCAAACACAATCACTAAGCACAATGGGCCAATGTCTGTTAGTATACATGTGTGATGAGCCTGATCATGAGAGAAAAAGTCCTTTTTCATCCCGTTTGCTCTCCCTTCAGTTGGCTTATTGGTCATATCAAGTTAAATGTTAATTGCAGGCTACAGAGAGGTTACTTATCCCTTTGTAATCAAATATCTCATTCATTAACTACCTCTGCAACAGAATCCCCACTGCTGAGCATCTGACTGAACCTTTTGTTTTCAGAACATCTGTAAGAGAAAATGTGGGAGTTAGCACATTATTGAAAAATGAATACAAATTTTGAAAAGCAAAATTAATGTTTAACACTTACAAAACATGCAATTTAAATAAAGACTAGAAGGCCTGAATGTAGGAGAAAAGTGGAAGGCAGTTTAGAGTCCTTTGGAAAGACTTTTGGATCCACAAAACTTGCAGAGATGAAACAGTCTTTCTTTTTTCTCTTTCATTATACCTTCTCATTACATACTTACTGACTGTCCCTGTGACCTTGGGCAATTCATTTACTCTTCCTGGGCAAAACTTTCCTTCTTGGCTTTCATAAACAAAACATTTCTAGTGATGTGCCACAATAAGAGATGCAATTTGAAGAAGTCACTCACTTGCACCCGCAAAACCAATAGGTGGTATCGATGCTGAAAGTTTTCTGAAAATCAAACCACTTAATTTAGGTGCATAAATATGTAGTTAGGTGTCTCCTTTAGAGCTGAACAAATTTCTGGTACCCAAATTGACTCAAAAATATTGGGTACTGCTCAGTATCCGATTTTGACCCAATTCAAATACCCGATGCCCCAAAACATCCGGGAATGTTGACTGCCAGTCCTGGAATGTCAACTTCTGGTCCTGATTTTATATTTCTGGTCTTGATTTTTCAGTTTTCTGTTCCAGTTTATTGATCAGTAACCAGAAAAGCAGTGCTGAAAATTACCTATTTTTCAGGTGCTTGGGTACTGAGTCAGTAATTAAAGTACAAATTTGTACTTTTTGGAGTCAGTAATCAAATAGCCCATTGAGTAACTGATGAGGCACTAAAAATGCTGGTATTAGTCATGGGGGTGCAAATCAGTTACCCATTTCAGCTCTGGTCTCATTTTTATTTTTTATTTTTTTTAATTTTTTTGCACCAAGTTTCCCCTTCTGTAAATACAGGGGCACTAATGATTGTACAGCTTTGTCAAGGTAAATCATTTTGATCCTCAGCACCCCCTGCCCACCCAACCTGGCTGCTTTGCATTGCCTTTGTAGTGCAAACAGCTAAAAAGCTGTTCTAATGGAATAGCTGGGGCAGGAGGAGACATGGGGGTTTCTAGCATAGGGGAATCTATAAGTCATTAGAAGCTAGCAAGGTCAACCCTACACCACTCAATCCTAGTGCTTACTCCCACTATTACTATTTTTCATAGAGAGCCAACAATGGATACTTTTACATGGATCACACCCATGCCTATCCTCCACCTCACACCCAGGTGGTCCATCTGTTTAAATGTGCAGGTGGAGTAGACACTGCCTTCTCTGCTCCAGCCCCACGTGTGGTGCTCCAGATCATCCCTGAGCACCGCAAGCATAGTGGACCATCCAAATTTGGGATACTGGCCAGAGGCAGAGCTGCGGCCAGTCTACTTGGTGGACAGCTGCTGCAGCTCCACTCTTGGACAGGGATTGCCCTGGGCAATGCCATAGAGCTGGAGGTGGCAGCCTAGAATGGCAGCTGATCCACCTGAAGCTCTATGGTGTCAGGGAGAGGGCCACCATGCGGGCACTGAGTGGATCGTGGGCCACGGCAGCACTGGGTCTGTTTCAAATGGACCCAGATGTGGGTGTGCACCCCTGGAGCAGGTCTGTGAGTGAGCACCTCTGCATCCATCTAAAGACTCCAAATGTGCATGGTGCTGAACTGCCATAAATAGAGAGAGGTCTAATCCTGCCCCAAAGGGTTTATAAACTAGGATGGGCAAGGGAAGAGAATCAAAGGGAAAGGGAAGATAGGGAGAGACAAGGATCCATTCATGATGATGAGCAAGTCACCGGTGCATGTGCTTAACTTTATTACAAGGGGAGTAGTGGAATTCTGAAAAATATGACTGTAAGAAGAAGGATTAATGAGAAGAGATAGGCCAGTGATTATGTAGGGTTGGACTAGTCAGCACCAGGCAGTGTCCAGCTCCAGTGGCCAGAGCCTAGGAGGGAGAGGAAGGAAAGGTCCTGGAGACCGGGGAGTTTCACCCTCCAGACACTTCTGTGTATCTTTAGACATAACGCCAGCGGGTGTCTAAATGTATGTTTTGACCTTGATATGAACCTGTGTTCATCATGTGGCACTGCTTCGACACACAGCCCACCTCGGGGCAAATCTGTGTTTTGCTCACACCCTGATCTCAGCACACAAGCGCCGCCACCTCGTTCCCTCTGTTGTACCTGCTAACATGCCATGCGATATCATTAGACACAACGTTGGCCGCGTGTTCAGTCAGAACACGCTAATTGTCCTTGTGATGCAATAGTATTCACATCGCGTGTTCAGTGGGTGGCCAAATTAGTGTTGGGATTGTTATGGTGCTTACACACAACAGCCAAGCACATCCTCAGGCGGTTTGACACCCGATCTTTGTTATGTCTAAAGACACCGTCTGTAGGGTTTGGAAGCAATAGTGTGTGGCAAAAGGGAGATAACAGGGAAGCAGGGAAAGCCAGAAGTATGCCTAAGAAAGCATCCAGGATGCCTGGTGCTGAGGGAAGGAATCAGGGCTCAGATGCTTTTGCCCACTCAGGCTTGAGATCAGCATTATCCCCGATGGCATGAACCAGGCAGTGTCGGGCTCCAGCGGCCGGAGCCTAGGAGGGAGAGGAAGGAAAGGTCAGTAGGCGAGGCTGGAGCCTAGGAGGGGGAGGAGGGAAAGGTAGGTAGGCGAGACAGGGGCCTAGGAGGGGGAGGAAGGAAGGGTACGTAATGTGTGGCAAAGGGAAAAGGAGGCACAGGAAGTACCAAGGAAACCTCTCAGCCGCTCTCCGATACCAAGGAGATGGGGTGCTCAGCATAGGTACCAGGCAAGCTGGTCTAAGAAACCATATGGTTCATCATCGAGGTCGAGGGACAGGGAACTGAGGAATTAGTTTCATAATTGTAAAATTTAAGGAATCAGTAATTGCCACCTATAGTAGGCCACCTTGTTCATTGGCTATAGTAATCAAGACAGGGGGTTTCTACGTTGCACTAGTTACGGTGTATATTCCTCCTGCAAATGCCAAATCATATAGTCCCAGGTTCTGGTCACTCTTGACAGAGCTATTGGAGGAGGTAATGCAGTACCATCCCAGGGCTGGCATCATTTTGACAGGCGATTTTAATGCTCGCCTGGCCCAGGAAGAAATCAGTGCTGCCCTGTTGGAGGGGGATAGCGGTGGGATTGGCCCTATGAATCCTAGGAGATCCAAGGATACCATTACCAATAACTCAGGCCATATGTTGGTAAAAGTAGTAATGGAATATTCCCTCTCCATACTGAATAGATCTGGCTTTGGAGATGTGGAGGGTGAATTTACTTACGTGGGCTCTGTGGGCTCCAGTGTCTGTGACTATATGGCTGTTTCCCAGGATGTAATTCATCTCATTAAGAACTTTGCCGTGGACAATTGTCATGGCAGTGACCATCTTCCATTGACACTGTTGTTGTTCCACCGAGGAGTCCTGATTGCCTCCCCGACCAAAGGACCAGTGTTCTCTTCCTCAGGTCCTCGCCATTTTTCGGTTAAGCTGTCAGATCCCACATGGTCGAGGCTGGTCTCCTTTATGAGGAGCGTGTTGGTGTCATCTGGGCCAGCTCTCGGGCAGGGTGAAGATGCAGACAGCCTTGTGGTAGATCAGTTTTCTGAAATGGTGAAGTCCCTGGGCTTGATATTGTTATCATGTGGCCCTAAGGTTGGTGAACAGTATCCTCGAAATCAGCATGCTAAAACATGGTTTGATCAGGAATGTAGGGAACTCCGGAGGCAGCTTCTGGAATTATACATTGAGTATAGGAGGAGTGGTGCAGTTGCCCTGCCCATACAGTATTTTGAGATTAAGAAAGCCTATAAGGTGGCTGTTAAAGGGAAGAAAACTCAATACTGGGATGGGTTTTGGGATAGGTTGGTAGTAGAGGCCAATTCCAGGGACGGCAGAAGGTTCTGGCAGATGGTATGAGATCTGGGTAAATCCCAGGGGGGTGTTTCTCGTGTAGCAGTGCCCGAATCTTCATGGTTTTCCCATTTCCAGGACGTTTTTTCCGCAGATCAGGCCGCAGTTGTTCCCTCAAGGCACTGGGAGGAGGTAGTTGTTTTACCTCCCTGGCCGCTGGTTACAGCCTCCGAAGTGGTGGAAATCATTGGAACCTTTAAGAGCGGGAAAGCCCCCGGTCCTGACTTGATTTCAATTGATCTAATCAAGAGGTCAGTGGAGTGGTGGGCCCCGAGGCTGGCCCTCTTATTCACAGTTGTGAACAATACTGGAAAAATTCCCACTCAGTGGGGCTTGGCTATAGTGGTACCTATTTACAAAAAGGGAGACTATGCACTCCCTCCAAATTATAGGCCTATTAGTCTGCTTTGTTCCGCCTGTAAAATCTATGGAAAATGGCTGTTGCATAAATTAGATGACTGGATAGCCCAGGATCAGGTATTATGTCCGGAGCAAGCTGGTTTCCAAAGTGGGCGCGCAATGGTAGAGCACTGCATTATATTGCAACATTTGGTGGAGAAATATACTAGTACCAATGGACAGTTGTTTGTGGCCTTTTTAGACCTCCGGTCGGCCTTTGATTTAGTCGATAGGGCCATTTTGTGGGACAGGCTTAAGTTGATGGGCATTGACAAACGCTTGCTCTTCCTCCTGCAACAACTCTATGCCAATGCTACTCTGGCAATCAAGTTAGACCAGTTGGGACATCTGACAAAGGAAATATCAACGGGGTTGGGCGTTAGACAGGGTTGCGTTTTGGCTCCCACCCTCTTTAATCTTTTTATAAATGGAGTCATCCTGCTGCTGGCCTTATCTGATTTTTTCCCCCCCAAGTTGGTTGGACGTACAGTGGGGTGTCTGCTGTATGCAGACGACATTGCAATATTATCCCAAATGAGGGTGGATTTAAATAGGCAAATTTCCTGTTTTGAGAATTTTTGCCAGTGTAATGAGATGCATATCAATCATGGTAAGTCCAAAATGTTTGTATTTACCGGAGCCCGGAAACGGCATAAATGGTCCATTGGTGGCCAAATGGTCCATTTCTGTTACCTGGGTTTTCTATTCCAAGCGACGGGGTCCTGGAAGCACCAGCTTGAGAAGGCATTGTCCCAGGCTAGGGCGGCTTCCTCTGCCCTACATAGGTTATATTGCCACACCGGTGGAAGGGTTATACTCCCTGCCATAAAGGTCCTAAATGCAAAAGAACAAGCCCAGTTGCTTTATGGGACAGAGGTTTGGGTGCCCCTTCTTCCCACACAGATTGGGAAGTTGGACAGTATTCAGGCTCGCTTCCTTCAGAGGCTGTTGAGGATTCCTAGAGCGACTCCGTTCGCAGCCATCAGACAGGAGCTGGGACAGGTGCGATGGTCCACTCAGGCATGGAGGAGTGTTCTTAGATTCTGGGCTAAACTACACCATACCGAAGCCAGAGGGTTGGTCCAGTTTTTGATTATGGATCCATTCAAGAGCTCATGGCAGCAGGCCGTGGATATTTATTTGCGACAGATGGGTTATGGACCCGACTATTGGAAGGGCAGGGAGTTGGCCGTAGTGCTGAGGGATCTTCAAGTAAGGCTGGAGGACAGGGCTCAGCAGGATGAGATGGCTAAAATTAGAGCCACCCGCCATCTCGCAAGCTATCTGCCCCTTGTAAGGCCTTGTCTGAGCATGGCCTCTTATTTGACTTCATCAATTTCCA